>VZRL01006193.1:1565410-1639819 GCA_013397895.1 Origma solitaria | reverse complement strand
TGCATGGTGTGGCCAGACTACTCCGGCAAAAGGTTATCCCCTTCTCAGAGAACCTTTTCTCAAAATTTAACTCACTCCCTGCCTCATTACCCTAACACTTAAGTTTTTATTAGGAGGTTACTGAGGCCCGGGACACACTAACCACAGTAATCACTCCCTGATTTCTGAACACATATTGGGACCATTTGACTGCCTTTTTCGCTGGCTGGTTTTTTTTGTGCTGATCTTTTAAAAAATTATTATTATTTTTTAATTTCAGTGCAGTTAAAGTAAAAAGAATGGGGCCAATTGCCTAGTTCAGGATGAATTGTACTATGAGTACTGCTTGAAGCCATCTCAAGCCTAAAACATGATACAGATTTTGTGCCTCACAGAGATTTTTTGACAGGTGATAGTGTTTGCTGTAGTGGTGTTTCTGTTTGAGATAAACTTCAACCATAATACATTATTAAAATTAAGAAGAAGATTTCCTAGTCCAAACTGGAATAATATCCCATGTGTACAAGGCAACTCCTAAACCGTATCCTGCCAAGCAGCCGTTCCCGTGAGAGAGACTCCTGCAGCAGCCCTTTGCGGTCCGGTACCCCTGCCTGGTTCCTTGTGCTCATACTTGCATGACTTCCTCCTCAAAGCAGCCTTCGTCACCAGCAAATCTTCTTGAGTGCTTCCTTTGAAAATCTAAACACAAAAATATCCAGAGCCCTCTTCCACTCTCTGCTATTTGTCATAGCTTTAAAATATCTAAGCAGTTTATTTTAAGCCACCCCTTCACCTAATTCCATGTCTCTAATCAAATTATCCTGCTGTTAGCTGTTCTCTCAGTAATCCTCAAAAACCTGTTTTTCAGCTAAGCTGATTTGTAACAAAGTCTACTCCACAAGCCTGAGCTCTGGGACCAGAGCCTTTGGCCCCTCCACCCTGACCCAGAGCTTGTAATGTCTTGTGTGTTTGCTCTCAGGATTGTTTTCCCTGAACGAGTCAAGGTGATGCCATACTGCTGAACTGCTCCATGAGCATACAGAGGACTTCAAAATCCATTTACTATGGTTCTTGGCTTCCTTATATACTCCAGCAGTCACTGAAAAGGTGTCAAATGAGATGAGGAAACCCGCCAGCTGGGATGCTTTTTTCTTGCCGCAGGAATGGCATTGCTCTTTGGTGGGGGAAAGCGAAAGGGAAGGGAGACCAGTCTTCTGCTCACAAGAATGGTTAATTGCTAATGAGCTTCTGCCTCTGAATCAATTTAAGGAATCAGAAGACAGCTTGTCCATAATGTAGTGGAGTACTCTCACCATGATGGTGAGATATTAGTTGCATACTTGAACTAACATTTTCCAAATGAAAACTCTTGCTAATGTTATTAAAGTAGATAAATAGTGTCTACTAGGGCATATAAATAATTAAATAGATGCTAGAGTAGGATCTTGAACCTTGCTGTCCTATATCCCCCAGTGAGAGATCTAGCCACTGTGCCATCATATCCCCTCTAATTGCCTGTCATTGCTCTGGGTCAGTGAATATTAAATTATTTCCACAGAGAAGAATAATTTGCACAAACGAGATTGGTACTGGTGGAGTCTGGTAATGATTCTGCTTTGCCAAGCATAGTGTGTGTTTATGACGTCACAATGTTCTTCTGGAAGTGCAGTGTCCTTGGCTATTTCCCCCAGACAGTGAAAGTGGAAGCTTGGCAGTCACAAAGCCTGGCCAAAATGCTTCTTTTAAGAGGTTTTTTTAGTTTCTCATGTGTGTGTCTAATTTTTTGCTTTTAATTTTGAGTGCTTTTGAGATTGAGTGTCCTCTCATGCCTTTCCCCCCCACCTCAAAGAAGCATGTGGCAGAAAGCTAAGAGATAAGGCTTTGCTGAAACAGAGAAAAGAAATGTGACCAGTTGCAATGACAAGCTTGCACTGGGTAATTTAATACACACTCGCATGAATTCTGCTTGTCTAATATGCTGTGTTAGTCCGTGTAGTACTCAGAAAGCCACAAGAAAAGACAGAACAGAAAGAAAAGAAAGAATCTGAGAAGGAAAGAATCCACCCATATTCCTAGGGAGAGATGAATAAATTTTTAGTACAGGAATATTTTAGGTGAACTGTCTCTCCTTCTCCCCAGAGTCATAGAGATGAAAGGAGACAGTTTGATGAGAGTCACCAAGACTTCCATGAGCTGCCTGGTCTGACAGATAAAGCGTCCTCACAATTAACTCCTATTAACATGAGGCCAAAAATTAAGTACAATGGCTGTAAGGCTACTGGGTGAGAGGCTACTGAGAGGACTCAAGGGATAGGACAGTTTAACAGGCCCATGTAGCACAGTGGCTCCTCTGACAGAGCTTTATCTAGTGCCTGGAGTGAATTCCAAATGGATCTGCATTCCACTGAATGGGAGGAACTGCAATATCTGCCTTGAAAATGATTCATGATGATATAATTTTGTACTAGTATGACTTCTTATCTAAAAACCTGGAGGGAAAAATGGGCTTGTCACTGTGCTAACCTGAATATTGTTACTTTTTTTTATGGTTTTGTCTAAACTAGTTGTGTTTTTTTTAGTTTTGTCTCTTTGTTGTTGCTGGTTTTTTTGGTTTTTTGTTTTGTGTTGGTTTTTGTATGTGCAGTGTATGGAAATAGAAGGAGAATCTATTTTACTCATTCTTATTCAAATAATGGAGAATGACAAAGGAGATAAATGGCAGGAGGGAATAAAAATTTAGAAATTCATCAGATGGAAATGCAGTGACTAATCTATGATAATTCAGGGATTAATGGGCTGAATCTGGCATGATCCGAGGGCTTTTGTTTTCTCTCCTTCCACTCCAAGACGAAACTTCCCCTTATGGCTAAACATAGGGTAATAATGAAAAAAAATCCAAAAAATCCTCATATTTATCCTATTTGGTGAGAGTTTTCCAGAATGGAAAGGAGGAGGAAGCCCTGCTTGAAGGACTGAAAATTTAAAGGACTAAATTATCAGGAAACTGTTTTTAACAAAGTAAATGTTATTTTCATGCAGTGCGAGTTCTTAATATATGGGCAGGCAAACCCTAAATCTATTATAGTCCACTCCGTAGTGGATGGCAGCTAATGAACTCTTGGCTTCAACATGTTAGGATAGAGAAGTACCTTAATTCTTCTTCCCCTTCTGTTAATGGGAAGAACAGCAGCTGGGAGGAACATTTGCTGTGGGCAGAGTGTAGACTGCATTAAGGATCAAACATTTAAGCAGAACATTTCAACAGGGATGCAGAACCCATTTAGATTTCAGCTGTGAACATGTTCCATCTTGTTTAAAACTGAGCCCCTTAGAATGCCTCTGCAAAAGCTGAGAAATATTAGAAATTAAGATTGCATTTACCCTTGAAGCAAAAGGTCATAAGAATGAAATAAGAATATCCCCTTATTTGTTTATGTTAACAAATACACGTTGTAATTTTAGTATGTGTAGCTATGGTACTGTACACTCCAGAGCTTGAAAGTAAGTCTCACAGCGTCTTGTAGAGATAGCATTTTGGCAGATTTTTCCAGAAATTTTACTAAATCAGTCATGAACTCCAGGAGACTTGAGGGGGGGGTGGGGTGGGGGGGGGTGTTGGAAATTGGTATTCTAAGTGTGAACCAAAATTTTAGAAAAACGCCAAAGCATAACAACACCTGACATTTCTGAATGTAGAACTTTAAATAACTATGTAGAGTTGATCATCGCAGGTGAAGCTGAAATGGGTCTAACTCCCAAAACCTTAAAAAATTTGGCATCCAGGTCTGGATTATTTCAATATCGTTTTATTATGTACTTGATTAGTCCCTGTGTTACAGTTCTATCTGCAGTCTAAGGATTTTACTGCCTGGTAGTTTCAGCAGCAGTTTTTCATTCAGTTGTCCTGCTGTATTTGACTGCCATGAATTTGTCTAATTACCCCTCAGTATTCAGCTTCCCAGGGCAAAGACTTTCAGAGTTCATGTTATTTGTATCCATGTGTTTTAAATTAACCACCTGTTAAGTTTGTTTGATGCCCTTGGATCTTGTGCTCTAAGAAGCAGTAGCTAATTTTCTCTGGTTGCCTTCTCTCTGCCTTACAGAAGTGGTTGTACCTATCTCACCTCCTCATCAGCCTCTATTCTGAACGAAATCACCCTAGTCTAACTCATGTCCTCTTTCAGTGAGGCTATGCCACACCTTCAACCGCATTTGTCATTCTATCTGTACTTTTGCTAGCTTTTTCATCTGCTTTTCAAGCTAAAGAAGACAACGACCATATGTAGTCAAAGATTTCCACTGTCTTTGAAACAGCTGAGTTGTTTAGCAGCTTATGAACTGAGCCTCTTTGGGCTGGGTACCACAGAAGGGCTTTCTCGCAGGTTCAGGTTTGGTAAGGCAACACTGAAGTGTGAAGTTCCACTGAGAGCCTGAGAAAAAAGAAGATGGGTCTGTATGGGTCTTCAGGCTGGTTGTCCTCATGGTGCTAGGGGTGTCTCTAGCAGCGACATTTACTTATTCACTTGTCCTGTGTGCCTGAATAAACATTTAAAAAACAAACAAAAAACCCAAACAGCTTTTAGAAGCACCACACTTTTAGAAGAGGAAATGTACACCTCCCTTTGCACCTCATTTACACCTCATCACTAACGAAGAAACCGCTTCCCCCCCACACCCCACCCCAGCTATCTCCACAAAGAAACAGAGACAGAAAATGCTGAGCCTTCCTGAACAAGGTGACCACCAAGAGAATATCTTCTCACCATCCCATGACATTTGCTCTCACATCAAATGTTTGTCCCATCCTGAAAGGGTGGGACTCCTGATGACCAGGTGAGACAAGCATCTGATCAGGCTGTCAATTTTCCCTCTGTCCCTTGCTCCCATCAGTTTATTTTTCAGACAGGGAGATGAACATGCAGAAGAAGTTAGAAAGACGAAATCCACCTTGTGTGAACAACGTATTAAAAAAAAATATAGTTCAGATTCAAAGGACAAAGAGATCAAGAAACGTCGTCACCTGTAATAAGAGACAAGCTCTCTAAATGGGAAACACAAGTTCTATTTTCCATTGCAAATATTATTCAGGTGCAGTGGGTGCTATCAGTCAGGCACAGAAGGGGAGAAGTTTTCTAGTACAAAAGCAGTCCACAGGAACTTGTGGAAGCAAAATTAAGCGAGACTGATACTTTGCATTTTCTCACTTACAAAAGCAGAATCATCAATAAATTATTGAAAAAGTTGCCAAATAAATAGCCTAATGGATATGATCACCATTTTCCTGGTTGAACAGCATTTGAACAGGTGCTTCTCCAATACCCTCCAAAAAGGTTTGTTTGACTGAAGTTTTAATGCAACTTTTCTTCTGCTGAATATTTTAAAATGAATACCCTCGTTGCAATTTTATCACCCACTCTTAATTTTTGCACTTTGATACTGCTCCCTTGTAAATGGTAGAAGACTTTCTCCTTTACCAGACCATGCATGTCCTCAAGGCTGGGAGGCCTGCCCAGTGATTTTGGTTGATCCACATTTAAAAATGCTGGTAAAGAAAGCAGAAACCATTTAAAATATTTTAGTGTAGCAGGTAGGCACGACTAATCACTTTAATTTAACAGCAAAAATCGTAACCTGAATGGCAGCCAGATGTACCTATAAGGTAGATAATTCTGGGGAGATGTTTTGTGCTGGGATTAGAAAGAATCAGTGAATCTAAAGAGATTTTGGCATACACAGCCCTATCATGTATATTCGCCCATTTCTAGTTCACAACAATTTCTGTTGTGATTGGAGTAGTCTGGAGCAAAAGAGTCGGAAACAAATAGCCACGGGTCTTTTCTAACTTGGAATTTCCAATCAGTTAATAGTAAGTTATGTTTTATGGTAGGTCTTTTATGTAGCCATAAAAGATTCTAACACATTCATTGGCTTTTTAAAAATTTTTTTAATTGCTGTGTTGAAATGTTCATGTTTCTGATCCAAAAGACGAGGCGATATTGAGCTTTTTCAGCATGAAGGAGCCATACCAAAACACCTTTGATTTCTGAATGGATAAGGTATGGTTATGAAAACACCGGTCCAGTCTGGTTTCTGTGTCATACTCAGATCAGGCTGGGTTTGGTTTCCTGTTCTGTTTTTCAGTTACATGTGTCCAAAACAGAAGGTTTGTCATTTCTGCAATTGCATGTGATGGTTTTTCACTGTGGAAAAATCTCCCAGATTTTGATCCTTTGGCATCCAAAGCCAGACTCACATTGCAAACCAATTAAGCCTTGAAATGTGAATATTGATCTAAAAAAAGTTCTGATCCAGGTATCAATTCTTGAGCTGTGATACTCAGTCGATACGGAAGAACTCAAACAGCCTGTGGAAAAACATCACCACCTTTAGAACTATACAATTACTCATGTCAGCCAAAGCCTGGCTAGTTTTCATGCTCTAGCCATGCAGTAATCATTGAAGCAGGGATGTGAATTCAGTCTTCCTTTTTCTCTGGTGATATCAAAATGACCAGGCACTATAATCAGTTTTCTTTATCAGAATGAATATTTTTATTTCTGTGAAGTAAAACCACCAATAAGTTGAAACAAGCTCTAGAGTGTGGTGGCAGCAGCATAAAGCATTCACCTAGAACACCTCTGGCTTCAGCCTTTGCTCGCTGATGACTGTCCTAGATCTCACATATGCTTAGTGACTGCTAGGATGGTCACTGCTGGCAAAGAGGCTATATTGGATGGAAAATGAAGTCCTGCTTTTAATTTTGAACCCCTATACAGGCCATTCACTTAAGAGTTGGATTTGATGATCCTTGTGTGTCCCTTTCAACTCAGAATATTCTGTGATTCTCTGATCCGTGAAAGAGTTTTGCCAAATTCACAACCCTTGTGAGGACTTCATATGAAATAAGTGAGGGTTTCTAATAAGAATTTCTCTTCAAGAATGATTCTTGATCAACTCTAATATGTGCCTACTGAACCTTTCATTCCTAGTCTCTTTCAAGGTTCATGACTAAATTAATTACTAGGAAAGGACATAGAACATCTTGTTGCTGAATGTGTCATTTATATGACACAGGAATATAACCTGGGATTATCAAATGCATCACCACTAATACACCAATAACTTTGAATAAATAAAGATGTTGGGCTGGAAAACTTTATCCTCAATTATCTGCAGAGCAAAATTGAAAAGACAAGTAAATCCAAGGTTTTAGAAGACTATGTGAAACACCTGGTCACATTTTTCTGCCTCAACCCTTCCCCTTGTATTCAAGAAGATCTACCAGGAATTTAATCCACTGAAAAATGGGTAGCTCAGGAAAATAACACAAGAAAATCTTTTTTTTCTACATCTTGTGGACCTCCTCTCTCAATTGGAGCTAGTTCTCAAAGCTGCGGAGCTAGGTTTGCATCAGAAGCTATAGAGGTGAAAATGCAGATATAAACTTCAGATGTCAAGTATCCACTGGGACTCTGAAGATGTCAGCTCAAAGGAACCTGCATACAAGTTGAATTGGGCATTGGCATGCACCAGCGAAGGGCTACACATGTATTGCCAGATGGGAGAGCACTTTATTTAAGTTTCTGGGATCAGACATGTTTCTCACACATGTACTGATTTCATATTAGGGCATAAGTCAGCCACCACCTGTCACAGCTCTGCCGCACACAAGTGCATGGGTGGGAGCAGCTTTGGATGCTTCAGCTTGTTTCCCTGTCAGTGGCCAGAACACCAAAATTTGAGGGCTGTCAAAAAGACCACAGCCCTTGTTTTGTGATTCAAGATGAATATATCAAATCTGATCTAGGAATCATAAATATGTACAATAAGGATGGGATCTTTCAAGCTCTGCAAGTGTCTGTTCTGGAAAACCCTTACAGCAACATGTTTCACTTGGGCAGCATGGTGACTTCTTCACTGAGGCACTGACATGGGGGTTTTTTTTGGCTTCTCCAGAGGCATTTAATCAATTTTATACCCATTTCAAAGGATGCATGAATTTTGGAAGTTTGGGGCATGTGGCATTTTGAAAGGAAGACTATTCATTGGCATAGCCTGGCTAAGAAGCTGAATACATTTTCCTTTAGTTAGCTCGTCTTCAGACGTGAGGTCATGTTACTGGGTGAATTCCACTGAGAAATGTCAGGTGAGCCTTAGGTCACAGGTGTTACAGTCGTCGTGTCTCCAACAGAGACATGCTGAAGGGAGCATGTGCACACACATTAGTATAGTGAAAATAAGGGAGTAAAACCTGCTCATTTAATTGCCACAGTTAACCAGCTTCCTCAGTAAAAGGAGCTCTCTTCAACCTTCTTAATAGAGGATGTGCTTTTCGGTACGTGATGCCAAAGGGAAGAGTCTTGCTGTCAAGACTTTGCCAGCAGTGCCTTTCCTTCCCTGCCTGCTCCCATACTCTGGAAATGGCTGTTTGGAGACAGGATTACTCAGGAGCTGTCACACACAGCTGTCGGAAGGATACACAGGCAAACTGGGTCCAGCCTCTGGCCACACCCTGCTGGAAGCACATGTGGCCCAGCCAGATAAGAGGTATTTTCTCCACTGGAGAGCCATGGACAAGACCTGGCTCATCTGTACCTGCCAAGATTACAGTGCAAAACTGACAGACCGTGACAACATTTCAGTTTGAGTAACCCTGTTATTGGTAATGAAGATCAAAGACATTTTGAAATATCAATATCATTTAATTGTGTGCATTTGTATACAGTTGGCCTTATTTTTTAAAAAAAATTAAATTAGTGTGTCCTCTCATTCTGTCTGAAATACTCACAGCCCTGCAGGGGAGTGGTTGTACACATTTACTCACCAACTAGGTCAGGCTGTTTTTCACCCAGAAGCAATATGCTTTTTTCCAGAAACCTACAGCACCTACCATAAAGAGGTGCAAAGCTGTGAACCCACTCTAAGGATTTTACTCACATGTCCTGAGGAATCTTGGTGCTCAAGGGTTGTCTGTCAATCCGTGGCTTTCTTGTTTACTTTGCCTGTTATCAGTATCGCAACAGGCTGTTTGCATAGCAGCTTCTCTTCTTTCATCTCAAGACTTCTGAAGCTTCTCCCCGAAATGTTCCTGCCTTTGACCTGACACTGGATCTGCTCTAGCCACTGAGGTGATGCAAGGCCTGATCTTCCATTTCACTGGATGGGGAAACTCCCCAGGGAGTCCGCAGACCCTTCCCAGTAGAACATTCTGCACTGGAAGGTTTGGTGTAACAGGAGTGGCTATGCACACACTCTTGTAGCCGAAAAACACCATAGGACATGCAACCTTCTTGAATTTTTCATGTAATAGATGCCTGGGGGGTTTCACACAGCTCTCCTGCCCTGAAGTAGAGCTCAGTCTGACTAGGAGGTAATTTGACTGCAATTCTTCCTTATCTCAGTTTTACTATCACAATACCCCACCCTGTGGTCTTGGCTATGGACCAACTGGGAGGAAAGAAAGTCAAGGTCCCTAAATTTCCCCTTCATGAGAAAGGAAATTCAGATGTGGTGACTAATAAACTGATCTTTCTTGGAAAAAAAAGCAGCATCTTCTTCATCCATATCTTTTCAGTGACCACATGGCTGGCAAGAGACCAAATTATTCCTCAAAAGACAGGTCCATAGCCCTCACAAAGACAGGCTGTTGGAAGGCACTGATAAGCCAGGTCTGAGGCAGTGCCAGGTTTTTCCCTGGAGCAGTCAGAGAAGGCGGCAGTATCATGGCATTACTGCTTATCTGGATTCCTCGGTGTGGAATCCAGCATTACCTCTCCAAGGAGGATATGGGCCAGAGTCTTTTTGAAGCCGGTCTGTCACCCTTGAAGTTATTATGAAAAACCCGAGTTCTTATAAACCAATTGAAATTCCAGACCCAAATTAATTGTCCTTTATCACTGTGCTTAAGAGCAGAAGACATTGCAGCTGGTACTGGAAAGATTAACGCTGAACTGCATATCAGCAGGGAAGACTGAGTTCATCCAACCTTAGCCACGTTAAAGGTGTACATCTAGCATAAGCCATTTGCCTGGCTCTCCCTCCAGTCAATGGAATGACTCCACAGAGTGATTCACTGCATCCTAAGAATAGAGCCTGAGGTAGGTGGGGTGAATCACTCTGGGGAATTGCCTGCCTCTCTCTGTGAAGAGAGTTTTGCCAGACGGCTTTGATGACAAGCCTTTCTTTAGGTGCTTAAAATTAGATTAGATGAATCCCACCTCTAAATGTTCAAGCTCGCTGTGTTTCTGAAACAAGGAAGAGCTGCAAATTGCATGAGCATACAAACAGCTGCTGTTTTTAAGTGGCAGGCTTTACCCAAGGCCAATCCTGCATGGATTTCACAGGGAAGGTGGAATGCAGCTGGACAGTGCAGTCTGGGTCCTTGCTCAGAGTCTGCAGTGAGAGGTGCAAAGCTGTTCCTCTCACCTCTGCTCCCTGCTCTGGCTCCAGCTCTGACACCTGCTCATTTGCATTCCTCTCATACTTCCACATCACCTCTTTGAGGTCTCTACTCCCATTCAGCCTTACAACAAACAAGATACTGGGAGTTGCTATACCCACCTTTTAGATAGGCAAAGCGTGCTCCTCATCACCTGGAGGGCACTGACAGGCATGAGAGCCCCTGAAAACCATCACCTGAATAAACCACTGCATGAGAGCCCCTGGAAACCATCACCTGAATGAACCACAGCATGAGAGCCCCTGGAGACCATCACCTGAATGAACCACAGCATGAGAGCCCCTGGAAACCACCACCTGAATGAACCACTGCTGTGGGCACTGGGCAGGCAGCGGTAAGGGACCACACCATCACACAAACAGGACACACCATTCCCTGTGGACCCCAAACACGGACTCTCGGTGTGTGTTTCACCTAACACACCACGGATACTGTGCTGAAGGACTTCTGTCAGTTACAACATAAAAAAACCCATGAAAAAGATGAATCTAGCAGTACTTGTTTTATGCCAAGCACAGGATTTGTGGAAAAATAATGTAAACCATGTAGAAAACAAACATTTATAGAGGATGAAGTGCTCTCAGGTATGAATTCATTATCTTTCTTCTCAGGCTTGAGTCTAACGGTCTTCTACTGAGTTAGGAACACCACACACACAACAGTGAAATCATCATCTGAACTAACTATATTCATGTCCAGCTTTGTCAATATTTTTTGTTCAAAGACCTGAGAATGGCAGGTTTTACATCCTTTTGTGTGCTACCTGTTAAATTTTACTCCTGTCAATATTTGCACATTTAAATCAGTAGCCCTAAACACCTGAATTTTTAGCATGCAAGGGTAATTTCTTCATAGAGGACAGAATGGCACAAGTGGTGCCCTTGCAATGCTTTTCTGACAGAAAACAAGCCCTGGCATAGCCATGGATAAAACCCTTCTTTTTCAAATAACAGGCATTTCTTACTATCTGATTGCTTTATCAAAAGGCTTGTCCCTGCAAAGATTATCCAAAGTTCAAATAGTGGCTGATCAATTAATATCTGCTTATCCAGAAGATTCCAACAGAATTTCTCTTTTTGGTGGTCTATATATTTGAGGACATAGGTCCTCAGAGGGATTAAAAAAGAGAGACACCAGAACGACGCAGTGCCCCCACAGTTCCTGCCTTTTGTTGTACCAGAGGCAATAGGAAAGGCCTGGTGCCTCCTGCACAGCCCACATCTGTCTGGAAGAATGTCTGACCTCGCTCCCCTGCAAGCCATCCTGCAGGGAAAGCAAAACCACTTATTTTTAGCCTTCTTTCCAGTCAGGGGTGCTGGCAAGGCCCTCCTGTATGCCATTTCCTCAGTTTGCACCCCCAAATGAGGGAACGGGCCCCTGTGGTAAATGCTAGGTGTATCCTAATGCCAATCGTCCCAAAAGGGTCCCCAGATGAACAAGAGAGCTCTTCCCCATGATGGCTGGGAGGGCCATTATGGGCAGTGTTAGGTGGCCCAGGGCTTCAGCACAGCTGCTCTCCTTGCCCCTGCCCTCTGTGCCTGGCTGTCCCCACTCGCAGCCCTGGGAGTACCTGTTGGTCTGTGCAGAGCCATGGATGGAAAAGGCAACAGTGAGTTTCAAAATTTTCCATTCCCTTTTCAGCTTCACAGCCCAGATAAAGGGACTTGTGTGAAGTTACTCGCACACAACTTTGCACGAATCAAGCAACTTCGGGAGAAAAAAACCCAAAACCCATGAGCATTCCCAAGCCTTTAAAAAGATCACACCCACTTATATCTGCCCAAAGATAGATTTAAGCAGTTTTTCATATTCCCTATGATTCTGTGACCATCAAAGCTTAGCAAGAAAGCAGAGAGGGAGAGAGGGGGAGTGTTTGTCTGCAGACAGCAAAAATAGAATGACATTTTTGCAAACTACTTTTCTAGTCTGCCAAGAGTGATTTCCATACAATGTATGATACAGGCAAGAAATCTGCCAGTCCATAGATTTCTGCAGATTATGATCCACCAGTCTTTCTCTCCAATAGATGAGGATGGATGACCCATGATTCATCACCTAGCTCACCTTATTTTCCCATGATGACTCCAGCTGCAGAAGCCTTTGTGACCCCCAACATCAGTTCAGGAGGCAGAAGCAAGATGAACTCAATGTCTGTATAAAAGAATCAGCCTTCTGAGAAAAACTGCTACAATACAAGCACTGGAGATCTTGCCCCACTTGCTAGTAAGCAGGCTGAAAATACAGTAATACCCCTTAGTCTAAATTTCTTGTAAAAATCTCTAAGGGCTAGTGACAATGCTGTGGTTATTAAAAATTGTTCCAGTCTGTGCTGAGTACCTCAGTCAAGGGCATTCCAACATCAGTGTGAGCAATATATAAGCAAATTTAGAATGGAAACCTTGAACAGAATGGGAATAGGAATCTCTTTCTTCTTCTGGAGTAGCTGGCTGACTTCCCCGAAGGACCTCTCTTGGGGCAAGGTATGAATGTGCTCAAAGAAGTCAGATACCATATACCAATAATGAGGGGAAGCAAACAATGCTCACAACTGGTCTTACCCAATCCCCTCCCCCCATACTTCCTCTCTTTTCTTCAGTCTCATGCTGGCTACCACAATTAGATGTGGACATGAAGCTGGTAAATGACTATTAGCTGCAAAAGCTGACAGGTTGGCTTCATAGAAATCAATGACAAAACTCACACTCTCTTGAGAAGAACCATACCTTTATCTGCACTGCAAGAGGCAGATCACACATTTTGAGTATTGTAGTGCTTTTGCAATAGTATGAGATGAGCAAAACTGTCATTTTGGCACTGTTTGACATGAGATTATTTTGGAGCTACTCAACTACCCCATTCAGTTCAAGACATAAAATGGCTGTGAGTCAGCTGAAACTATTTGCGCCCTAGTTCCTCTAATTATAAGAGCATTTGGGTATCATTTTCAAAGAAGGCCACATAATGACAGGAAGAGTTACCCAAGGACGCTTGTAAATGGACATCACAGTCCTTACTGAAGCCTCAACAACCGAGATGAAGTTTCAAAACAACCTTTATTCTGCTTGAAGACTTATTACAATTTTTAAAGCAACTCAAAAACAAGACAGCTCCATCAACTCTACAGCTTGAACAAAATTTTAAGGAGGCGTGTTTCACTGTTGCCTTGTAAAGGCAATTTACAATCTGCTTTACCCTCCACCTCCTCAAAGACAATTTTAAAACAAAGTAATCTTAATGTTTTAAAGACATGTAACAGAACAGAGCTTTATTTTCAAAAACAAGAATTAAAAAAAAATAGCAGCATCTTGGGCAGCTAATGCAATCTCATCAGGACAAGTCCAATGTAACGTTACCAACTCCTGCAGTTTAGTTTTAACTGCAGCAAACACAACATGATTCTACATAAAATGTTGTACTTTGTAACCATGTCCCATGGGAGGCATTATGCTTTGAGCTACCCATTTCTAAAGTGACCCTGGAAAAAAAACATTATCAGGATTCACTTTCCCAACTTAATACCATGCATAGCAAAAGCACTGTGTGAAAATCGGCAGAAGTTTTCCCCATTAGAAGCATCTGAATGTATTCCCAAGCATTATTATTTCATTGCCAATTACAAGACAAAGCCATTTTTTCACTACAGAACAGTTGACACCAAATAGAAAATCTGAAGATTTGGTTTTACAGATTGCTTGACAAGATAACGGAACCATACAGACAAGCTTTTTTTAATTTTTTTTTTTAAAGAAACTATCCAACAACACAGAAACTCAGTTTTCTAACTGTATCTGGAAACATGCTGCACCCACAAAGGTCTAGTGTGCATGTGTGCATCTTTAAACAAAGTTAATGATATCACTTACTGAATTCAGCAAAATGATCATGTTCTGGGAAAATGCATATATGGGGAACTGTTCATACATAAACACAGCAAGTGTGCACCTGCATGCACAGATACACATCCCCAACCTGCAAATTCATATTTGAACTTAAGTAAGTCAGAAACTCCTAATCTTGCTTGTGAGTCTTGGTTCTCTTTGCTATGTCTCATGCCTTTCAAAGGCCTTGCGAATGAGATGCTGCAGTGCAGCATAACTCACAGATTTAAAATAAAACAAAAAGTTCCCCAAACAAACAAAAAAAAAACCCCACAAACAAACCAAAAAAGAGGAAAAAAAGTAACAGAACAAAGCCCATTCATGAATTATATTAGATGAAAAAACTACACATCAATAGAAATACAGAAAAACACTGTGTTTCTTCAGTTATATCCCCATGCTTTTTTTTTCTGTATATAGTAGTCTGAGATCAAATCAAAACTGGAGTGAACAATATGGTACATTAAGGATAAACAACTCTGCAGTGAATAGGGCCTTTGGCAGGACTTAGCTCTGTGCATTAAGGAGGGAGAGAAATGCAGAGGCCACACAATATGTAAGTACCAAAGAAAACCCACTCATGCCAATTTGAGGGTGTTAATGATCCCTGCAAATTGCACAGACCCTGTGTAGGCAGAACATCCCCTTAAGAAGCCCTAAGCACTCACTTGTACACCATAGTGCTTATTTCTCATTGTTGCTTGTGCAAGAAAAGCAAATGTCAAATCTGCACACACACTATTTTTTTTTTCTGCTACAGCCACACACGAAGAGAAGTTGCACAGCACACAGGAACGAATTCTATTCCATACTGGGCTGGGCGTGCTAAGGATATGGCCCACTGACATAGCAGGGGTTTTCATAATATGAGGAAAATTAGATCCAAATGCTTTAATTATGATAAAATTTCTTGACAAATGCTATGTGAAACATCAATTCAGATTACATATATTTTGCCTACAGAGAAAAAAATACAATTTTACTCTTAAAATATTTAACATTCAGAAATTAATATATGTCCGAAGAATAACTTGGATTGCTACAAGTGTTAAACTGCTGTATATTGAACTAATCTGTAACTTCAAGCCCAGTAGTATAACTGGCATGCTAGAGTAATTGTTGGCGTTTTTCATAGTATATACCAGTTATTAGTATAACAGATTTACATGGTCCTACAGGCCTGAAAAAAGTGTGGAATGAGCAAGGGAAGGCATGAAGACTAAACTTCTATTCAGGAAAAATATTCAAAATAATTTTCTAAGTGATGACTATCATGAAACATTAATATTTGTTGAATCTTGTTTCCTGATATAATTTCTAGTAAGAAAATACACCTATAGGAAAGCAAAGACAACCCACCAAAATAATTTAAAAAAAAGATAACAAAATCAAAAGAAAATGAAAAGACTTATAGCCTCAGAACTGATGTAACAATTTAAAAACGAAAAGATAATACAAAGATTATTGGAGACTGGCAAATTTCTTCTTATTGTTTCCAATACCTTATAAAGCACTGCATACTTTGAAATAAAACACAAGGATCTCTAACCAGAGCTATTATGAGAGAACGCCATGGGTCTCACTCTTTTATTGTGTGTGCAACTCTCTTTAATAGTAATGGATCTTGTCTTTTGCATCTTGGGGGAAGAATAATTTCATATGTTCACTCAGTCAAATATTTTCCAAGATTTCTTTGAACTTCATTACTTTATCGATTTGCCATGTGTGAATTTCCTCAGTGGTCAGGACAATAAATAACCACTGCAAATCACTGACAGTGAACTATCCCAGAATTATTAGTAATTTCATTTTAGTGGAATTTATGTATTTGTTTCCTGTAACCGAACTATGATTTTGTCTCTGGTGCCCTGAAATTATGGAATTGTTCACTTTGATCCTGCCTCAGCCTACAGACTTCTGAAAATAAATATCATAGCCTATTCTTTTCTAAAAAAGACATTTTCCAGTCTTAATTAGTTCTGTGTTGTATCCAAATATTCTCAGTAGAGGTGGAAGGTTTTTTTTTCCACAAGACTAATACAAAAAACAAACCTAGGCAATAGATTAGAGAAACTTCCTTCATGTGAAATGAAAATACCTTTACAGGCTGACAAAAATTCTGTCACAGGAGGTCAAGAAGTCATTTATTTACTGTGAAGGTGGATTCATTCTGAGATCCAAACTATCTACACTCTAAACTGCAGTTGCAAAATATCCCCATTTTTTTCTGCAGTCACTATCAAAGAAGATATACTACTTTTTTTGTCTTCCAAATACAAAGACAATCATGACAGAAGTTCAAAATGCTTCAAGAAGCAAATGTAGCATGGTACCGTATTCTAAAGATATCTCTGAAACAGTATTGTTGGACTCAGTGATATTTTTTAATGTTCATATATTTTTTATTGAATAAAGCAGCTTTGAAGCTTATTAGGCACTGCCCAACAATATATTTTGTCAAAAAAAATTTATGAACTTTTCAAACTTTGAGCTAGTAGCTCAATATTCTATACAAAGAAAATTGTAAAATACTTCATAGTTTTAATTCTCAAGCCAACTATTGCTGGCTCCCTGTACATTAAGAAAAAACAAAACAAAACAAAACAAAAAACCAACCAAACAAGAAAATTATTAACAAAAAATAATCACCAGGAAAAATATTCTTATGCAAAAGAAATTTAAAAAAAAAAAGAAGACAAAAAAACAAGAAAGAAAAACAAGCTTAACCTGTAGATATGCTTGAGAGAAGACTATAGCCTAAAGAAAATTCAGTATTGCATAGCATAGTCTAAGAATTCAGCTTCCAGCAAACAGAAAAGGAAAAAAAGAAGCAGTTTGGTATTGACAGTTTCCATCAATGATAGTTAGTCATTCAGTACTATGTACATTATTATACACTGTATGCCATTGAAAGTCCTGGTTTTTTCAATCTTAAATATATTCTTAAAACAGGATTTTTAATCTTCTAAACAAAACACTTCCTGGCACTTTGCTATTCAAATTACTCTGAACAACATACTGTAACTGAAGTCCTTTTAAAGTGTCCCTTAGAAATGAAAGTGCCACTCTGCTACATATCATTCACCAGAAACCAAAATAAAACCACAATGTTGTATGTCTGGATCCACTGAGTGCAGCAACACCATTCCAAGTCAGATTGTGACCACGAAATTCCAATAACTGAATGACACAGACCTCTTATACCTTGTGTCTGGATAATCCAATGTTCTAGCTTGTAAAGCTCCAGAAGTGGTCGTAAACAAGCACCATGCTTAAAGGCCTCTATGTCCCTGCAGGCAGATCAGGTTTGGATTTTTCTCTTGTGTTTTTCTTTTCATAATTAAAAAAAAAAAAAAAAAGCGCTTCAGATTACAAACATACATTCACAGCTTAACACTGTGATCTCTCCCACTGCAGTTGTGAAGGAAATCTAGGAAATCTCTAGTCCCATCTGAAGACTTTGATACTGCAAATTCTTGAGTAAAGCTGAAAGGAGCCTTTTCTCTCCAGAGGCCTTAATGTTGTCAAATCAATGTTTAAAAAAAAAAAACCAACCCAGAATATTAAGATCTTCATCGCCTCTGCTGTGCATATACTGGGTAGGCTAGTGTGACATTGAGAGAGTCATTGTGCTGGACAAGTGACGTGTGTTGGTAATGTAGCACCAGTTCCTTGAGCGAGTTGTACAAGTTATATGGCTCTGCAAATCCATACCCAGTAGGTGTTTTGTTTATCACACAGTGCTTTACTTCACCATCCACCCTAAAAAAACCAAAAACAACCAGTTTTTAGTTTGTGAGTACAGTAAAATTAAGACAGAAAATAAGATATTAGCAACAAATCTTAAGATGCTAGTCAGAACACAGAATTCCTCTCTTTCATGGTGGAATAATGGCAAAAACCTAGGTTTAGTCCAAATTTGTAATGTCATGCTGCCTTAGGGAGGCAGGAGATAGTCAGAACTTAGCAGCTGCACAGAAAGGAGTGCACACACGTTTTGGTTTCCCTTCCAAGTGAGGGTCCCCTGTGGGAGTGGCACAGGTTGGAGCTGTGCAGGAGAAGGAGCAGCAATAAGAACAGCCTCAGGACTTCCTGACCTGCTTCCAAGCCCGAAGGTCCAAGAGGAATTGTGCATATGCAAGTGTCTATCTGTCCCCAGCTCAAGGTAGGCCCCTCACATGTTGGTTACATCATTCATAAACTAGGGTACATACACGACAGAGCAGGCATAGCAGCCTTGTTTGCTGCTCTCTCGAACAAGGAATGTTCCATCTCGTTTTCCCCGCAGCAGATTTTCAGCTTGGCTTCTGTTGATATTTCCCACATTCCACGTTCTCTCATCATGATGGGGCAAGTCCTCATCATCTTCTACCATAGAGTATTGGCTGCAGAAAAGATAAAATGGGTTTGTGAAACACAGAACAAAATCCACTAATTAAGTCATCTTCATTTCATACTACAGTGGTTAGCAGGATGCCCCCTTGGTAAAACTAGGGATTTAAACCAGGTAATACTACACCATTTAAACCACTGTATAAAAGTAAAATATAAGCTCTGTTTCTTGTTTCTTTGAAGACAGTCACATAAATCTTAGGAAGAATATAAAATGATGTGTTATTTTTCAGAATATGCTGTGAGGACTTCAATACTTCTACCATTGCTCACTGTTTTGGCAAATAGCAAGCCCAACAAAATCAGTACCCTCTGAGTCAGCTTCATTTCCAAAGATCAAAACACTTGGTCAGCAACGAAAAATCATGCAATGTATCAACTACAGCTGCTGCTTGGAGAACCTCCGAACAGTTGCACAGGGAGACAGATTAATTATTTATAGGGGAGATAGCTTTGTGGCAAGGTGCAATAGTAGAGTGCTTTCTCTCTCTTTCTCCTTATAAGCAAATTATGAGAAGAGCAATACAGGGCCTCCTCTGCTAAATCAGCCACCAACTATAAAGCTGATTCAGAGTCACACAGAGCCCTCTGAGCTAAAGCCCACTATGAAAAAAGAAGCATCTGGTTCAGCTGTGTGGACACCACTTCAGCATTCTGCAGTTTCAGAGCTCCCTGCTCCCACAGCAGCCTGCAACTGGTTGGCCCTGCCTCTCCTCAGCTTGCAACCAGTCTGTGTTTGGCTAATGCACTTATTCTCTTCGTAATAGGCTTTTAATTAGTTTTCCTTAGTCTAAGGAAAGATGCCTTCTCACTCATCCATAGTTCTGTCTTTCTGAAGATTCTCAAAGTAGTCTACAGGAATCAGCAATCTCACACAAAATTCAACTTTTCCCAAAGAAAAAGGGTTCTTTTGTTTCAGATAACACTCCTTCTGGGACCCTTATCCCATCACTCTTTTGACCTGCTTGACATTCACATATGCTCAGTAGTGGCTCTGTTTTCAACCAGCATCTAGAGAAAGCAATTCTTGTTTTTCATCCTGCTTACTATATTGGTTTACCTTTTACTGCAATACAACTTTATAAAAAAAGACATATTCTAAAAGTTTAATTTTTCAGCAGTTATCAATCAGACTTGCTGGCAAACAGTGTCAGTGTGAGAGAAAATAAAGATTTTCTCTAAACAGATTCACTTACTATTTTGATGCTACACTAAACCCAGAGAGTGGCATTGTTCTTTGTCTACTGTTTAAGTGATAGGAATACCTGGAAGCAGGTGCCTACATATTTTACAACATACCATCTTTGAGTTGTGTTAAGACTGAGAAAACAACATGGCTTTAAAATGTGTATGTCATTTTTATCTCCTGCTTCTACCACAGCGATAAGCACAATTTCCAGGATAACAGCAGCAGACTCAATAAACCAAGCCAAATTAAAATAGATGTGGACAAGGCTAGAATGCAAATCCACTAAAGAGACATTGTCAGTCTGCTGCTTTAATTGTATAGTCAACCAGGCAGTGTAAAAGGCATGCACAAGAAACTAACATAGACAGAGAGTGTTGATACAAATATTACTGAGACAATTCTGATTTTTCTATTTGTTCACTTTTTACTGCTACTACACTTCAGATACTATTTCGTGTGTTGCTTTTGTTTAAATTTGGTCTAAGTTTACAGAACCCAAGCACTTTTTGCTTTTTTTTCCTCCAGGAATGAAATGAAATGTATTCATTAGCCTAACTCCTGTCAGAATCTACAGTAAATGAAACTGTTTGAAATGACACAATACTATCCTACCATTTTCCAGAGAAATAAAATAGACCACAAAACCAGAGAAAGATACTCTTCAGCACATACAAATTTATCATCTCCAACACCAATGTGACATAATGATGTGGGTACCACTATAACGGATAACATCATGATGTCCACAGTTGAAATTTGGAAAAAGCCTGTTCATGGCTAAGAGAGCTTCTGAACAATTTATCCATCCATATGGCATCTCTGTAAGATGCTGACACCTTATGAACTTAATTCTTCTGGTAAGGAAAAAGACACAAGTTACATTTCAGTGCTTTGCTATACTAACTTGATTATGCACTTCCCTGAAAAAAGAAGGAGAGTAGAGGGTGAGACAGAATCCTTTCTAATACTTGCATTATGTAGGCTGTCACGTCTTAACAGTGCGCACTGTTACTGCAGACCTAGGCTTGAAATTTCCTTTGTGTGGTTCAAGACTTAAATATGCTTTATCTCACTTTCGTATTTAGATTATTTGAAACACCAGAAATATCTAAATCTTCCAATACTTACTCTTCTGCATTTTCATTTCCAAGCCATTCATTTAGCTTCTTTTGCCGAACACCTTTTTGAGTAAGCCACCTGGATAATAATTGCAAATAAAATTAATTTTTAGTCACAAAAGTTGGATACCATTGAAAAACCGAACAACCTAAAATTTATTAATTCATGATACTCACATCAAGTACTGATCTCTTGTCTTCCTCAGCTGTATGAGGTCTGGCTTAATGCTGTTCATGCGTTTGTCTATTTCTCTATATTCAGCTGCTTGCTTCTTTAAGTCTTCTTCTAGTCTACGTCTGCTGTCCACAATTTCACTTATCCGAGACTTCAGTTTTTCATAGTTGTGCATGATTCTAGATGGAACAAAGTGGTAGGTTACACTCTGGCCTCTTATTCATAACGATATAATCTGAGGTTATTTAGAGGTATAGACACATAAGAGAACAGATTATATCTCTAGATGTAATTATACATTTTGCTAGTTCACATCTTCCCTATTTGAGGCTTCTTTGATTACAATTGAACAACTTCGAACTTGTCATCTTGCTTCAGTTTTAGGCAGACTTATACTTGGCATTGTTTGTTTTTTCAAAAAACATACAATTTGATATGCAAAATCAAATACTGACCTTTGTATTTCTTTTTCATTTCCTTCCCGTTTAAATTTTTCAATGTATTCCTTACTGTATCTTTCTTGTGTTTGGCACTGCTCTTCAAATATTTTTATTGTTTCATTAAATGCCTCAATGGCTGTTCTTTTCATTTGAATTTCCTGAAAATAAAATAATTGTTATTACAGTTGTTATCAGACAAAGGGGAAGATTTATTGGCTTGTACCACAGAGGGACTTCAGTATGCTGAATAAGAATATCCTTTCCATATCCCTTTACCAAAATGTATTCTGTCTGCAGAGCCTTATGGCACAGAGACAACAGGCCTGGGTAAAAGGCCACCATTATAAGCTTTCAATGATGAGGTTTATAAAGAAAGCAGAGCTGCTAAAATAAGAACCAGTTATAATCTTTGCTTTGTAGAAATAAATTGTTGCTTAAAACCTTATGGCAGCGCAATTTGCCCTTTGTACCAAGTTAAGTCCTTAAAGCCACATCTGGCTTTCAGAAATAAAGGTGGCCTGGACAGGTCTCAGGAGGTTATCTAGTTCATTCTCCTGCTCCTAAATACCTAGTTGAAAGCCAAGTCTTAAGTCATTAGTTCAAATTGCCAGCAATTCTCCAATTTCCTTCAATTATTTTTAGGTGTATTTCCTGCACCTTTTAAGAAGCAGTCTTGATTCTGGGTCTGTAAAATGGCACTAATTCACTGGCACTTCAAGGAGTGGCTAATAACTGATTAAGCTGAAAGAAGGACAGAGGCAGCTTTTCATTCCTGCATTGTGTCTACTCATGTCCTCTTGCCTGGTGGCTGTTCAAACATGAGTAAGCAATTGCACTATTCTGAGAAAGCACATCAGGGCAATGGCAGTGGCGGTGAAGAGAGGAGTAGAAAGATGACTGTACAAATTCACATTAATATTCTTCAAAGTCTACAAAGTCTTCCACTCTCCCTTTGGTCCAAACCTAGCTCACCTGAGATGTTCTTGTGTAGTCTTCATAGAGTCTGTCATATTCTCTGCTTTTTTCTTGGAACTGGGTATTATATTCATGTAATTTCTTTCCCACTGCTTCAATGCTATCCTCTTTTACAACTTGATCCTGGAATGATGAGCAGAAAGAAAGACATTCTGTAAGGAGACAATTATATTGCACAGATTTTCTGGATTAAACTGCTTAAAACTGCTTAGATGATTACATGGAAATGTGATTCCACTTTCACCAATACAGAGATATAATATACTAAATGCATAATATACAAATGAGAAATTAATGACAAAAAAATTTTGCGTTGCAAGTGTTTAGCTTTATACTGAAAATTATATATTTCACCACAGAGTGGGGTATTTACTAAGATGTTTATTTCTTAATAGTGTATCTGCAGTATTTAAAGTTTTAAATATTTACATGTGAGCTGGTTTTAAACAAAAATATCAGGTAATTTTTTCAAACATTTTTTCAAACATTAACAGATCTGAAGTTCTTCATGATAAATGACTTCCTAGTCTGCAATAATTTCTTTTTATTTAAGTGAAATGCAAAGAAAATAAACTAAATTACCTGCTGGTACTTAGATACTGGGTAGAGTAATTTTACATCCAGTTTAGGATTATACTGGGCTAGAGATTCATTCCGGTAGTGGTTTATTAGCTCGACCACAGAGTTGAAAGTTAATGGGTCAGAAAAACCATATTTTCCATCTCGATGAAAAATTTTGATTAATTTGTTATTTCCTCCTTTCCTGGAAATAAAGTGTATTGAAAAGTTAGGCATGCTTCAAGTAGTATTTCCTAAGGAAACACTCCACATTAAGTGCAGTTATTGCATTTTACTATCAAGTATTACAAACCTAGTGTAACTCGTCTTACCTCAGTGTAAGTGTGTAGTCCCCATGCATTTTGGTTGAAGCATCTCGTACCAAAAAGGTACCATCAGCTGTGTCTCGAAGCTTCTCATTTACTTCTTCTCTAAAATGAAAGCAAAAGTAACCAATCATTTAAATTAGTTCTCATACATTTAATCTTTCACGGTGCTCTAAATTCAAATGCTTTGAAATAACTGTGTCTTAGAAGCCTTCTATATCTCCATATTAACACAACTATTTAATAGCTTCTTTAAAATTGCTAGAGAACAACTGGGATATAAAAATGGCATGCTCTGTGCTCTCACTGCTGGACAAAATTATTATTCATGCAAAGGTCTTTCTGCTTGTTCATACAAGCCTGTACAATTGGAGCAGCCAGTGCTGGTTTAATATACCTATATATAGTACAGATAAAAATGTTGCTACTATATGGCACTTGTTAAGTCTGCCTTGCTAACTCCTGTGCCTACAGCTGAGGTTCTGAATGAAAGACAAGAAGAAAATTATTTCTTTCTTAGGACTCCCTTTTCATGCTAGCATTTCATATAACTGTCTTAAAGTAACAGAGCAATTATTTTGCATACTACATGCTAACAGACTGCCAGTAACTTTTTAGTCATGTTTGGAATAAAACCAATTCTAATATGTTTGTAGTGGAAAACATCCTAGAAATGGCTGTTAGAACAGTGGATTTCTACACTCAAAGCATAATGCATGTACATAGAATAGCACAGCAAGAATAGCATAAAGCCCAACACAAGAAATACATGTCTTGAGGTGATTTACCTTGAGATATCTCCCCAGTACCATTCAGCGTCTTGTAATGACATGTTGTTATTCATGCTATTGTTAGTTACGGTATTAGGTTTCGGTGGCTTAGGAGGCAGGGCTGTAAATGAAAGGGAGAAGAAAAGTTGTAACTCACTGAAAACGTGACTATATATTCCTTGAAATCACACATCATTACATGAATTTTATAATTCTATAAGTGTGTTAGAGAAAAAGAACTGTTGCCAAATAGAGCTGTCCATCACTAATAATCTTTAAAAAGATATTACGGGAATTAAGATACTGTATTGAAAACAAAATAATTAAAAATAAAGTTGTACTGTTCCAAAAAACAATGTTATCTTGCAATACTATATTTTAAGCAAAATATAACACTGTACTGAACTCCTCCCCCTGTGAAGAAAGCATTTGAGAAAAAAATCTGAAGTTTGCTTTTACCTTCTTTCACTATCTTCAGGTGAACACAAGTAATAAAACATGACAAATTATTTTTATCCTCCTATGTAATGATGTTAGAGGAATTTTGCTGCTTTCTTGCCTAGAAGCTGAGTAATAAAAGATGCAAATCCATAGCAGTACAGTATATTTGAAGAAGAATCAGGGTTTTGTGATCCTCAGCATTCTGTGCAATGATTTGCAAAAAACCCAAAAAACCAAACCCAACAGTTTAAGAAACCCATCTGTGACCCAAATATCCCTTGTGTTAATCTTAGTATTCTACAGAATAAACTGTGTTCCAAATGCCAAGACTGATTAAAAAACACACCCCCCTCTTTTCAATGTCAAAGCTGCATATGTATACCAGTGGGTGCCAGAGAAGATACTGCAGCACTGACTTAGTAACGAGGGGGACTACATTGGAATCAGGATTCAAAATCAACTCAGCTCTTTCAGTTCTCCAGTAAGTACATCATTCCTGTCCTGTATATTATCACCAGGCTCAAAAGACAATGTTTTTAAAGTTGCAAGGAATATCAAGATAGCATAATATTTTCATATGATATGAAAAAATGATGCTATAACAGGCATTTAATTAATATTGCTAGATTTTAAAAATGTTTTTCCTTAAACAACCCAAGCCAATGATTTGTAATCACTGTTTCAGGAAATAAGAGTGTTACTATAGCATCTCCTTTTAGGCACAGTGTGGAGCAGAGAGAGCAAAAATAATAATAAAAGAAATACAGTTTTTAATGATATAATAATAGGACTAGAACTACATCTGACATTATAAAATCAAAACAGAAACAGGTCAATTCAGAAAAAATAAAATTAAGTAAGCAGACAGGTATTTTAATATGTTAAGATTCTAATTACTACAACCATGCACTAATCCACAATTTAATTCTTATTTATGAAAAAAGGAAAACTATTTGTATTAATAATAAAGTAAAGAAATCCTACATATCCAGTAAGAATTTTCCAGCAGCTATTATAAAGACCAAAATTAATTAAGTCTTCTATAATAAGACTGTTACCTGGTGGATCCATTTCTATGTAAAACATCAAGTCTGTGCCACAATTTATATCTGTCTTAGGATATTCTATATCCAGCTCTTCCATATTCCAAACAGTATTGTACATTTGTATGAGTTTCACTGAGTAAGCTCAGATACAAGAAAAGAGTCAGGCTGTCTTTGTAATGGTGTCTTGGAATTCATTTTAAAACCTATAAGGGGCTGCACTGTAACCTATTACATCATAATCCTCAGCCAATCATGTCAAAATAATGTCACCAAACCACTCCTGCTTCCTCATTTTGTTCTACATTAATCTTAAAACAATTTCAGTTTTGGGAAGAATCTACATTTAGCAATATAAACCTGGCATTACACACAAAAGGAGCAAGCGGGCTCCCCTTGCTTATGTCCCTGTCTCATTTTCCTGACTTTGCAGCATGGTACAGTCCAATGCTGGCAGGATGACAAAAGGCTGATATGCTGCAGCATGTAGCTCTCACACACACACGCACACAACACACACACACAGGGCAGCTCCCTTCAGAAGCAGGTCGGTCACATCTCAGGTGCATTCTCCTGCTTGAATGCCTGAAGTTTGCCATTCAAAAAGATTTAAAAGGATTCTAGACCTACTGCACACATTAGAGATGCATTAGGGAAGAGCATGACTGTGTGTGTGTTTATCCATTACACACTCATTTTACATAAACACACAGAGAGATGTATACATCCACATAATGAAATATGGATTATGTTTTTAAACTCTGCAGATTTCTATTATTTTTATGAGAACACAGGTCTGACAGAGTTTACTATATAAAACATGCTTACTGCAGAAATGTATTCATCTCTTACCATTATGTAATAAAATACAATTCAAATAAATCTAGATTAATTAATATTGATATCTAAACCCAAAATATGGTAATCTTACATTCGGCAGATTCACTCACACCATGGAAGGAAGTAAAAACTGAGCAAAATCTTGAAAAGGGGTTTTGCTGAACAGGATACAGTAAGATTTAGCCTGCCTTTTCACACAGTTTCTCTACCCTATTCTCATTGACATATTTATCAAGTTAATTGTTTTTAAAAGCAAGAGTCCCTTGTCAGTGTCTCCTTCGCCCCTTGGCTTTATGTCATCAGCATCCTCCAACCATTTAGAAATACTCCATCTTAACTCCCCCCATCACTGACTGTAACTCTCTCTGACCTCTTGGAAGAAACACGGACAGAATAGGCTATTAATTCCAGAGCAGAATGCTATGTAAAGCCATATGAATGCTTTATACTCATTATAATCTATGGGGGGAGAAAACCAGAGACCAAAAATAACCACAACAAAGACTGGCTGTAGCAACTATCTATGCATACATCATAAGAAATCCTGGAGCAGCTGAAATGTGCTCTATCTCACAAATACTCATTAAAAAATTAACACAATTTATATGCTTTCCAAATATTTTATACATGTTAAGCCCCTGCCTCCCCCCTCATCCCCCACTATCTGTGCCCCTGAGCAGGTTCCCCCTTTCAGACAAGCATCAACATACAAGAGCATGTCTGGAGTACCAATATATATACAAAAAGATGCATACTAGTTTTCTTCACACATTAAAAAGCTTCATTTTGAAGTAGACTCTCCCCTTCCTGTTGAGGTATACATGTTCCAAAGATTCTTTCCATTTCCAAAATGAAATAGGATACTCAAAATCACCCCAGACACAAGTCTAAACACTGAACTTAGAGGTTTAGCCCACCTGCTACCCAAACAGTTGAGTTGCCAAAGTAATTATTTAAATTAAGTTACAAAGATTTCCTACAAAAACTGCATTGCTGCTTTTAGGTCTCATGTGGGATCAGTAAATTTTTATTTATTCCATTGAATAAAGACTTTCAGGAAAAATTACTTCCCTAAGGTTTCACTGGAGGCCGAATTTAGGACTGAACAAACTTGTATAATCAGGTTAGTGCTCAGCTCTGACTAGCCTAGCCCACAGGCAAGAAAAGACAGGAGGCAGATAGGCTATTCCCCATTCTGTATATAACCTGGAGAGGTACCGGAGTACTTGGCTTATTTCACGTATCTTAAGCCTTTTAAAGCTCTACCTGGTAATCAGTTACAATACAATACTTGCACAAGATGATGAAAAATCCACAGAAATTCAAAATCACTTACTTCGTAAATTATGCATCGCAAATGGTCGCCCTTGTAATACAGTCGAAAATACAATCCAATATTGGTTTCCTCTTACAAAAATGTTGCTTAAAAATAAACCCTAAAACCTCCATTTACTAGGAAACTTCACTGAAGCAATGAAGAAAAAGAGACTGCTCTGCTTTCCAACCAATGCTCCATAAAACCCTTAAAAGAGCTGTAACTTGCAGTGAGAAAATCCAAGCCTTCTCTCTCAACAGCTTAAATCTCTGTGCTGTGCAGAAGGTATCCACTTACTCTAGTTCATCATTAAAAAGTGAACCTGAATTCAGTACTGTGAAAAAGAAAAGAAAAGAAACCACCACCCTCAGTAGCTTGCACGTCTCTCTCAGATAAAGATCTCAGTTTCATTATTAACTTGGGTAGGTTCAAATCTTTGCTCAGCCAGGGTTTTCAGGTGGGGGAGGGGAGCCAGATTCAAAGTAAAAGTTGTCATCAGCTAACAAGTGCCCAGTGCAGGGCTAACTTTCTCATTTTAGCGAAGAAAATGAGAAGACCATTGTAAGAGGCCTTAAAATAGTCCCTATCACTGGCTGCTGCATGCAATATTGAAGATGAGAAAAGCAGCACAAACAGCCAAATGCAGGAAGTGGCTAACTGCAGAAAAAAAAAAAGAATAAAAATTTTCCTTGAAAAGAGCTTCATCTCTCAAAGCAGCCCTGTGCAAGCAAAATAGCCTGCTTGCAAGCAGAGCATCACCTCCTACACACTCATGATTGATCACAAATACAGGTGCTGCTTCAAGACCTCTAGTCTGAGGCTGTGAGGCTTTCTATCAATTTCCTATAAACTAAAAATATTAGAAAGAACATCTGTCTGTATCTGTGGTGCTTTCCAGTATATCAGGATTGTTCATTTCTTGGGCAGGCAGGTGGGAAAAGGAGCTGTACAGAGAGGAAGAAGCTTAGGTTAAATTTGTTTTCCTTGCCTTTGCATTTGGTGGAGATCAAACCCAGTAAATGCACAGAGCAGCAACTGAAGAGTCTGCTCCCCTCTGCCTACAGAGGTTACCTTCTTTGCCAGCTAAACTTCTACAAGGAAGTAAATTCAAAGTAAAAGGAAAGGCAGACACATTAAGAGAAGGAGAGAAGGACATTAATATTTTCCTCCCACTTCTAGCAAACAGTGAGAATTTCTAATAAAAACACTGAGAATTTCTTTGAGATCTGCTTGTTGCTCCTTAAGGCAGTCAAATAGTATTGACAAGTTTTTGCCTCCTTCATATTTTGCATACCAAAATCCTCCTATGCTATGAAATACCACGTGCATCTAATAATGAAATCCCAAATATCTGCAATATATTTTTGATGTTATGCAGTTGATTGGTTAGCTTCATTCTAACAGTCACTTTCTTCCCTAGTTTTAGCCTCTGCCTACTTGAACAATTGTCAGTTCTAAATATAATTTAAAGCAGCAGTCATAAAGGTACAGCCTACTTCAAGTGGAGATGGAAACCTGTGTTTCTGAACAAATCCAGCTTTAGACTGTAGTGGATATACTTCTTTACTGCTAAAATTACAGAAGGAGGTGAGAACATTTCTTGGTTTAGAGGGCCACAATACATATGTAGATAGTCAAAGGAGAAAAGACAACCCGAACCTGATTCACTGAACATTTTTATCAATTTAAAAAGCACTAGCACCCACACAGAAATAATGAGTTCCTCATTATCCTGCAGGAAAGAATCAAGTGTTTTTTTTAAAAAGATACTAGCATGCACACACCTGTGTTTTCAAAAATTGCCCTGTTTTAACTTTTTATTTAAACTTCAAAACCCTGAGTGGTGACCATTTAATCTGAGGCCTACTATTACTTGCAGTCACACTTGCAGCATTCTTCTATTAACATAGCATATTTTTTTCTAAAAAATGATATCTGAAGTAGGAAAAGAGCTGATCAGATTTGACATGCTTGCATGCATGTTGCACGTACTCACATACAAACACCTGCACACGGACATACCAATCTGTTAAAAATGCTAATAATGTCGTACATATTGTTTCTCATTTACCAAATCCTTGCAACTAGGTATTGAGAAACATAAAGCACAGGCTCGTGTCAAAACTTAATGCAAGGATACAGCATTCTGAAGTACAGTGGTGAGCCAAGCACTGCGCTTTCCGTTAGGTCAGCGATAAAGGCTGACTTTATCAGCTTCGAAGGGGAGCCCTCTGCTGGGTGAGACACGGATGCACAGCGTCCCTCCCTGCCGCGGGCACAGCATCCGCTGTCCGCTGTCCCTGGGACTTGTGAGTGCTCCAAACCACGCTGAGCACTGCCGCCAGTCCAGCCAAGACTGGGACACGATGAAGAAAAGTTCTGACAATGGATAGGATGTTTGTTTACGGCCCCAGGACACGTTTGTTTACAGCCCCAGGACACTACCGATGGGACTGTGGTCTCAGGATGATGCCTGTAGCAGTCCCGGGGACCTTTGAGTCAAATTCCAAGAGGAACTGGATCAGCCTTTACACTGCCCTGCTTCGGCTATAATGCCACCACTTTTGCTAATATTTTGTGTAATCACAAGCAAAGTGTCTGCACCTTGGTGACGCTGCTAGGACTTTTCACCTCATCCCGAGCAATAGAACAGTTATATGTGAGGCAGTCTTATTACCTCACTCATTCTTATCTATGATGCTCTGAGTAATAAAACATTTTTTAGGCTGCAGTATTTCAGCCTGAGCCGTTATTTACAATGTTATGTACAAGCCTGGGAAACAGGGATAAACTGGGATAGACAGCCCAGACAAAACAGCTCAGCTCTAGCTACTTCACAGACTGTTAGAGGCTTTGATTCATTGATGCAAGGCAGCTCTTTCGTGTATCTTTTCCTGCTCTTCACTAGCAATGCTACCAGCTCCCCACAGCCCCTTGTTCTCCTGCCACATCCCACTTGCTCTTTGCCTTCCTAAGACAGACATTAGTCTCATGCACCCAAAGCCCCTCCACATTCCTCAACATCCCCCGAGCCCCAGAAAGGTCCCCTACCTCCGTAAACGCCCCACCCAAAATCACCTTCCAGCTTTCTCTGTGTGACCTGCCTTTGCAGCTACGAGCGCTAAACTGACCCTGTTGCCCTGAGCACCTACTACCCCATAGGCAGCTTTGGGATCTTCATCCAGGGCAGTCCACCTCCAGAGAAAAAAGCCAGGAGCCTTTAAGATCCTTGACAATTAACTGAAAAAAACACCCCAGTTTTCTATACCTATAGAGATATAGCCTATACAGCCTATTTTCCAATAGCTACCTCCACAAGTCTTTATGATATGTGACATTATGTGAGACATGAGCAGCACTGTTTGTTACAATCTGTTACAAATAAGATATTTTCTTCTAACAGTACTATTTTGAACGGCACATTTAGAGGCTTGTACTTTGTTTCTGACTGTAGTCTTTAATTTAAAGGTTGTGAAACTGTTCATCAAGCTAGGGGTGTTCCGACAGGATAAAAACATCACCTACATTGCCCACCAACAGCATCTTTTGGCTCTCCTACTGGTAAACTTGAAGAATGTGACAAGAATCAGAAAATTGACCTAATTTTTTCCAGCCTTATTTCTCCTGCAACATTACTTTGTCTTCATTTGCTACACAAGAATCTACAATTCTATGAATAGGTATTGTTAACTTTCGTACTTTTGTGTAGGACTAAGCACTATTTTAATCCACAAACTAGAATCTATAGTTTGCTGATAAACACCATGACAGACAAAAACCCCCAATCCAACTGTACTGTGGTAAATCAAGTAATGGTCTAGAAGTAATTCTTCTTTTTGTGTTATGGCATCCAAAAAGCATTACTCTAGCTAAAAGGTGTCCAACTGAAGATCCGAATTTAAGATACTAATTTTAAAATACTGTAAGATGTAAGGTCCATTTGCTTACTTTCTACTGTTTTCAGGTAAGAAGGATTAGTGGGTGATGTGGTAAGAAAAAACCCACAGCTGTGCAAAGATCTACTTGCTATTCAGATTGGTTATCTCTAACAGTACATTTAATGTATTCATATACTGGGTAAGAAACCACTAGAACTTCATGCACAGCTTGTTTTAGACAGACTGTTCTCATCTTAACAAAAAGAATTAAGAAGGGAGGAAGGAGGAAGCCATCACTCCAGCCTGTGAAAAAGAAGAAACCTGGCAGCACTGGCTTCCCTGTTATCACTTAGTTGTCATGACATTATTTCCAATAAGCGAAATTCTTTCTGCTTGAAACCTCTCAAATTCTCCACTTGTAAAATTCTATTAAAGATTTTAATACTCAAAACACTTACATGGCAAGTAAGATATATTTTATTGGAACATTCTTTTTATGTCAATGTATCTAAACAGTCTTTACGGAAAATCAAGCCACTACAAGCAATAATCTTAAAGATGGCAATTCTGAAAAACACATCTTAGAGTCTTCTATGAGCACTATAAAAACAGACCAGATGTTCAGGTCACTGAATGACATTCATGTGGAAAATGGACTCGTGATAATCCTGCAAACCTACAGAATATTCTATTAAGATTCAACTTTTGGAAATGATTCAAGCTCTTTACAGGCCTAAGAGCAGGGACTAGCTAACCAGACACTACAAAACCTGAAAATTTGTATCTGAGGAGTTTTTTCAGCATATTAGTAAAGGTGCAGATATTCTACTAAAAAACATTCCACTAGACATGATGGACTTTGAAATGCACAGGGAAGGAGTTATATTTTTCTAATAGATCACACAAAAAATTCTAGCAGGCCTGTCAAAATAAACTACTGCATCATAATATGTTAATTAATGCACAACTAATATTAAAAAAAATCAGCTATTCAATTATAATTATCAACATAGTGTCAAATTGTATAAATCTGATGGATACAATGGCATTTCTTCAAGCACCCTAATGACACTCTCAAAATGACTGGACTCCTTGTCCGCATTAGTAGGTCCAACATCAACACCTTTCACTTTTATACTTTCCTCACATTAAGCAACTCAGGCAGATATGCAACCAAGCAATCTCTTAAATGCAACTTATAAAATTCTTGCTTTGGAACTGAAGAAACTGTTGACCCTACCTTTGTAACCTCCCAACCAGGGCCTCTAGACATATATATTTACCTACTCCAAAGCATTTGCAAATGTGTAACTATAAAAAATGCTATTAGCATTAGACTGCTAGAATCTGTTTTGCTTTTTAAGGCTTATACTGTGTGACAAAGAAAATAATTCTTTAACAATTAGCAGGTATTTGCTGATTCTTAGTAAAATACTGGACAAATAGTGTAAGTTTGGACTCTCCTCCTTATTACAAAGTTTTAGGAAGAAAAATACGCTGTGGTTCTGGAAATGCCTGCTTAACTACTTTGATAAAATCGAACAAAAATAAATGGCAAGCTGAAAACAGATGCATACAAAATGTTAGGGAAAGTTTCCTAACTAAAAGAGCTGGCAAGATTAAAAAAGCCTTTCAAACAGAATTATGAACAAAAATTTTAGCCATTTTAAGTTAATCTTTATTAGCTGACAAAGGGGATTATACAATGTGCCTCCCTGAAACACAGGAAATAAAGCACTTTTCTGCTGCCATGTTCTAGCACTTCAAATCTTAAGCAACCCTACAAATCCTACTGCCATAAAAACTTTATTTTGCGCTTGGACTAGAGAGGTAGGAAAGGTACAGGCTGTCCAGTGCTCTGTTCACCCTTTCCTGTGTTAGGATATTTTCTGTTAATAAGCTGTGAAATGAATTGCTTTCAGCTAACATGTGAAGCTCCCTGCACTAATAATTTCCTTTGCACACAGTCAGCAACTCTGCCTTGCTTCTACCAAATACTTGACTTAAACCCAGGGATTTTGCATAAATTAGAAGTAGGCTTTATTATTTGTTGACTTAATTAGATGGTAACTTACAGAACCAATACAAGTGGGATCTAACTTCCCTGGATGGGCTCTTAATATTTTTCACAATATTTACTGGTATTAGTAAATAAATCTTTTGAATATCTGGATTTAAAAAGACATGTAAGTAATAATTATATAAAATATATATTATAAAATATAATGTATATTATATATTATATAGTATAAAATTATGTAAAATAAAAATATATGTAAATAATATCTCCATAGGGTATAGCAAATCCAAGGAAAGTTGCTTGGGTGTAAACTGAGAGTTCAATGAAACCTCAAGAATTAACCCCCCCACCACTGTATGACATGCATTCTTTTGGTTTACAGGTTTTAAAAAACTTACAAATTCCTTATGCTGTTTACTGAAGGAGAATGAAAGTCCTAAGGCTGTACAAACTATTGGCACTAAAATGATTTTAAGGAAAAAGACTACTTCTTATAAAACAAACATTGCACAGCACTATAAAACACAAAAACAACTTCTACTTCGTTCTGTGATTGTGCACTTTTGCTTTGCATTAAGTTTGATTTAAAAGGAAAAAACCCAAGCATTTACTGTCCTTACGCTGAATTTTAATATTTAGCAAAACAGTGGTAAATAACTTTTAAAATTAAAAATATTTTTACCTGGTACAGGCTGTCTCTCATTCCATTCACCTGTGATTAAAACCTCTAGGATTTTTATGTGGTGTTCTGTATTATCAGAGCTGCAAGAGATGTATTAGGCAGTAAGAACTAGGAGAAATGCAAGAGTTTATTTTAAAATTTAAAAAAAAATTGGAAAAATTTACTACAATGCCCTCACATCAGAAGTAAGGTCAGAAAATTACTTAATTAATCTTACTTCGTAGATAACTCATTCGTATTTACAGTACAAAACATGGTAAAGATGACCCACATACCTTGCTATCTGGAATTTGAAAAGCAGAGGGCTGAAAATTTCAGCCAGAGACCTTGCATTCAAGAGATTTTTGCTGGAGGCTTGACAAACTCTGAGGAAATGTTTGAGCAAATACTGGAGGGTGAGCCAATACTGGGGAGGTATATTTGGAGATCTGATCAGTTTCTTCAGTAACTGAGCATATTCCTCTGAGCTCTGCACTTCTGCAAGCAAACAGATAAACGGCTCTTGAAATCAGCACAGGAACATTCAAGTAAAATAAAACTATATGTGACTCCTTTAGAAGCATCAATTTTACAGGAAAAAATAATTCTGTCCCTTTTTAGAGCCTTAAGATTTCTTTCTTCTTTTAAAAGAAGTGAAATGCTCAGGGAAGAGTAAAGAACAAGTATTTAAAAGCCAAAGGGAAACAGATATGCATTTTGGTAAAAACCACAATGTGTTCAGAGTGTACTGGTAGAAGTCTGTCTTGTGTTTAGCGTCACACATGATTGGGTAATTCTGAGATGCACTAGATAAGTCTCACAGGTGCTGTTCTAACTTTGAAGGGTACCAGTAACAATATCCTGTCCTGAGATATATAACAGAATACTTGGCCCATGTGCTGAAAGCCTGTAAGCTGTACTTGTTTGAAATGACCACTGTAGATGATGAATCTCACATGCATGTATTTCTCACTTCATAATCTGCAACCCCAATGTAACACAGCACTCCATGACCTCTAATACATTTACTTTGTCAGCACTGATAAAAAGTTAAAAATTAGCTTTCTGTATACAGTTAAGTCCTTGATTTTTCCCCACAGTTCTTCTATAGTATTTCTAGTTACTGAAATGAAGAGAACTTTGTTATCCCTTATATTTTCCATTATGTTTACCTGAATAAGTAACTGAATAATGTCTAGATCAGAACTGAAACAGCTTTCATCGAAAATGGTAAAGCTATATTTACGGCTTCTGAGATGCTGCCAGGCTGTGCAGAATCTTTGCTGTTCTGTGGGTGACAGCTGGACCACCAGATATTCAGAATTCTAATACAAGCTTTTTTGTTTGACATTTGAAATAATGTGATAATCATACCTTGAGCTACAGAAATCATGTCACTGTAAACAGCTGCTGGAATGATGGGATTTGGCAGGTCCAGGATATACCTCTTGAGAGCATCTGATAAAGTATGAACATCAAATGTCTCTAAATCTAATGAAGAGGCATCTAAAAGGAAAGAGCAACATGCTTTTTAGACTTTAGAAACTGGAAAAAATGTACAAGCTCATAATAAGCCAAAATTGCTAACTTACATCTGGTTTATGGGAAACAATTCATAAGAAAGAATGCAAGACACCAAGAAACATCTCTGAGACGAAGAACACACAGTGTTCAACACAATGCCCAGTCCTGTGGCGTCTGATTAACCAAATGGTTTCCACAGCTTTGTGGATGTGGCTTTCTGTCACATACAGCTCAGGGCTGAACTCAGAGCAGCGGTAGTGACTTGATGCATCTTGGAAATGTTATGGAACATCAGAATATTTTTAACAGGTCTCTGTTTTATGTGTAAATATTTTGTGTAAGAAGTAAGTACTAATCAAAGGTTCGGTCAAATGCAGCTTCTCTACAGGGAGCTACTTCTATTATGACTGAAAGTTTGATTAACATCTTGGGAATCCAAGTCTGTAAATATTTATGTAAGTAAGTTGAAACAAATATACACGTGCAGAACTGTGTTCTTGGTGTTTTATGCAGCTGTTGGGATTTATCTTGTAAAACCTGATACCCTTCCAGGATGGTTATGACTTGGGAGAAGGGTTGAGAGTGTCACGTAAAGGACTACTTATTAGTGTTGGTGCAAGGAATATCCACACCAAAAATAAAAATGGGAAAATACAGACATCCTTACCTAGTGAAAGCAAGATTAGGGTTCATCCTATAACATGAAACTCTGGCACAGTAAAGTCCTAACCGTTTATAAAAAGATCCATATTTGGTACAAGAATTTAGAGGCATTAACGCCGATCAACATTCTATCTAGCCTGGTCCCTGGTAAAATAACTACTGAATCCATTTGGCCAGTTTAAACAAAGGCAATAGGGAGGTAGAGGAATGAGACCTGTGGTGTCTCTACAAATACTGTGAAATAAGGCAGCCAAGAGGCGATAGAGAGAATGTTAATGCTTCTCCACCTCCTTTGTTTTACCCAACGAAAAGCATGCAGTATGAGCTCAAATCTTATCAGACACCAAAGAATTTGCATGAGAAAAAAGACATAATTGATGTCTCAGATGATAAAATGCTTGCAGTGTGGGAATGAATTCTACAAGAGCAATTATGTGTCACAGAACCCAACCACAAATTGCCAAAAAATAGTTCTAATTAATTTTGTTGCTCACTGGCTGTTTTTTATTTCATAAGCCAAGTGAAATCATGTTTCTTCAGTGTTGACCATTTCTCTAAAGTATCTCCCAAATTACTATAATGAATACATGAGTAAGAATATACTTACTCTGCAACTCTCTGGGTGTAGTATCATAAACAGACCTGAAATCATCCATCTGCTGAACTGACCAGATGTAAGCCAGCTCTGATTTTGGAGCTCGATGGCATTGTGTTGATGTTAACAGTTACCCAATTAAAATATGGAGAGCATTTTAACCACTAGCAGAACAGCACACTAATGCAAGTTCACAACTTTGAGACCACAGCTGACTTTGCCCTCTGAATTAGCATTCTGCTAATTCAAAGAGAGCAGGCAGAGGAAATGAGATATGCCTCTATCCCTGTACCTGGATTCTCACTGCACCAGCTCTGTCCTGGAAGACCCTGATTCTATCTTAAAGAGAACTCAGAAAGAGACGCTGTTGGTAAAGTTCTGTTTTTGTTACTCAAACATAACTACATTTTAAGTAAGAATACATATAAACCATGAGTTTTTGATCTCAAGAGATAGATGAACCTTTCATAAAAATATATCTCAGTTTAGAGACTAAAGAAAGTATTCCGTTAAATTAAGAGATACAATCATACTGGTGCCATGGAAAATTTGGACTTACCTGGACTGAAAAATATAAATACAACAATAGGAATGTGACTACTATCATGAGGCTGCTAGCGCCATATGTCTATCTCCTCTCCCTGCTTGTACACTTGCAATTCTTCACTCCTACCACAATCAGCACAGGAGAGGATGCTCTTTCGTTTTCAAAGAACAGACAACTCGGAGTATCATCTCTTATTCACTTTCTTAATGTTTGTAATTATTAACAATGAGGAGACTAATTCACTGTGTGAGTTTGATTTCTTTGTTGCTTTGGCAACAAGCATGTAACCAGTTTCATTTTCTACCCCTTGTATTTTAGGCAAGTGAAAGCTCACACCACATATTGCACCCCAGCTTGCCAAGTCGTGGTCAAACTCTCCGCCTACTCTCATACTGAAACAGCGCTGCCATGCCAGTATATTCTGGCCTGAAGTAGAAATTAAGCACACCAAAAAAGAAGAGAAGATATATTTCAGGAAACTTGAATGGGTATGTGGTGCTAGGGATGTAGTTGAATTTTACTGTCTGAGAACTCAGCCTACAATATTAATTCAATTATCTCTTCCACTTCAGTATCACTCTGTAGCAGGTAGATAATGGGCTGCTATTGGCACCCCACCTACTGGACCAAAAAAATGCACACACAGCAATCTATGTAAACAACTGGCCGTTTGTTTATAAAATAGAAACCAGCAGCCTTTCAGGAATAATGTATTTTTACCTTGAGTTTGAACAACACATCTTGTTTTTCTCTGTACAGTTACACTGTCAAGTCTTTCAACAAGCAAGAGGACAAGAAGAGATTAAAATAATTATTCTTAGGAAAAAAAAACCAACCATGCAGTGGAGCCATGGAAAAAGACAACGTATAAAAGTGAAAAATACTTCTCATATGAAATATGAAAGCTAGAAAACTTTTTTACTTATATATGTCTTTTAAATCGCATATTATTGAGAACCAGCATATCTGAGTGGGAGTGGTTTGACCACAAAATCTGTCTAGTGCCTTAAGGAAGAGAACTGTACTTACCACATTCAAAAATCTGTCTTAATTCCACTGCGCTGCTTGAGCCTTGTGCTCCATACAAAGTTGAGCACTCCAGACCTTCAAAACAAAATTGATGGGACATATTACTATTTTGGTGACCGTTGCCCTAATGCAACATATTTCCATTTTCTTCAATAAGTAATTACAGTATAAATTAACAACATTCTTCCACCTATGACACTATAGAATGTGATACTTTTTAAGGCTGTAAGACACCTCTTTGTGCACTCAAACTTCTGCATCTGCAGAAAGAGCTGGCCAAGGAAGATCAGAGATACCAGTAGTCCTACGTATTCTGTACAAATGTCCACTGGCCAACTGCAGAAGGCCAGGGCTAGGAAACTGGCGTCAGAGAAAATATCTGTATGTATTACATAATGTGTCTAATAATTCATGTGAATTATTAGAAAGGACATCAGTAAAGTGTTTTCACATGAAAGATACTCTTTACAACTTTCCTACATCACTGAAAATAGAGAAGACACAAGGAAAGAGCCCATTTGCAGGGATGCAGAGCATTGATGATTTTATACTATCAGTGGTGTCTCCTGGAAGCAGCAGTTCCTTATGTAAAGTGGTGCTAAATACTGGCTCTTCACGTCGATATCAGCAAGCTCCTACTCTTTCAGGAAAGGCTTACACTCTTTTGAAGTGTCAGAGGAGTATGTTAGAAGCTATGTCTCCAAGGACAGCAGCCTGATTCTGATCAGAATACCAGTTTTGCTCTTTTTCTCCAGCTTAAGGCCCCTGAATGAGCAGGACTCACCGAGATGCTCCTTACCTCACCAGGACTATGAAGGCAACATCAGAGGAGGTTCCAAAAAGATAGAAATAGGGCAAAAGTACAACATAGTAAAAAAAAAGAGGAAGGCCTCAAAAGGATGGAGAGACATCAACACAGGAAAGCAGGAGAGGGAAAAAAACCACAAAAACAACACTGGCTGTCTCATTACAGAGCAGCAATAAAGAATTGGCTCCTGAAGAATATAACCAGCTCTCATAACCTTTTTTGTATTTTATTCTTTTCTTTTTTACCCTGCTTTGGGGCAGAAGATTACTTTTTTCCAATGTTATGCTGGCATTTCCATAACCAACTTAAGGTGCTTACTGGTTAGAAAAAACAAAACAATACGAAACCCTTCTCCCTTATCTTTCAATAATACTTACATTAGTTATTAAATGCCATTTGAGGTAAGTTTTGGTTTTGCTCCTACAGTCCAAATAGCCTGTAATGAGCAGAAACCAGTGCAACAAACTTCAGACAAGATTATTTTGCATGTTAAGTAATGTGACGCATTATAAGCTCTAGAAAGAGGACATAGCTCTGGATCTGATTCTGCGGTCTTGGTTCACACAAGCAACAAAAAACGTTGGTATATCATTCTTCAGCTTACCTTTCTTTTCAATTGTCTCTACTATCTTGACAAGAATTGGTGGAGCAACATCTGGAGGTGCAAACTGCTCTGTAAGGTCTGGAAGTGAAAAAGCTGTAAAAAAAAAGAAAAATAAGCCAAGCTACAGGTGAATGCAATTACTGTTTATGAAAATCATGACACGTAATGCAACCAGTTAAGTTTTAGTTATAGAACAAACATCCTACTTGTCAAGGCCACTGGAGAAAACTCCATATGTAATAAAAAAAAAGGAATAAAAATTATGACAATGGCACTTTTTAGAGCATATTCTTTTAGCAACCTCAGCTCTAGATTCACTCTCCATATTGTATAGGAAAAGAAAATACAATAAAAATTTGCCATCTATGGATGTGCAGAAATGCAAGGAAGGAAAGAAAAGTCTTTTGGTCTCAGACATTCACTGTGCATGAAGCGAAGAAGCTAAACACATAACTGTCTGGGAGTGCCTGATCCCCTGGGTAAAACAGACTTTCAAAGGCTTGAAACAGCAGTCGAAACAAGTATTTCAAACTCAAATGGAAGCTCAGTAACTTCTGTGAATTCCAATTTTCAAGCATCATACTATTACCAGTACAGTTCACTTGAGGCAAGGATTTTCTTTTCTACATGGACTCGGTAGGAATAAATAGGAGTATAATTTGAAATGGGCATTTTGCAGATTCAAATAAAACTGCACACAGATTTTTTACAAAGTCAGTTTTCATGAAATCTAGTTTCTTCACGGAGAGAGCATACTGTGTAAAGGAATGTTCTGGCTCTGTGAGGAGAGATCTATCTCAAATACAGAGTTTTTGCCAAAAGAATAACTCAAAAGCTTTAGAGTGGTCCTGTTAACACTTGGAAACAAGAATGTTTACATAAAGACATTAAACTATTGCCAGAAACATCTGGCACAGTTTGATGGATTATGATTGATAAACAAAGCTTACTCATTGTAGTAAAAATTGCCAGTTGCCTAAGCAGTGGTGATCTCTGTTCAATTAAACTCACCATGGACGAAGAGAGAGCAATTCTTAAACACACATACCTATTGGTGCCTGCATGGATATGTATAAATACATATATGCACACACACACACACCGTTTTCACAAGACTGAAAAAAATTATGAGGATGACTAAGTAGAAGGAGAAAAAAACACAACAGAAAATTATGAACAGAGAGTTTTTAAAGAAAAGCTTTGAAGGAACAAAAAAAAGAATTAAATAGACAGTAACTGAGAAAGAGAAAGCAGACAATTTTGGCAGTAATTAATCCTATTTTGGATTACATGACTTGATAAAAATTCGAACAATTTTGCTGTGACCTCAGTCAGCAACTAAGTCCACACACCTCCTCACTAACTCTCCTCTGGTGGGATAAGAACAAGAATGGAAGGGTAAAAGTGAGAAAATTTGTGGATTGAGGTTTAGACAGTTTAATAAGGAAAGCAAAAGCCACACACAAAAGCAAAGTAAATCATGGAATGAATTCACTGCTTCCCATGGGAAGGCAGATGATCAGCCATCTCCAGGAGAGCAGGGCTTCACCAGTGGGTAACAGTGACTTGAGAAGGAAAATGCCATCACTCTGTATATCTCCCACTTATTCTTCCCCCAGCTTTACTGCTGAGCTCAGTGCTCTGTGATAGGGAATGTCCCTCTGGCAGTTGGGGTCAGCTATCCCCAAGTCCCCAGCTATCCCCCTGTGCACCTCCAGTCTACTTGCTGGTGATGTGGAGTCTGAAACAGAAAAGGTCTTTACGCTGTGTAAGCCCTGCTCAGCAGTAATTAAAACATCCCTGTGTTGTAAGGACTGTTTCCAGCATGAATCTAAAATGCAGCCCCATGATAGCTATGACAAAGAAAATTACTTCTACTCCAGCCAAAACCAGCAGAAATTTAAAAAACAGTAAGAGAGCAAGGAAGGGACAGCAATTTGGAAGCGCAGAGATGAGGAGTAAAATGAAAGACAACAGATTATAATTAGTTAGAAAATAGTAATGGAAGTGAAGCATACTTGCAAAAAGAAGAAAAATTATGGTACCATAATGATGGAATATTTTCTAATCCATTCATAACTAAGGATATTACAAAAAACATCTCTTAGTCATAACAGTTTAACTTAGGAGACCCAGAAAATAATAATTCGGGAGTTTTAAAAGGGTTGTCTATGCAGATCTCTGGCCTGATGATGCTTTTTAATGACTTGAGTAAAATAAGAGCAATTCCTGCAGATCCAAAGAGTTCTAATGCAATCTGCACTCTGAAAGCACAAGTAACATGCCTACATGCCAGTTTCATTATAAGTTCTGGGAAAAATAAAGAAAAACCTAAAACTAGGCTCATATAATGCAACAAAAGACAGCAGACAGCACTGTAACTAAGGATTATCTGCATAGCCTTTCAGAGGATAGGTTCTTTCCTCAGTGGTACCTTTGTAAGCTGAAAAATGCAAATAAGTAGACGTAATAAACTCCAAAATTCTGTTGGATAGTTGACTTAGTATAACACGTCGATTAAAAGCTAAATTCAAAGAATGCATGTTATACAGGTGCGTTAATGCAGAACAAGCTACTCAGGGAGCAAATGGACTTTTCAACTCTTTCCATCTTTAAACCACTTTCAGATTTCATTTGGAGCATCTCTTTCATATTTTCTTCATCAAACTCAAGATGGGCTCAAATGGAAAATGCTGCAGTTCAAGCAGCCTCTGCTGAGGCATACTGAAATACAGACCAACTGATTTGTAATATTCAGATCAAATAGTTCCTTTCAACCCCAAACTATGAATCTATCTTATAATGTGGACAAATCTATTGAAAGAATAAATGAAAGATGGGAGTCATATCAAAGGGAACGTTACAAAAATACTCAGATTGTGAGATACTGACAGACTCAAAAGAATGCTAAGGGCTTAAAATGGATCCCTTACATGGTGGCAGAGGAAGAACAGGTTTTAAGAACAGAGTTCACATAATTTTTACCTATGAAAGTAACTTTCTGGTCCCCTAGGTAGCTAGTTACATTAAGTTTCTCCTTCTTTCATAACATCAACAAAATTGCATCATCTCTGAACAAAGATGCTCATCTTCTAATTCTAACTGGAGGCAGCATGCAGCCAGAGTCAGCAGTCTAAACGGAAATGAAGGAAAGAGACAAAGAAGGATAAACAGAGAAAGAGGATGGAAGACAAAACTGACAGACATTTGAACCTTATCAGGTAACAGCTTGGCAGTTCAGGGATGGCCCATCCAGGCTACTGAGTAGCACAGAGAACCGTGCTTTCTTCCATTAACAAAATCGTGCCTACGAAATGATGGCAAGACATACAAATACCTATCAACAAGGTGTATTTAGAAAAATAATTCCAATTTCCACTAATGTAGACTTTTTACATGAGGGATGGAGTCCAAGAAAAGCAAAGAGGAGAACCCAATGTCAGGGGAAGATGTCAGTTTGGGAAGAAGCGCCTTGCAAGGTGAAACAAGACAACACAGAAAGCAGTTGGTCTCCATGGAACATAAGGATGGGGTGGCATAGACCTTACCTACATTACCTAAGTAGAGAGGGCTCTTCCTGCATTCTTTTTGATGCCCCATGCTTTTCATCTAAACTTTAAGCAGAATTTTAGCTTGTAAGCTAGGTTTGTATCATAATCTGTTACTTAATATCTTTGTTATAGTGTATTCATCAATCAATAATACTCTTCCTTAAAATGAAAGGCTTTTGGAAGCTATGCATTCCCCTTTATATTTACACAAAAAATCTGTGATATATCTACAAAACACACGTATGCAAAGAAAATACCACATTGCTTAAAAGGAAAGGTTTCCAAAACATCTCTGCTACCCTAAAAGATGCATTTCAGAAGTTCAGAGGATTTCTGATGTCTCTTCCTCTCTATATCCCATTTCTTTCCAAAACTGGAAACTTATATAGCCAAAGACACTCCTGAACTTTTAGATATGACATGAGATTTCAAATGAATGAGAATCTATTTGATAAATACATTGTCTGTAAAATACTTGTGTATTTGACTGAAAACTCAGGATATTCACCTCTCTTTTATTACTATGCACACCAGTGAGTGCAAGCTCTACACCAAAAGATACAAACAACACAGAGACACACAGTGACAGGTAAAAACCTTGCAATTTTTAGCAACACAGCAATGACAGAAGAAAACATTCAAGTCACTCAGTTACAATGCCTAGCAACATAGAAGAAAAACATTCACCTAATCAGAATGTAGAAGATATCATGAACAAATTAAAATCACTTAACCTCCCACCCGTTCTAGGATTTCCCACTCATTGTGTCACCTCCGATATAATGCACATCATACTGACTTTTGCTTAAATTTCCCAATGTTTGCACAAAATAGAAGATTATGTTTATTTAAAGGTGAAATGCCTCACAAGACACACACAGTAAGAAAAAATCCCCCCAAAACGCAACAGTACTCAAAGAACTGAAGCCACTTTATTACATTTATACAGAAGACGGCCTGATTTGGGAACAGTGCACTTCAGTTTCAAAATCCTGACAGAAAATCTCAGAAGCTAAACTGAAGAAAACTACACCTAATTTCTGAAAAGAAAAAAAAAAAAAAAAAAGGAAAAATTACTCCCAGAGCCAGAATACAAGTTATGATTATAGAAGACCTGATTCTAGATAAGGTGTTCCAGGAGAAAACCCAGCATGCATATTAACATTTACAGAGGGAAATGAAAACTTTTTAGATAGGTGAGTTTTAGTAAAAGACAACTAATAAAAAGCTCACGTGCAACCTGCATTTAGTACCTGATTTCAAAATAATCTTTTTCTTTGAAGAATGATGTAGGACAGCACAGACGTTTGGAGAACCAAATCCACTCTAAAGAATCTGAGCAACTTTGTAGATCCCTCTGCTAAAATCCTGTATCAGTTTTTCATTTAAAGCAATATTTTCCCCCCAAATACATCTGTTTTGGTTTTTTTTTGTTTGGTTTGGGTTTTTTTTGGGGAGTGGGGTTGTTGGGTTTTTTTGGGTTTTTTTTTTTTTTAATTGCAGGGTCTCCAAAATATAATGATTCTCAAAACTACCTGCCTTCTAGGTCCAGTAACGGATCTGCAGATAGTAAGGAAGCATCTGATGACGCTTGATAAAAGCTGGATTTTCCACTAGCTCTATTTTTACCTTGCTACAGTGAGAACCAATAAGATGAGCCACAAATCAGGGTTCTCTCCAATCTGCAAACTCTTCCTTCTCCCTGTTACAGACAGGACTGAACACCTCTAAGGCAATAGCAGTGTGTGGGAGATGAGAGCATACCTTACATTCAAGGGTTGCCAGCACAGCTACAAAGTACAAGATGAAACCAGCATACAGCTGCACCTTTTGGAAGGGTTCTCAGTAAAAAGATACAGAGTTAGTACCTGGCAATGACAAGTGGAAATTTAAAGCTGCAATTTGGTTTCAGACGCTTCTGAGAGATATCTTTCATTACTTCTAGGAGAAGAATGAAATTGAAAAACATATATAATAAAAGCCCTTAAAATGTACAGTACACACCATGAAAGGGAGTTTAATTTCTAAATAATTACAGGAACTATACACTAACTTCACTTGAATGTAACTTTGAGTTGAGATTACTCCATGAATGTTCTTATTTTTCCAGAAATGGCATTAAAGTTTGTGCACACATTTTGATGACAACACAGCTCTATGTAAAAGTCTACTATTTGAGAGCTCAGTTTTTAAGATTATCATAGTACTTACGGTACATGGAGATATACTCTTTATGCATGCAATTGTATCCACTAACATAATGATTTTCTACAGATTTACACATGTCCTCGTTTGAAAGTCCTACAGTAAGTCCAGACATGCAAGGTTTTACCAGTACTTAAACCAACTATATTAAACATTAAGCATATTAATTAATGCAGAAGAAGAAATGCAAAGGTAAGGATCATGGTCAAGCAAGTCGTGATAATGCTCCAACAAGATAAGCCAAACAAACTGGAAAGAAATTATGGCTGCTCAAGCACCTAAAATATTTTTGCTAGTGACACCATCAATACAACACATTACAATCCGTGGACAGTGAAGGGTTTCATATGAAGTTCAACACCCATGCTTGCTGTCGAAAATTCTGGGAAGCACAGGAGCTTACGTTCTTCATTGAAATACTATTATTTCAGCAGTTATGTACTCTACAAGGTATGGGAAATGGAATTCAAACCATGTTCCATTATTATCACCCATCCTCCTTGAAACAGAATCCACCTTTCAGTAAGGATCCATAACGGCTGAATTCAACCCCTTGTCAGTATACAATGTTGAATTCCAGTGAAGAAGCATTGGAAGTGAGGGCACTCTGCAAAGGACACTCTGCACTCGGCTGTTCTGCATAGCCTTTCAGGCAGTGGTATGTACAGAGCAGTCATATGTACTCCCCCAGGGGGCTGGCTGCTAGTGACCCTCATATGAGAGACAGCAGAGCTTCAGGAGATTGTGCTGGGAACACACCAAAAACCATGCCTGTGGAAACACAAGTTCAGATCCTGGAAAACTGAAAAGCACTAGGAGGTACTGCCACACAAAGGACGGCACCACCTGAAGCTTCTCACAGCCCTGTGGTGTCAGCTGGTGCAGATGCTGAGTCTCAGCCATCACAGCCCTCTCAGCACCTGCCGTAATCAGCTGGGGAAGAAAAGGCCACATGAGCCTCACAACACAACAGAGTGAAAGAAGCCTTACTGACAATAAACTCTTAAGTCCTACTGAGAGGGAATTCTGTGGTCCTCTGTATGTTTCTTAATGGTCTTAAAAAGTAGTGAGTTCCTGCAAAAAGTTTCAGTACAACAGTATGAAAGATTAAAAACCCACAAACTCTAAACTCTATGGAGCCTTTTTCCACAGAGATCTGTGCTTTGGGTTCAGTGTCAGACCAACACAGAAGATAAGTCTGGTATTACAATTAAATACCAAACAGCAACTCACTCTGAGATTTGAAGACCGTAACCTTGCCTTGACATTTGCAGTTCAGATAACCTAATGGTATTTACCAAAAGAACAATGTTCAGAACTGCCCAACTGCCATTAGCAAAAGGTTTTCCCCAAGCAAAGATGAAAGACAAAAAGGTGAGAGTGAAGACAAAGTCAATGTCACTATGTGTCTCAGATAAATCAATAACGGCAATAGAGTGTAAATTCTGCTGCAGCTGTTGGTAGAGAAGAATACCTCTTCTTAGCCACTAATGTCATGAGATGATTTAGTTTGGTTATAGTTAAATGCAACTAGAGGCTGAAAGCACCACTTACAGTGCCAGGAGGAAGAGCTGTTCAGGGCTTAACCACCTCTGATACTGCTTTCATTAGAAAGATTTTAAAACACACCACCATTCATGGAAAAATATGGAAGAGATTTAAGCTTGCTTGAATTTGACACATCATTACAAGTGGCTTGATAAGTCTATCAATTATTACTTGTCTCTTACTTTTGTGAGATGTCATCAGTCAGGCAGATTGCAGATTTAGAATATCACAGAAACCTTAGCAACTAAAGAAGACTAGATTTGGGAGAACTGAAGACAGGTAAAGACTACTGCAGCACTAGGAAAAGAAATGGTCATGCCCACCAACACTGTCAGCCTTTAGGCTCACAAGAAATACATTTATATGGAGCCAGAAAAATGTCTGAGGCTCGAGATTTATTGCAATATGAACGACCCCAGAGCCATGAAAAGGGATAGGGAAAAGGTCCCTGCTAGTGAACTTAAATGACTGGGGTACAACTGGAAAGCTGAATGAAAATACCACTATTTTATAATCCTTGAATATTATGCACTCAGCACAGTCTGCTTCTTCCACTGGGCAGTAGATGGTGGGTATGAACTGGAGGACAAAGTGGCAACTGGATTTAGATATTCCCTGTTAACAGAACATTGAAGATTTTAGCCAGGAAATGAAGATCTGTACTGAGAAAATGGTTTATCAGCTCCACTGTCACTCCTCTTTTTACTCTGTCTTCAAGGGAGAAACACCTGAATACAGCAGAACAGAATAAAGCCTTCCTAGGGAACCTCAATGACAACATTTAATCTTCACAGCTAAACAGTATTCTGGCAACACACTTTCCGACATCAAATGTCTTTGTAAAGCACCCATATTTCAGCTGTGATACTACATCAGTAACACTGAGTGACAATAAATTATCTGAGGGGCTTATTCCAAAGAATGACAACATCAGTTCCCATGAGCATGAAGTTCTGACTCGTCCCAGTCCCAGTTTTCTGCCCAAAAGAAAGCCAATATCTCCAGATTCCTCTGTGTAAGGTAAGTACTAACAATACAGCCTATAAACTTGAAAAAGGGCATCTCAAACTGACTTTTATAGAAAAATGTACAAGAATTGTTACAGTATGTATGGCACTTAACAGAATAAGGTAGTCATTTTTTCAGAAGGACAAACACGTGTATATTAAGACTGGGACATTTACAGTCCAATCCACTAAAGCTGAGAAGGTCAGAATAAAAACTGAATGTTACTTAATTTTATCCTAGCTACACATAGTATGTCACATAACTATGTGTTATACACATATGTATAACACATAGTTACCTACATAAATCAATGTTGTAACTGAGACCCATTGCCTAGATACCTCCCAGGGTTATCAGCACACATGCAAGCAATGCTATGACTGAGAAAGTATTATGTGCATGGGGACTATGCAGGGAATTTTGGGGGGCCAGAAGAACTAATTCCTCTCTTCTTCCCAGTTTATGAAGTTGTGCCAGCTGCACTCTCAGGGCTAAGAACAAGGAGCAACTATGTGAAAAGGGGTGAAACAAGCTCTTGTTAATACAGATTAGCACAAGAAAATAATCCATAAAGAATAGATGGCAGGACTAGGCAGAAAAAAGCTCTGATTTGATATAGAAAGTCTTATTCATAAGGTATCAATTCTCTGAAAGAAATACAGCATCTTTCTACCCTTCTCTCTCACAAAATGAATACTTGTCCTAGAGCTGCTGCATTAATCAATGAAGAATTCCTCTAAGACAAAGCAAATTAAAGTAGGGAGAGAAAGAAAAAAGAGATTGTGTCTGGCTTGAGGGAAGTTTAGTTGCAGAGATAAGCAGGAAAACAAAACCACAAAGCAACATAGTACAGAGTACTATATTCCTTTATAACAGTTTAATACTTTTAATAGTGGCTGATAATAATGTTTCACACTTATTAATTTAATATTTCATAAAGCCCTATTTCTATCATCAGTTGAAAGGGAAGTGATTATGTCTGTACTGGGAAGGAATTCTGTACATAATATTCTATCAGATTAAACCTCAGTAACTTTATGAATTATGAGCTGTCAGACACTTTTCTCATCTGCTACAGAACATACTTCTTAGAAATAGAAGCTATAATTAAGACAACAGATGTTCTTTGTTGGCTTCATCTGAAGCATGGATAATTTTTTAAAAGCAGTCTGTAGTTAAGACAGTATTCTGCTTCCCTCTATGGGTGAGCTTTTGCAATACTCCTTTTCCAAACAGAATTCAATTCAAGGTTTGAAATGGCTGCAACTATTTACAACTATTATTAACATGATTAGAGAACATGACCAGTACTGTTCTGAGGGAAAAAATACTAACTCAGTACAGCATTCTGGCATTCATTACACTGCATTACAATGCCATACATAATGAAAAAATGGTTTTGCAAACATACTCCCAACCCGCCCCCCAAAAAAAAGAAAGAGATGGGAAAACCACCTGCTTATTCAACTCTTCTTTCAAGGATCTGTGAGATAAACAGAAAGAGTAAAATAAGAAATAAGCAAGTACGTGGTAAAAGATGTCTTTCTGCTTGTAAGTAGAGAAGGCACTCGATAAGCTGAGGAGAACAGAGTAGGGGTCAGGATAGACACCACTGGAGTTGAAACCCAAGCGGGCTGGCACTGGGGCTTTGACACTGCTGGCTAGCAGGAGAGGCGTATCTCACCTCCCTCACGTGGTCTGGAGCATTGGCACAGCTTGAGGCTTCTCATGCTTTTCTCAGGTGTGGCAGACTGGCAAGTAATTCTTTCTTACCCTTCACTCTCTGGGATCACCCCAAGCCCTGTGTGACATGCAGAAGCACAGCAGTAGTAGTGTTCTCACATTCCCTACAAGTATCACTCCAAATGGAACGACAGGTTAATGTCTCTAAATAGAACAAGCCAGCATGGACTTCAGAGCATGATTCCTAGGGCAGAAAAAAAAGTATTTTAATAAGCCAACACCTGTTTTTCATGTCTTGTTGACATCTGCATGTTGCCTGCCAGAAGTTTTCAGTCAGAGAGATATTAGCAGAAGAGAGGTAAACTGCGACGTAAGTACCAAGTTACTGCATCATCACATGCAAGGAGATGATGACAGAGATGATAGAAAGGAAGGAACAGGATAGGCTCAACCAAGTAGCTGGACCATGAGGCTTGTTATATTCCCTCCTCCCCCTTCAGGATTGCTGCTCCAGGACTAGAAAAGAGCTGAGATCTGCAAGATTTTGAGTAACTCAGCCTGCTCAGTTCTCCTCAGAGACACTAATTGACAATTCCAGCCTCTGGCAGCGGTTTGACATGAAACCATACATGCTATCAAGAAGGGAAATATATAACACTGAATGTTCAAGAGTAGTGTGGCTAGTGCTGGCGTGAGGACAAACAGCACATTCCATTGGCAGCTGCATCTTGTGACTTACTTATCAAATTCCCAGTGCTTCAGTGTTATTACTGCCATTAAACATCCAGATTTTAGTAGTGGTACATAGAAGTCCTTACTAGACAAAATCTTGATAGCTCTCTAAACAAAACCTCCCTTACTGGTATTATGATTAACTAAGCATTCCCTTAGAACTGATGCCAGCTGCCTTCCCACAAACTACCTCATCTTTCCCAAGGATGTTTATGCTATGATTTCTATTAACTTCAGCACTCTAGACTTTTTTTTTAATAAAGCAACAGTGAAACTTTAGTAAAAATGTAATTAATTCCTAAGTGACTAGATGTAAGTTAATACATTTACATGGTATTTTTGCTACAGTCACTCTATAAGGAATCAGCAGCAAAGCTCCCTCTGTCTGATGCCTGCCATACTACACAGAAACATTAACAAGTTTTGCTATAATGTTATAATTAACATTATAAGAGCATCAAGACCACCACCAAGGTCAAACACTCAAAACTTAAGACCACAAACGACTAAGACTGCATGTGCAATTTCAGATTATGTTTTCGTCTGTTTCATACAATGACATGAATTTTTTCCCATGAAATAAAATTACTTATTTCAGTGCACGAAGACCAGAACTCTCAAGGCACAAAACTCTGCTCAAGAACTGAGTAATTTAGTACCTGGAATACAATGCAGATTGTACAAGGACGTGTGGTCATGCAGTAGGCTTATATTCTCATGTTTATTTTCTTCTTCAAACCTGAATTTTGTATCATCTCATCTCAACATGGCTTCCCATGCAAAAGTACTTTGGTCCACAGTTTGTTCTTGAGTTCTTCCTAGCAAGTGGGAGAGGAAATATCTATTTGTTTTTTCCTGGAAACCTTTGACACACAGGAGAGAGGCAGTTGCCTGTCTTTTAAGGGAAGGAATGCTGAGGTCCACCTCAAGAGGCACTTGAAAATTTTAGTCCTGGCCAGCCAGTGGAAAGTCATTCTGAGATGATTTCAATGACTTCCATCAGATAAAACTTCACAGACAGAGCAAGTTCATGTGCTAGAACAATTTTTACTTAAAATGTTCTGACATGTATTTTCTTCTGAGTAGTTTGGTGCTATCCTACAAAGATTACTAACCTCAACTCCCTTTCCACATATAAATGGCGCACAAAGAAATGGTACTCCAGCAGCATGTGCTCTTTGTAATCAAGGACTGTGGATGAACTTTCACTGTGAGACACCAGAGTTGCTGGAACACTGTGGAGAATGACCTGTCCCATGTCTAAAGGATCCTTGTTCCCTATTGCTGTTTCCTTTTTTTCCAGTAACATAAAGTTTCTTATGCAAGGCCATCACTGGTTTGTGACAGTATGTCTGCTTGAGAAGCACACTCAAAGCATTCTCTTTTTATTCAATAATCATAATACATAAAAATTCAGGCAGTATGTTGTTTTGCTCTGAAAGAATGCTTTGTTTTGATACCTTTTTCCTGTGGAGAAACTAATGGGGAAAGAATGCCAACAAAACCCTGTCAAACTATCCACAGGCAAGAAATCTAGAGGAATAGAATAGGCTCTTCACAACTGCAAGAAAAAGATAATGTGTATTACTACGCTTGAGAAGTCAAGTTGTTTAGATCTGGAAGATTTACATAAAAGAACTGGCAGAAGCTGCTGACAGATAAAAGTCAACACTGCTCCTTCATCTTTTGGGAATTATGGGAAACATTTGTAAGTACACAGAAAGTTAAAAATAATGACTGTATAGCAGTCACCCAGAAAAAAAATGCAAACAATGGTAACAGCTCTCCAGCACCAGGACTTTTATTCAAAAAACTAATGCGTTTCAAATCAAACAGTCTTCCTCCTGTTTAAAATTAAAAAGACAGAAAAGAAAAAGCTTAGAGCTGTAGCTGTAGTAACAGAACACAGCAATGCTGAAAGGCAATCTTATAAGAAAGTAAAACTGGGTTAATCCTTACAGCCATTAAATCATGGGGTGATCTGACAGATACAGAAACCACATTATTAGGAAAATCCTGGACTGAATCTACAGAGAGTTAATCCCACCATCCTCTTGACATTCAGATGAAGAAGAAAACTCTAAGTCTGTATGTAATAAGATTTTTGACCCATATCATACTCCTTTTGAGATTTTGCTGCATAGCAATATCAGTTTTATTTTCTTATTGCAATATATTTCACACTACCAAGATGCTAAACACAAAGGATGTCATGCAATATGAAGCACATCTATTTAATGCATGAACTTAAAAATCTCTCTTTCATAAATCATTGTTTGTTCACACTCCACTGCTGAAGTAGCTTTAATTGAGACCTTAGCTCGTAAGGTGATGAATGAATTCCATGAACCTTTTCCAAGCCGTCAGGGTCCCAGTTGGTTAACTAACTGTAACTGGCAAGAGACCTTAATTTGGGTACTGCCCAGCACACTGCGTTATGAAATTCATATAGTGCAAAACCTGTTTATAGGAAATGTATAAGAAAACTGAAAATAACAGCAAAGATGACGCTCATGAAAAACTGGCTTTATTTTTACATCACCATCTGCAAGCCAAAGATTGAATATTACCCTGAACTGAAAGATTATTCTGAACTGAAGTCAGGGTAAGAAAGTAGGGAATAGCATTTCAATCTGCACTGGGAGCATTCATTTGCAAAGAGACCAAAAGCAAGAGACAAATCCTCTCTAAGAAAACTCAAACACTTCAGATGCAGGAAACCCTTTTGCAACATTACAATGTTAGAGTGTCTTGTGGTCTAAAACAAAGAAAAATGTCTCCCTCTCGAAAACCAGCAGTGTTTTGTAAAGGAGTGAGACTGAGCAGAATAGGATGAAATAACTGAAAGAAATATTTTGTAAGTGACCTTGGAAAGTGTAAACTGCAGAAGGGCAAAATTAGAAAGAACATAAACCTGGTTAAAAACTGACAACATGTTTAGTTTAGGTGGATCAAATAAAAGCAGCTCCTTCATGGAATAAATGAGGGAGGCAGAAGCTCTTTCTAGGTCTTCTACAAAGACCCAAGAGATGAGCAAGAAGCACTCTGATCCATTGCTTCCATTCCTTACTTCTGCTACTCAGTAGTTGCCCTAAACTGACCTTCTCCAGCACAGTGCAATGTACTGTAAACATTCTCCAGCTTCGTTCTGGAAAATTCGTGGGTAACAGGATCAGTGCTGTCTCGGAACTTAGAGGACTACCAAGTATATACATGAGAATGCAAAGAAATACTAATGTCTTGAATATTTAAGTGCTGCTAGTGTACAGATCTTCTAGAGGTCACGCGCACAAAACACCCAAACCAGTTTTTCCACCATCCTGCTCCTGCCAAGAAAGTTAGCTGGTTTTCTAACCCATCCTGAAAATATAGTGGCATTATCTATCTGTACATCTATCCTAATTTCCACGTATGTACAGAGTTTAAAGCAACAATCCAGTTGACTTGGAATGTTGATTACAGGATGGAATAAAGGAGTAAAAATACATTCCTGACTTGCACAAGATGTGATCAAACATGTGAAAAGGCCTTCTAGCTATGACTCACTAAGAAATGGGTAGTGGTTTGTGAGGCTGAAAGGCTGCTGGCTGGCTGGAGTAAGCCTTCTTCCACACTGGCCAGCAAGGACTGAGAATTGGCTGCTATTCTGTCAAAATGCCAGGTATATCATTGTTGTTTTACTGGCATCCTACTGGGTGCAGGGTGGTGGGGACCTTATGGGGAAGAGAGTGAGAGAGAGAGGAAAGAAAGGAAGTTTTACACTTATGGGTTTTTTTGTTATTGTGCTCCAGAGGAATCCTTTGGTCATCTTGCCAGAAGAAAGAATCAATTACCTTTACTTGGCTGTAGCAGAAGCGAACACCCCTTCCTCATTTCGTTTTACCTTTCCAAATTTATTTATTTATTTATTTAAATGTCGGCCATGCCAAAAGGAAAAAGGATATCAAAGTATATCTCACTTGACTCCTAGATGGAAAATCCTTCCAAAAAACCAGTTCCCTTTTCAGAATGGGAAGAAGAGGAATACATTAATTTCAAACTGACCTGATTTTTCTAAAAGGCATATGACTCCTTGTTTTTAAGCATAGTTCACATGAACTGCCTGCATGAAGTTGGAAAAACTCATATACTAATTAGCTCAGATGCGGCAACTTCAGAGAACTTTACTGAGGCTTTTACAAGATAAAGTTCCTCAAAAATGGCAGATGCAGCAGATAGCTGGTATAACTTACCTAAGCTCTGCTATGCTATCACCAGGTACCTATTTCTTACTGGACCTGCTGTCTCCTAAAGGATTCTAGCCTTTCACAGTAAATGTGGCACTAGTAGCCTCTAAAATAATTTCGAAATATCAGTATGAGAAATCATCTAAACCTTGGCCTTATTTTAAGGGAAATTCCCTTTTATTTTTGATTTTTGGTGGTTTGTTTTTTTTTAAATAGCATATTTCTTGATCTCTCAGGGGAGCCAGCCCTTCTGCTTCTCTTTTTCTTGTTTCACTACATCAGTCTGCTTTTCACCAGTCAGCTTCCCACATTTCAAACCTTGCTCTCAAATTGAGAAGTCATAGGAGACAGAGCAAGGTGGTTGGTTATTCTGTAATGGCATTCAGCTAGGAGTGAACAATGCAAAGGACCAAGTGAATATGCTAATCTCTGTTGCTTGAGGTTGAGAAGGAAGACAACTCCATCAAGAAAATCCAAGGCCACAGGTGCACACTTCTCTAAATACACATACTCAACTTGTCTGGCTGCTGCTTCCTAAACCTTGCAGGACAGTTTCGTTCTAAACTTGTATGTATAAAGACTGGGTTGGGGTTTTACTTTTTTTTTTCTCAGAAGAGCTACAAATCACATATCACAAAACTAAATGCAGAAATTTAACATATACCGGGAGTCAGTAGTGTGGTCTTGCATCATGTTAATCAAGACAAGAACAAAGTTTCAGAGCCTATTATAGTGTCCACTTACATAACAGTCTGAGAGTGCTCTGTAAACCTCCAAAACAAGTGTTTTTTTCTTTTTTAAAATTTATTTTTAATTTGAGTCAGAAAATAAGCATGGATTAAAGATTTCTGACAAGTTGCAAACATGTAACCAAATAATACTTAGCATGATAGAAAACACAGTATTTTACGAACATTAACTTCATATTGAAATAAGAGAACTTCGTGCTTTTATGTTATAAGTAAAATGAGTGATTTTTCACATATTCGAGTTGGCCATTGCTATGGTGCCTGTTAAATAAAATTAGAAAATTGGGGCTTTAATGGAGTTGTAGATTATAAGGTTGAAAGAAAGAGAACTTGGTTGGGGATGTTTTGAAGGGGGTGGTGTTTGGAGTTGCAGCGGAGGAGTAGAAGTTTTAAAGTTAAAAAGAAACTGTTGAGTAGAAGTTATAAAGTTAAAAAAGAAACTGTTGAGTAGAAGTTGTAAAGTTAAAAGAAACTGTTAAGTAGGAGTTGTAGAGTTAAAAAGAAACTGTTTAAGAGTACTAAGGTGTTGAAATTGTTAAAACCATGTAATCCTAAATTCATAATCTATGTATCTTTAAAAATCCTTTATCTTGGCAATTGCATTCATGTTAAAAACTCGGTTTTCATGTTGTGTTTAATATCTTTAAGCCCATCACCCATCCCAATACTAAAGGCACACTGCACCACCCAATCTAAAAATAGAAGAATCGCATCTCTCCGCCCCCTGCAAGTGGAATACTAATGAGGAACCTTCCCGCCTTTGCAAACTACCCCTAGATACGAGCCATCTATTGGCAGGGGAGGTCCACCTCACTAATTAGTACTGCCAGTCACCAGCAGGCAGGAAGGCAGAGATATCAATTCAGACCAGCCCGTCAAAAACTTTATAAAAACCCCAAATTTGACCAGCCTCAGTGCGAGCTAGCTGGGTCCCTCTGCCACCAACATCAGCAGACGTGGGTCTGTGCAGGGTGCCTGGTGTCTCTCCTCGCTGAATAGCAGTGAGGTAGAGATTGGGTCGCGTGCTGGGCCTCTTACCCCTTTCAGGGGCTTATCTTAAAATTTTCTTTGAACTTAAGGCTAGCTTAAGTTCACCACCCGGCCTTGAGGATCTCCTCTCTTCGGCAGCCAGCCGGTAGCCGGGGGAGTCTTATTACCGTACCGGGACCTTCTTTTTGTGCTTTTTGTTTTCTCTTTTTTTTTACCTCGGGATATTCCGGACCTCGTGGGCTTTTGTAATAAACGACATCTACCTCTACCCACGAGTGTGAAATTGTCTCTTTTATGACATTTTACTTCTGCATAGCTATCAACTTGAGCCCAACAGAACAAATTGGAACCATATTCAAGTCTACTTTTTCCTGCTGGCTTTAGAACTTCCCCGTGCTATCTCCACATTATACGTTCCCTCTCTTTTGCTCTCAGCATTTGGACTCTCTCCTTCAGGCATTCTGTAATCCTGCCAGCCAAAGAGCTTTGCTTTTAGTAAGCAGATCTGCCAACTTAAACACCAGTCTCCTAAGGCAATCAAATAATGAAACACACATGTACGTACTTGCACATAATCTGTCAAATACCTCTCTAGCCCACTACAAATGATTTTTGCAATTCGGGGTTTTCATAGGAGCACGCACTCATACCTAGTTTTCAAAGACCAAATGCCATGGTTCCGCAGAGTTCTGTGTCTTGTTTGTACATTCAAACCCAATGACCCTGCAATTTCTGTATTAGCATTTAAAGATATGAAAAGTGAAAAACTTAAAAACATAAAGGTTGTGCAGAAAACTTCATACGGAATAAGCATATCCTTCCATTTCTCCAGTTTGGCAGAGAGGTCTGGTGCAAAACAGCACAGATTCTGCCATGGCAGAGCACTTTTTCCACATTTCTAGTGCGTCTGGAAAGTTAATGAATAACCGTTCCAGGTATCAAGAGTATTTTTCATACCTCCCCCATTACTCATCTGTCATCCACACTGACGTCTTGACTTCCACTTTCTAAACTAGTGTTTCCTGAAAGAGGAATCTAATGTATGATGCTACCAACAGAGTAATCCAGGAAAAACTTTGAACTTTGTCATACTAGGATGAAAGTGCACTGCCATTCCTCTTGATTAAGTAAGGCTGACCTTTACTACATGGCAAAATAAAGATTGGAGCAAAATAGTCTTTCAAGGAAACAAGTTATTGATTAGTTTTAGAAAAACTAAAATCAAGTTTCAAGAATGGTAATTTACCATGTAATGTCATCATTTGTAAAAATTCCTGCATTGTGAATCACAACTATGATACAGCAAAAAAGCCCTCAAAACTGATAGAGATGCACCATAAAAACCTAAAGCAAGGGGTGCTTAAAACAGGTGTCACTGAAACGTTCTATTGTGAGACATGCTTTACATGCACAATAAAGTACTGAGAACTTGAAACTCTGGATTTGCAGAATCATGAAACAAGTGAAGTAACACTAAATTATGTTACCATATTTGTTGAATTTGTGCATTCACTTTATAGTAATTATTTTAATTTTGATGCTTACATTTGGATTGCAACTGGTGCAGGAAGAGGTATGCCAGGAAGATTTGTTCTGCAAGGAATTGTTTTGGACATCCAGTACACAGTAACTGAAGGCATCCACGAAGTGAGAAAATGGTACTCCCTCCTTGGGACAAATATTATAGAGTCAAACCTAATGGTTCTGGTTCCTGGTTTCAGTTATCTCAGTGAAATGTAAGTTCTAGAGTTCTTATATATTAAGAAATTGTTAAGAATTACTCCCAAATTCAGCTTTTTTAAGTGAAACCCACATGAAATCTCATATGACAAAAGAGATTAACCTTAAACTATATCAAAGCAGTAGGTTTGTTATGCTTCTTTTTTTTTGTTTGTTTGTTTTAAATTGTCTGTTTGGTTTACCTTATGCCTTACACGAATCATGACAGCACCTTTGCTCACAACAGTGTCCTAAAGATGACTTAGTATTTGTGATTATGAAGTTCTATGAAACACTTATTAGTAGTATTATTGGAAAGAGCAGAAGTATCAATGAAGAAACTGCTTTCCAGAGAGAAGGTTGAAGGTTGAGAAAAACAGGGGGCTTAAGACCACAAACTGAACAACCTGAATGAAGCAATTTTAATTCAGAGAAGGAAAAAGCCCTCAAAAAAACCAAAGCAAGAATAAGTGGAAAAAAGGGCCAGACAACTGTGTCACTAAAAAATTGTATCCGATGGCATACGCTAAAAGAACTTGTACTTACATGTACAAAGACAAATTCTAGATGCAGTTTTAAAACCCTAACAATGTTCTCCTACTGTATGTGCAATTAATTCTCTATATGCACACGCATCAAGGTGATAAAACTCTGTATTTATTCTAAATATAATAATTTGTTGCAATAACGGAATATACAAATAAAACTGTCACTATATCACTTCCTCAATTATAAGATACCTCCATTACTGTCACATTAGTTACCCGAACAGGCAGCCCTAAGGAAAAAATCAGACCAGCCAAAGTATCCAGCAGCCTAGAGGAAATTTTTAACATGTATCAGTGAAGATTTCTGAATATACTGGAAGAGAATAACTTGGTGGAAATAAACTCTATACTGTCATCATCAAATACAACTAGATATATGTAGTTTCCCAAATGAAAACACTTTACTACTAAATTCAAAATTCTTACCATGTAATGGACATTAAGGGCATAGGAAGTTAAGTACACTAAATATGTACAAAAGGAAGCAGTTTGGACTAATTAGTAACAGGCTTTAAATTTATCTAGAAGTTACGAGCTCAAAAGAGGAATCACAGGGTAAAATTACATGCCCTGCATTAGCCCAGGACCTCAGAAGAGGGGCTCACTACAGTGTTTCCCTTATGTGTATTCAAAATTCGTGAAAGCACAGTCAGTCTCTGGTCTTTACATCAGCATTTGTGGTGTAGTATTTCATGCACATTCAGATTCTATGCAATCTAGTATACTGGAATCTCTTCCAAAAAGCTAAGATTCGTGCTCCAAACCCTAAAGACACTGGGAATTTTGCCAGTAGTAAGAGTAAGAAGTGTGGGATTTGTCCCAATGCTACTAAACCTTGACTGTAGGCCTGATCCTGTTCCTTTTGAAGTCAAGGTGGGTTTTACCACCAATTTAAGGGAAAGTAGAACAGCAACCTACAGCTTCTTGTATGAACAAGTCCTTCAAGTAAACAATAAAAAACATAACCATGTATAATATTTTCAAGACCATCAGTACTTTAAAATAATTTTATTTTTCGTTTGCATCCTAAAGGATTTTGAATAAAGCATTTTAATACTCTATTTAGAAGAGAGCACCTCACATTAACAAGCATGGGCATGTTCCATCCAAACTACTAGACAACTTACCACAGTATTTGATTGACTGGCTATTTAGTTCAAACAGACACAGAGAAGCAAAAAAAAGAAAAAAAAACCCCACAAAACCTCCCCAACAAAACAACCATTCTCGTCCTATTGGCAAGTTTTTACTGTGTCATAATAAAACCCTACATATTTTTCTTAGAGGAAACATCTGGAGAAAAAGCATAACAGTTGGTAACTGTCTTCCCCTTTTTTACTAAACTGTATATGCAATTCAAAGTCCTGCATCTTAAATCACTCTGGAAGGCACCAACAGCCCACTAGCTTTTTCAGTGAAAGTTTTAATATTAAAAATAGAAGAGACTTTCAATTTGCTACGAAGCAAGATTTTATGCTAATCGCTCTGCATTGTTCAACCAGTGATTTAATATTATCCCCAAAAACTGTCCTGGTAATAATGAGATTGTGACAATCTCTTATTTTATGTAGGAGTCTGCAGGTTACGCAGGCTACCAGAAAGTTTTCAGAGCTGGCTATACTAAGTTTGATCCAAGAGGACGTCAGAAAAACATGAAAGTCGTGGGGAATGTATGCTAATCTTTCAATCATCAGTAAAGTATTATAAATACAGCAAAGAGAATTCAAACATTCATCACTCTGTGCCCTTGAGGACCCCTCACTCAATGAACAGAGGTCCTTTATTTTCTGTTATTTCAGAAGAAATTTTTGTTACCTGCTGTTTAGAGTATGTGTTCCTTAAAATTCTATCTATTGGCCAGGCCAGATTACAAGGATGACTAGAAACATTTTTATGCTTAGAACTGGCTTGCACTGGACCAAAAGGCCTCCCTAAATCTTTTTCTTCTGAAGAAAATTGCTTATCTAGGCTACTGACTAGCTACAGTATTCTGTCTTCAGAACCATGGAGTAGATTTGGACTGGCCAGAATATATTCTAAATTGTACTTAAGAATCTGTACAGATTTTACTCTGAAGTATACAAAATGACTTGCTTCAAAATGTCAAAGGATGGCATTTTCTGACATTTCTCTCAAGGGAATGGCTATAATTCAAGCAGTGCAATGACTATTGAATGAAAAATGAAAGATCACATTACAGTACAAGTCACAAAGCCTGGTAAGCCAAGAGCACACTTTTTTAGAGAAGCTCTCACAGGGCATCAACACTTCACAGAGGACCCAGCAGAGATTGGAAGGCAAAGGGAACAGATCACACCTCACTGCATCCCATGGTGTCCTTGCACCTAACTGCTCTTTGCAGACCACATCAGGGCAGATGCCTCTCAAGCATGTGCCAGTCAACTAAGAGCAAAGCAGGAAATCATGGAGGGTTTTGCCATGGTCTCTGTCACTCCACACCTGTGCCAAGCAGCTGTGTCTTGGCAAGGAGACAATTCAAGGGTAAGGTCATAAACACAACAGACATCTTCCTGTCTCCATCGAAGCGCAACACATTAAAAATTGCAATGAAATTTGCATGAAAAAATAGCACCAGAGGTCTGGAATGTGTGATCACAGGGTTGAACACCATGTGCAAATAGGAAAAGGACTGAAAATTTTTCCCCTTAACTGCTTATTTCTGGAATGTTCCTGGATAGAAAGATAATGCAACAAGACACAGCTGCACAGTCTTAGCTAAGATGCACAATTAGTGGTTTCTTTCATTAATTCCCTAATTTAAGTACTTTCATCTATCTCCAGCAAAAAAGAGCTGAGGAAGAGGACTTGGGAATGAAAGGGTAACCTCACAAATTAAGAGCCTTCTCTTTGAGAGAGACTGCTGGAGGAGCCATAACATGCTTTGAAACGTGGATTTGCAGTGTATCATTCAAAAGTTTCTTTGCCAAGAACAGTCCTCCATGCTTATCCATGCTTATCTACCCACTTTATCCAAGCAGGATGAAGAGATCTTGGAAGAAATAGGTGATAGCACTTAAGTTTTCTCTCCAAACCCCAACAAATAAATTCCACTGTTATATCTGTAAGCAAGACATACAAACCTGGTGCAGCCATGCCTCCTGCATGGTTGTCACAGTAATTCTATCCCATCAAAAAGCAGCACCAAGGTGCATTCCCTCTCAGACTACAGATCTCAGGTTGCACTACTCTTCCTTCCCTCCCAGATGGTGAGCAGGAGGCTACAGAACCAGAGTGTTCAAACATGCCGCATCCAACAAATGCAACCCCACGGGGACAAAGAGCAAAGTTGATTTATACCAGTTGATTTATACCAATCTAATGTGCTTGAGTGGAACAGTTTGGCTTTTAACCACTACCTTTACATTTCTAAGTGTACATGTGTAGATGGAAATCAGCAAGTTCAGATCTACCAAATGCAGATCTCACTTCTTGCCCTCAACATCCACCATGTCCAGTGGAGAAATTATCTCAGATATTCACCTCCAGGAAATGCTCCAACATAGCAAATGGTGAGGAGCATATAAAAACAGGCCTAGTGGATTGTAGGAGCAAATTGTCTGACAGCTAACTGAACTGCTAAAGACCTTTTTCATCATTCATGTCGTAATTTACATAGTAGTTTTGAAGTACAAGATAGTCTCAAGAGATATTTTTAAAGTGTAGAAACCATATGCAATTACATCCTTCCCTGGCTCAGGGCAGTAGTGTGTTTTTGAAACCCTGCCTTGAGGATCTTATTACCTGAAAAGCCGTCAGCTTAAATATAATTTTTTAATGCTCTCTTACACGCAAACTATTTTATAAAGTGGGTCAATACATGAAAATAAAGAACAACATTTGGGTGCTATTCTTGTGGACTGCTGCATACAGCATTTATAAAAGACTGAACAAAAAGCAGTCAAGTTAGTACAAAAGGTTACACCTGTTAACACTTTCCAAAAAGATTTCATGCAATGTTCAAGGATGCAGGCATTTCTACAACAGAGTGGAAAAAAAGAAAACTAAAAAAACCAAAACCCCTCAAAAAACTGACACAACTGTCTTCTATTAATGAAATCATCACAAAATAGAATTGCATTTTAGACATGTATTTTGCTGAAAGCATGAACAAAAGTTAGTAACTATTAATCAGAGTTACTACTTTCTTTTAAAGCCAAAAATTCTCTCTAAGTTCTCCCAAGTACTTAGATTCTCACTAAAGTATTCTCAGGACTTAATATCTTTCTCCAGTTAAAATAAGCATGTCTTTAATATCGTGTAATTCCCTTTGTCATTCTTAGCTATGAAAATAAAGAAGTTCTTTGTATTCTAGCCTTCAGATTGATTTAATGGATGTTCATCATGGAGAGCAGCTTTGGAGTAAGACGCAGATGTGAAACAGTGCACAGCCAGCTGCAGTTACAGACCTGTGTTCTTTCACACAAGAAAATATGGATGTATATGTGACATCACACAACTATTTAAGTGTCCATGGTTATTTGCTCAGGGTGCTGAATGATCCATTCTTGGCAAACACTTAGTACCATGTATTGCTTAAACTCACAAACTGATGTTATCATACGCAAGCCTAAGTAAGAACTATTTGCTAACCAGTGAAGGTTTTTTTGGATGTTCCTGGATCACGGCTGTAGGACCAGATGGATGGTGAGTACCAATGAGAGGTACAGGCTAATTCAGCTTTGCCATGCTTTACATCCGCCCAAGGAGATTTCATTTCAGCACGAGGTATTAGCAGACTGAATCAGTAAAACAGAAGGCTAAAGTAAGCTAAGCAAAGGCACTCAATATAGTACCACTGTTGTAATTATAGAAAGGCGTATTAAAATCGGTACAATACAAAACAGACAAATATTTATAACTGCATCAAAATAGGAGTGTCTTTTTCTTTCAGCTTCTTAATGCAAAATGTACAACAGAAGGAGCTATTTTTATTAGACTAATTGATACAGTTGGGGAAAAAAGATGTATTTCATCATCATTTTTTCCCACACAAGCCTTTTCAGGCCAAGGTCAGCTTTGAGGATTAAAAGAGGGTTCTGTATGGCCCAAGTGATACATTTTTCACAAGAATATCTACTGTTCAATTAAAGTATTATTTTCAAAAGCTCTCCCTCTCACTTTCATTTTTATCCTGTGAGGATTAAAACGCAACACGGAAGATGGTACGCTTAAAAGTCCTTCCTCCCTCTTGCTTCCTTCCTCCTCTACCAGCAGGTGGGGCCACACATCAACCATGAACTTGCCCAGGCCCACTATCCACGTGCAGTTTGTACCCGTACTTGCAAAGCCTATCCCTGTGCTTCCTGTCGTGCTTACAACTTACTGGTGCTTTTTTACTTACTATCAACCCTGATATTATCACTGTGAAAAAAATGCTCTGTCTCACTTTAGTGCAGCTTGCAAAAATCTTTGCAATTATCAGTGATAAAGCAGGTGACAAGAACTCTGTTTTCAGATGCATGCACTTAGCTGGCAGCTAGAAATTTTTCTAGAAATGTGATCACAAGCAGCCGGCAAGGCTTTATGGCAGGAACTTGCTCCATTTCTCTATACAAGGTAAATTCAACTGATGTGAAAATTTATGACTGCAAGGCAGTTCTGTCAACTGCAGCAGGGCAAACAAAGGCTTAGACTCAAACAGGTTCTAAAAAGAAAGAATGCAGGGTGGGCTCTGGCTTGAATGGTAAATACATTTACCATTTGTATTCGTCACGAGATAGTGACTCATCACTTCATCCCATAATTTCCTTTTTCCATTTGCCTAAATCAGGCAAGATGATGACTGTTTTCTTCCTAGCGGAGGCTCCAGGTTTGCTGCATTTCATTCACTCTTATGTCCCCCAATATACAAATGTAGATAATTTTCACAAATGGATTGCTCCATGGCTGGCTTTATAGCAAAATTAAAGAAACGAATCCTACAACACAATCAGTTAAACCATGCAAAAAACGTTTTATGCCCTCTGTCAGTTTGGATCTCTGTTAGATATTGCATAACCTGGTCACAGTGAGAGGAAAGAGTTTCCAAATGTTTTGTGTCATTATCTTTGTGTAACTTGCTGATCTGTATCTGTTCTAGGAGAAGAGTGAAAGAAAGTTTGGGTTTTTTCTTTAAAAAGAATAAATCTATTTTATAGCTTCACCGCAAGAAGGAAGAACTTCAGATTATTTTTAGGCTAAAAATCAGATGAAATAGTACAAAGTGTCAACATAAACAACCCTTTTAAGTTACACAGGAAGTTGCAGGAAGCTCCAGAACATCAAAACTGACAAATTATTCATACAAAGTTTTGGTCTGCCCTTCTGCAATCTGATCTTCATTTCAAAGTGAGAATTCAGCATTCCAAGTTAAATCTGAAAATATTTCAGTCCATCAGTCAAAGCTTTATGCTCCAAAGTCTGCTTAAGATCAGCCTTCACAAACGAGGTAGAGAAACAATGCTATGTGAACCAGCCGTATCAGACGAGCTGAATCAACATTTGCAAAATATATCTGGACTTTGTACAGCTTATGCATTTTTCATTTGCAAACTTGAGCATAACCAGGATAAGACAGAGGAACCAGCCTGATGTAGCTTCAATTAAAAAAAAAAAGAAAAGAGGCCTTTCAAGGAAAAAACCCCAGTAATGTAAAATATTTACAGCTTCATATATGCTTCTGATATCTAATTGAGGAAATAAAGATGACCTTCTGCTGTGTCTCCACTGCTGCATGTACACCTCAATCCTCCCAACAGCAACCACCCTTGCCTGGTGGGAAAAACTCTGGCAGGTTGGACCACTAAGAACCTCACACCAGCAAGAGGAATTAAATCTGCCTTGCCATACCTTTAACATGCATCAGGCCTGGAAGGTGCTAGAGACTTCTCAAGGCTTTTGTTTCTCCTTTATTTTCATATCCTTTAATGTAATTTAAAAAAGGTCCCCACAAAATCAAAATAAATCTAGTTCTTTACTGACAAAGATAAGGGAAAGACAGGCAAAATGCAACAATCCTAAAATTTCAGCTAAGGAATGCAAATTCTTGCCTTAATCAATGGTTCTAGAAATTTAAATAAGTAATGAACAAAATAAAAATATGGGGAAGGATTTGACTTAAGTGTTTTAATGGAATTTGAGACCATCAGCGAGGGGTTTTTGTTTTCATATTGGCTTTTAATACTTAGGAAGCTCCCTGTGCATGAGACATGGGCCCGATGAGCAGCTCTGCCCATGTCACCAGCCTCACTGACTGCAAAGTCTGTTCAGATGTCTACGACTATTTGTGTATGAGTAACAAGCCACTGTGAACAGTGGCAGCATTGTGTGTAAATATTGAAAATTAGATCTAATATGAAACAATCTGGACATTGATGAGCAACTGATCAAGCTTAATAAAGCCAGGTGAAAAAACCATTCAGAGCAAATAATTAAGTATTTAAGAATATTAAAAATATTAAAAAGTGTTTTCTTCAAAAAAGTAAACCTAGGTATATGGTAAAATTAAAGGAACTCCTATGAGAATGCGTATATATTGTTTGAAATCTCAAGTTTCTGATACTTGTATTCAACATACACACAACAGGGGTACATACAAAATTGACTCGTTACAGAATTAAAGAAGTACACAGATTATAAATAACTGAGGTACATTTAAGAAGTCTTAAGTTAGAGTCCCCCATTCATTTGTCATTTTAATCCACAGTACTTTCAATTCATCAAGTAGTGAGAATGTAAACTTGACTACATTTGGTCAGGCAAGTTTCACACTACACATTAATTTATTTTAAATACACTCTAAGGGTGTAGAGAGAAGCATCATCCTGGGAAGAATCTTTTGGCCTACTGCCCATTACATTGGCTGCTGGACAATATTAACTGTGCTATTCCCTGCCCTGAATAACACACACAAAAATACTGAAGCCACCTGGAAGTCAAACATACATTGCTACATTGTTCTTTATCTGAACTGTATTTCTGCCCTCACCTCTGGTTTTAGCATAATTTTGTAGCATTCTGCTAACTTAAAACCACCTTAATTTTGATTTTATATTAGCCTTTCAGTATAACATTTCCAGCTTTGTTTCTAAGATTCAAAGCACTCTCTGCTTTAGATCTTTACAGTAAAAACATCTGTACAGAGACTACTTGTCATTACTTTTCCTAATTTCTTTTAGGAAGGCATATTTTAACAGTAATTAAACCTGAAGTTAAAATTTCTATTCAGAAGGGTCTAATCCCTGGTTTTAGGGCATTACAAAGGTGTCTACTCTTTTATATGAAGCTTTAAAAAAGGAGCTGGGGAACTCCTATTTTTTTTTTCTTTGGTCAGAATAAAACAAGGTTGGATTGCAAGCTGATTCTTAAACATTTTGTGGCACAGTAGGATTATGTGCGCAGATTTTGAGATGAAGATTCCCAGTTAACTCAGAGCTTTTTCTTGTTTCCCATTCCCACAGTCCCCTGGTATTAAAAATAAACATATTGCATGTAAATAGTACTTTGTCTAAAGGCAATAAACCTCACACAGGATGTTACATATAAGGAGAGCCCCCCAAACCTACAGCAGAACTTCCCAAAGTAACTCCCAGCAGCCAAAACTCCCATAAATGTCTATTACAAATGCAGTCCTGGGGCAGGCTTGGAAACAGCAAGATTAACACCAGGACATCCCAGCACAGTGTTGTGGCCAGCTCACAGTGTGGAGCTGTAAACAGAAGCATCAAGCAAGCATGAGTACAGAAACCAAGGAAGTTACAAAGTGCTACTTTTTAAACCAATAAATGCATCAAAGCCTGGGATGCTGGTTGCTTCACCACAGTATATACATGTAAAGAATGGTTTTTGTTTCTGTTCTCTGCTTCTCAAAATAACCTGTCAGCATTGAGGTGTCTATCCAAAGAGACATGTTTATTCTGCAGTTACACAGGATGGTGGCAACTATCTCCACAGGAGGGTTAAGAAAAGAGTCAGTGTTACCTGAGCAGCACACATCAATATCCAATACAATGAATGATCAAAGAAATAATAGATTTTCTTTTCAAAAGCAAATACCCCATTTTCAGAACTACTCTAATGAAAGAGAAAACATGAGACTCTAATGACTAGCAGTTGAGAGTTCAAGGACTTAAGAGACAGAGACAGTATAACCTAAAACACCATCATATGCCCTCACCTTCATCCTAACAATTATTTCTATCTAGGCACTCCAGACTTGCAAGGAATACAGTGCTTCAGAACACTGCTATATAAACCAGTTCAAATTAACTCTTTATTAAGTCCCCACCAACCTAGAAATGCTTCTGTCAGTTTGACGTCATTGCCACATACAATTTTCTTATATTTCTACTCTTATCGTTGCTGGTTATCAACACAGCCAAATATAAACATATATGAGGAGAGGGATGGAAGCTGATAAACTGATACCACAAATTTGCAAGTAATGCTGCAAACATTTCTATGTAGGCAGTGTGATGATACTATTCATTACCATGGTGTCACTGTGAAAATCATGATCACATACTATAACTCCCACTTCCTACAGCTAGAAACTCAGAGAATTTATGAAGTATTAGAAGTTGATGCAATATAAGCCACTCTAGACTTCTCAGATAGGCTGTAAAGTCTATTCAAAGGTGAACTTGGCCTATTGATATGTAAAACCCAACTGTAGGAATGTTAGAAGGTAAAGGAGACAAAATCACTTGGAGGAAGGGTGGTTTTGTTTGTTTTGATTTTTTACTCCAAAGTAAAAGAGAAGATTTTTTTCTTCTTTTAACAGAGAGTTCTGATCAAACTCTGAGTTCTGCCTAATGCACTTCTGCAAACATAGGTTAGAAAGCAATTTAGGAAGATACTTCCTTTGTTCAACCTTCTTTTATGTAAGGGTAATTTTTTTCTACTGCATGTCATACCCCAAAAAATGATATCTGAATTTCTCTTTATTATCATTTTATTGTCCATTTTAAAATAATCATTCTTACCTTTAATGCCACAGGTAACCCCCCTGTGACCAGAATACATTTTTTGCTGCTAGCAAGAGATTTGTGATAAGAACATACTGTTTATTTAGAATGCATACTACTGGAATCACCAAGAACTTTCTCAATAGTGACTTGGATGAACCACAAAAGGAAACACTTCCATCAGTTTCTCAAAAACCTAAACTAAATGTTAACTTGCTCATTTTCCATTTAAATTTTTACAGTGGAGAATTATAAGCTTACTTTCTAACCTGTGAGATGTAACTCACAGTAAGTCATTGGTCCCTGTGCCTGAGACAAAACACATGAAACTACAAAGTGTGCGAGCTAAATATTATGATGCAGAAACAATTCTTAGTTGACTGAAATGAGCCATACACTAAAAAAGCTGACCAGCAGGTGCTATACACAGGAATGTACAGTCAAACAAATCTATGAAACAAAAATACCTGAAACCATGGGAGATACACACACCATCTGAGTACTAACCTTGTTGCTCACTCTCTGCTTCAGCTTTTGCAGGACTTGGTGCTACTGGAAGAGGCCGAGGAGGACGAGGCTTTGGAGTGGGGGGAGATATTTTTTTTCTTCCAATGTACTCTACATAAGTTCCTGGGAAATCCCCCCTCTCCCCTGTGGTTTCATTAAAACCATTCAACCAACCAATTTCCTCAGGCTTTGCTTCTTCCCCTTCACTGAATCCAAGTGCTAGTAAGGTACCTTTATTCACAGTTAATATATCTCCTAAGTGCAAGTCAATGTCTTCTTCTCGCTCTTTTTTGTAGTCATATAAAGCTCTGTATTGATATCCCTCAGCACTCATCTTGGCAAATGATTTAACATTCAAAAGTGTTATTAAACAGTATCAAAATGCAATTGTCCAGTTATAGTTTTATGTACAGAGAAATTCAAGATGTATTAAAAGGGATAGCGAAAATGTCTCTTAAGTAATAAAATCCACCAGAGAATGAAAAAAACACCAAAGTCTGTCTTTTCACTGCTGATGTTTTTACCGATGTATTTATTCTGAGTCACTGTTTGTTGCAGAAGTAAGTGTTCCACTTCTTCTGTGTCTAGCAATATTCTTCGAATTAGTTATTTTCCTAGGCTTGCCGGAACTACTGTGTCTCCAAGTTCAGCCAACTCTTCAGCCAGTCACACTTTCTTCAGATATATTTGCCACACACTGCCCACATACCTGAAATATTCTGCCACCAAACTCTGCACACATACTTTTCCTGAAAAGAGAAGAGAAAACTGATTAAATCATTTCACATTCTCTTGATGATTGGGAACTTGGGATTCTACCTATGACTTAAGGTTTCTGCAATCCTGGCAAACACCGTGTCCCACAAAAGAATCCTATGTAACAATAAAATCAAGCAACACCACAAAAAACCCCTCCAGCTAATGTTTGCATTTTTATAAAGGACATATGTCAAATTACTTGAATCAAATTTGTACCCCAGCAGTATGAGGCATACTTCCTTCTCTGTGACTTACGGCTACTGAAGAGTCTCAGGGTGAGAGGGTTAGGCTCTGGAGCTATCCCTCTAGTGCAGTACCTAACCTGGCAGCAAGATTTTATATATGATCGCCCTGAAGCCACAGCCCTTCTCCACAAAAGGTCTGTTAAGACAGAGGAGGAGCTTACTGCAATTAGCACTGACCACTGGGGTATTCAGTCTCCTCCTGTTTACGACAAAGGTGAGGATGGATAACAATCCCCACCCGAAAGCTTATATTTCAAAAATCTTTTCGAGAAACATGTCTTTTCATAATCTGTAGAACCAAAGACTCAAAAGTGCTTTTACTTGATGACTACCATATTTTCTTTTTTTTTTCTTAAAGAGGGGCTTTACTGCTCCCCCATCTTCCAGATGTTTTTTAATGTGTTTATGGTATAATACTAGAAAAACAATCAGCAACTGAAACAGGCACACCCAGACCACCTAAGCAGCCCTAGTAGGAGTCAAGTATCAGGGTGTATGCTTAAATTACATTAAAGGCAAGAGAACACAGGCCTGAACTTTTGGCTCAAGGTTGCCCAATCATAAAGTAAAAAGAAAAAATATGACTAAAAAACAAATCTATTTAGAGAATAGTTGCTTAAAGACATATAGAACAGTGAAAGCTTTCTAAACATTATTTCATCTGTTACTCATTTTCATCTACTTAAAAAGACAAGCCAAATCTTAATTTGAAATGCTATACTGGAAACCAGAAAGTGCTAACTACTCAAAGTTGCATTGAAACTCCTAAACTACATCTGAATAAAAGACCCAAGGGAGCTGTGTAATACCAGCAGGTAAAATACTGACTGTTGTACTATGTACTCAATGTACAGAAAGCTCTTTTTTTGTGAAACACTCCCTTTTTACATGGTAAAGACACACCAGTAGACAGGGTTGGAACCGGGAACATCTGACAGCTCTTTTCCACACCATTTTTTCTAATGTCTCAGTTATCAAGTCCTTTGAAATATGACTAACTGACAAGCTAAGAAGTGTTTATAAGAATGCATACAGGCTTTCTGTGCCAGTGAATGAACCTGATCCCTAATTTGTATGTGGCTCCTCTTCAGTCCATCAGGTCCCTGCAACATGTTGCACAACTTCTCTCGTGACAGCGCACAGAAGAAAATCTTGTTAAGTTCTTGAAGAACTTCCTTATCAACCCTTGCAACCAGTTTTTGCTGTAGGAAAGAATTATCTGAGTCTGAATTAGACTTCCTATTTCAAAAAGCTTGCACACAAGTATTTAACAACTTGCAAGTCTATCCACGTGTATTAGGCATCCAAGCTCCCATCAACATTTAAATTAGAAATTAGAATTAGAAATTTCTGCAGCCACTTCTGAAAAACCAAACTATGCTACCAAACATCACAGACTTTGCAATTAACATGGATAGTTTCACCAAGATTTCATTTTGCCTGTTCTACCAGAGAAAAGTCTACTGACAAGAACTGGGGAAAAAGTAGATGTAACAATGTATCAACTAAATAGCAGAGAAGCCTTTACAAAAGCATGGATTTCTCCGATTTCATGTAGCAAGACAACAAAATGTACTTACACCCTTTTGATCCAAGTGTAGGGACTAATATAAGTATTTCCAATCAAAACCAACTATGCACGCAGCAAAGCCTGCTAGAAAATTACCACTTTGACTACTTCAAATACTCTGAAATATTTATTTTCTTTTTTAAGAAAGGTTCAACAAGTGCTCTGCTACAACTACTTATTTAACTCCTACTGCCTATGGGCATTTTGGCAGTCAACGAAGTCTTCTAAACACTGCATAATTTAACTGCCTTGACCTACTCCTCTGATCTTTTATTATCAAATGTATCACAGCAACTTTATGGCCATATATTTAAAATAAGTACTTGTGTCTCTTATGCATCTTCTGAAAATATAGAACTGGAAATGTTGTAGTAACATAAAAACTTCTTATGACAGTTTTCAAGCATATTTTAAAAACTCAAGACATGCATCGGATTAGAAAAACTCAGTGCAGTTATGGTAGCAAAGTATCCCTAGATCCAGTTTCACTGGGGCTCAGAGCGGCAGTACCTGTTCATACTCACTTACCAGCACCACCACAGAGTCCCCAGCATCCGACCTCCTGACTGATCTATGGTTCATGTACCTGGAGACATTCCTCTGAGGGACCCATTCTGAACTCCTTGGATTTTTTCTATTGTTCTATTGTTACTATGTCTCAGGTTTAGGGATGAACTAAGACTCAGAGTGCAAGAACCTTGCAGATAGACCTAACACAGGGACAAGCACCAGTTTTTCACACCTGCTCAGTAACACCACAGTATATCCAAGACGCCCTCTTAGACTGCTCTGCTAAAATCCTGTATAAACACATTCCCTTTACTCCAAGTGAAGTTACATGGCCTCTACACTCAGACACTTTGACTCAAACTGACTTAAGCTGACTAGTCATAAAATAAATAGCTTGGATACCATCTTAAATAGATTAAAACAACCAAACCAAACACTTCAGGGAAGAAACACTGTTATATTTGAGATGATATATTACTGGATTTCCATTTGGCTGGTCAAATGGAAAAGGAGGAAGAAGTACTGTAAGAGAATCAATGTTCATTTGTTTTTTATTTACTGTCTAAGAGCTTGATCCCACTGAAAGATTCTTGAGTTCAGGCACAATTCTGGTTTCTCAGCAGAATGGTTTATGTTGGGCATTTCAGTATTAAAATTCAACAGAAAAACTCAAGACATTCTTACAAACTTATGAGGAAAAGGAAGGGGACATGAAATTTTCCCCTTCACCCTCCCCTTCTTCCCCTGCTAAAAATGATGTCTGCCTCCCACTTCACTGGTACCCAAGTGTTTCCTCCCACACAAGCTATTATTCCTTTGGTACCAGAGAATACAAACTTCTACACTGCATTTGTACACACACTGATACCAGCCCAGTCAGAGAGGTGAGCATGTGTTACTGGTACAGCATCACTAACTCAAGATGCAAAGATTTTCTTCACCTTTATATCAACAAATTTAATAACCATCTCTCCTTGTACTGCCATCCCTGTAATACTAATTCCAAAAATCCGTAGAGAAACTGCCTTGCACAAGCTTTCCTTCCAGTGCTTGGCAGTATGAGCTTGGTAGACAGAAGAGCTGACTAAAATACTCAGGGAGTCCCTAAATGATGAGAACTGAGGGATAAGTGGGGAAATTTGGTTGGAGACCGACTCTTCTCCCCACTAGGTGTCTACACACCTGTGACTCAAACTGCAGCTTTCTCTTAAGTACGATGCTACCGCTCTCCGAGTGGAGACGACCAAGTTAAGTACTACATCAGAATACTATTTTGTGCAAGAAGATATTGCCCGTCATGTATCATGAAGTAATACCTTTATACCGTTTCCAACCTGAAATTATTTTAAACCTGTGCAGATTCTATCACAAGACTTTGAACAAGTCCAAAAAACATACACACTAAGTACTGTGAACGCTGTACAGCACATCGCATTCTGAAACATCGCAAAGACCTTATAAACGTTGCAAACTATAAAGAAGGCAGGTGAGCATCAAGACCACTTCAGCAGAACCATTAAGTTAATAATGGTAATTAAAAAACTTAGGAAAGTCTGAACTTCCAACCCGTTTAAAAGGCCGGCAGGTTAACCACTCCGGAGCCCTGAATCGACATGCAGTCCCCACCGCAGAGCAGCGGCTCTCCAGGGGCCGGAGCCCGCGGGGTG
>VZRL01006193.1:1548355-1564387 GCA_013397895.1 Origma solitaria | reverse complement strand
GCCCCCTCGCCATTGCTGCAGTGTGTCCCGTTGGTGGAGTGTGTCCAGGACAAAAGCAGCCACTGTGGGCCGTGGGTACCCGGCCGTGTTGAGCAGGGCCGTGCAGCACAGCAGTACAGCCAGCTGCCGTCCCTCGATGGGCTGCCTGGGGCTCCCGCTGCGGGACCGCTCGCCCGGGGCCGCCTGGCAGCGGCGGGCAGTGGCCACACTGCTCCCCGTGGCCCTGCCAGCCCAGTGCCGTCCGCCGGGGGCCGCGGGCCATGCGGTCCCCAACCCCAAGCCGGGTGGAGGTGACAGCTGTCTGCAGCAACAGAGACCTCCGGTTGATACCATAGATACTAGTGCCCGAGTATGAACGGGGCCGTGCAGTTGAGAATAAAATTACATATTCTCTGCTACAAGAAGCACACCACCTTCAGTGGATCTGACAACGCGAGGGTGTGGCACAACACCACGAGGTTGCAGCAGGACGGTCATGCTGCAGATGTATCTACCGCGTTTGGACAGATCTCTGTTTAGATACTAAATATGTGTGCAAGTGTTTTCAGGACTGTCGCTGTGAAAGAAGATGCAGTGGTGGAAGCAAAGATAGGATACATCCAGGGTGGCAGGGAAGGAATGCAAGGGCAGCTGTACAAGAGGCAAGGCTAAGGTTCATGGAGGCCTATGGTGTGAGTGCAAGCACAGGGGTTGACCTGCTTAAAAGCAGCCAAAAGAGAGATAACATAGAACATCCAAAGTGTTTGCTGCAGACAGAGTGTGAGGGTCAGGCCTTGAAATACCCTGTATGTCTGGTAAAATAAGACAATCTGAACTTTTATAATCTGAAGAAGAGTATGTATTGTCTGGGCAAGAGGGAAGAGTCTGTCTTGTTTTAATTTGACATTCTGAAACAGTAGATTAGCTATTTGCCTGATCATGAGCAACAGAAAGAAAAAGTGGACCAGTTTTACTACAGCAAGCTTCTATCATGTGCAATAGATCAGGTTTTGGAGTCCTTAGACTTTTGGAAGTATTTATTTGGAAAAAAATTCTAAAACAAGAATTTTGATTGTACTGAGTGTGGGGGAAATGTAGGAATAAATTATTAGTTACAATTCCTTTAAAAGATGCTCTTCACTGTCCTCATATGCTTTGCAGAGGATTTTACTTGTTTCCATGTTGTGTTCCTACTTTCTCAATCTTCCAAGAGTCACTAGAAGGATGCTTTCTGGCACCCATTAATAATTTTTACATTGAGTCATTAAGATCCAGTTTGTGTCAGAACTGCAGATGGGAGAAGATGACAGCTCCTAAGGCCTGTGGGGTAACAGCATGGATCTGACCCCACAGAGGTGTGAAAGAGCCCTGCAAGGCTGCATCCTTGAAGTTCCAGGACCCAGATCCTGGAAGAGGGTAAAATTGCCTTCAGGAGTCTATCTGGTGATCTAAAGACACAGAATGACGTTTTAAATTAACACTTCTTTTGGAATAGAGACTGCTTTTTGAACACAAGCAAAAGCATTCCTATAATTTAAATAGTGAACAGTAAATTTTTTGAGGGAAATGGCAACTCTTNGGGATTGAAAATGCAGGCAGAAGCAGAATTAAGAAAGAATGTTCCATTTCTTTTGTCCAGACTGCTGTCTCTGGCATTTGCTATTGCTGAAGGCAAAAGCAGCATGGATTTTGGAGGGGATTAGACAGACTGGCTGGTTGGAATGCCAGTCCTGGGCACTGGTCTAACAATGGGTATTTAGGGGAACTGAAAACCTCTCAAGTAGTATTTCCCAGCTGGTGAGACTAGACTCGTCCCACAGGTGAAATGCAGTGCTAGAGTTGATATCTGTGCTTCCTCCCTGCTGGCATGGTACCTGTCACTGGAGGGAAGCGTCTCGGAGGGAAGCTCCAGGATCTCCTTCTTGCTTCCCCTCTGCAGTGGCTGGGCACCTGTGTCTCTGCTTTCTTTACATGTTTTCTTCCCTGAGTCTGACTTTTGATTTCACCTTGAGCAACTCACCTGCTGCTTTCTCTGTCAATCAAGGAAAGAAAGGGACTAAAAAGAGAGAAAGTAGGCAATAGCAGCAGGTAACTTTGATGTTCCCTTTGCTGGCTTTGTTCTCATGCCTGTTGTGACTTCACTCTCAAGGTCACTCCAGCTCCTTCACACCCCTTTCCCCACAGACCCCAGCAGTATCCCAACGTCTACAGGAATAATTTCCTATGTCTAATCTTGGTAGGTGAAAGTTTTACAGTAAGGTTTGCTCTAGGAATGTTGCAAAGCAGTACCCTAGGAGGCAAAAAGGAGAAGGCACAAGTTGAAAACCATTCTTTCTTCTATCAGGTACTTTTCAGGGGTTCTTAAGGACTGCATAAAGCTTTTGCATAGTAAGTTTACAGTGGGCTTTAATGCATGTAGATGTGTTTGATTAATTCTAGGTTTATTGAGAAGGATATTCTTGACCAATTGAAAGGTTATTGAGGCAGCATGTAAACAGGAGGGATTTTCAAGGCAATAGTCAGTGGAAAGCAGAAGAAAGAAGGGTAAAATATGGGTAAGAGGGCAGGATTATCAAGGTACAAGCCATGCACACATGCTTTTGCTAAGACAAGTGTAGTTTCCATCTGTCACAAGACCTTTTGAGCATTTCTGCCAGAAGCTGCTTATGGGAATGCAGTAAGAAAGTGCGCAGGTCTTTTTTTCAGTACTAGTAGCAGTTGGATGATTTGAGCCTTTGCATCCTATGTCTGGGTAAGCTTTCTGTGGTAAAGGTCACACAGCACTGGAGAGGATCTACCCTGGAAGTTGCCTTTCCTCTAGGAAAAAAGTTCAGCTTGATCTTAGAAAGGAAACTTCAAAGTATGGAAACTGAGAGGAAAAAATGCACTCATCAGAGGATTTGTGGGGAAAGCAGAGTTCCAGACTATAGGACCTCTTCCACTTCAACTGACAAACTCCATATTTTTTCTTTACTGGCACATTTTAAGCAGGAAGATTTCCCTCTGTTTCTTATAAGATGTCAAAGCAAATCCATTTGTGAAGTAAGATACCTAGATTAATGGACAGTGTTAAGTTCATGGTTGGACTTAATGGTCTTAAAGGTCTTTTCCAGTCTAAATAATTCTATGATTTTAGCAGTGCTGGATCTGATCTCCTGGGATAGCATAGACAAAGGTGTAAGAGACTGTGCGGGGGAGTTTTATTGCCATATACATTAGGTGTGATGAATGCTAATGGCATGTGTCATTTACTAAGTTCAGATGAGAGTCCTGTGATTTGTGACATAATATCATACCATTCTGCCACAGTGTGGTTTTCAGCCAGCTGATTTGAGGGAAGAAACATAAATCCTTTTTTACTCCCAAAGATGAAAATTATTTTATGTAGTGTAGTTATACTGTTCTACTAGCACACATTGCTAAATGACTCATGTAAAATTCCCAAAGGAATGGGGAGTCAGGAAAACAACAGGAAAAGCTATCCATAGTTATTGTAGACTTGAATTAAATGCAAAATAAATACAATGGATCACAAGAAGGACAAGCATCAAAGACTGTGAATGGTGATGTTTTCCTGTCATAGCCAGGACAAAGAAACATTGCTATTCAGAAATGTAGCTTTAAGTGTGTTTCAGAAGTCAAAACAGTAGCATGAAATTCAAGTTCCTTCACTGCTTAAAAGCATTCTAGCATGTAAAGGAAAAGAATGAGCTCAAAATAAGACAGAGAAATTCAGGAAAGAAAGAAGCAAAACTTGCTATCTCATTAAGAATCAGAGAAGTAAGCCTGACAACTTTCATTTTAAAACTGGAAGGAAGCTGATTAGCAGCATGCCAGTCATGCTGGGCATCACAACGTGATTTGATTTGAATTTATTTCAGTTCTGTGGGAAGGATGAAATGGTTTCTATCTGGCCAAAACTCTGACATCAGCAATAAATGTTGATAGCTAATCAGACAAATGTCTGCCTTCACAGAGATTTCCAGTTTATGTTCATGTCACGGTTGACATCTAAGGCTGTTTTCCATTCTTCAAGTTACAAGGCACCTGAGGAGGTGGTGGAATCTCCATCATTAAATGTTTTTGGGAAGGCAGTCAAACATCTGCCTGGCAGAGACACCGGTTGTCCTGACTCAGCCAAAGAGATGGAATAGGTGACCACTGGAGACCTTCTGTGGTTCTGTAAGTGGACATATATACAAATTATCAGAAAGAGGGACAAACCCAGAGAAGTTATACTTTTTCATAAATAAATTTTCCCATGCGAATCAAAGTGGCCCAAAAATCACTCCCCTGCTCCCACCTGATACATGAAAGCCAGATCACTGCAGTTGTAAAAACACAGGGCATTGCTTCTGCAATATAATATCTTAACAAGGAGTTTCTGCAGTCTGCTTTGGATCACATTTTTGGAACACAAAAGTAGTGGAAAATACAATTTTTTGTGTGCTAATCACATCTGGAAAATACTTTGTGTTCATTAAAAGTCTTCAAAATATTTGGCTTGAAAAGAAAAACCAAACTACTTCTAGTTATCTAAAAGTTGACTTTTTTTTTTCTTTAGTCTCATAATTTTAACTAAATGTATGAAAAGATACATTTTGTCAAGAAACTTTTTAAAATCCATAAGAATTAAGAAACATAAATATGCAATGTTTTTCCATGTCTGAAGCACAGCATAATTGATAAAATAATGTTATAAATATAATATCTGCAAATGCAACATCTGTGTTTATCTTTCAACCATATAAAATTGCATAAACAAGGATTCTGCTTTTTATGAAATCTATGAGTAATTCCTCCTCTGCTCTTTCAGTGCTTGTATGCTAAATGATAGAAAAGTCAGGTTTGACAGCAATGTAAAACTCATGTCTTTGTGCAGACAAGTGATGCTGAGTGAACAGAAATTATGGAAGTTTTTTCAGGCACTGTATCATTTGTGGACTGACATCTATACTGACATCTCAGCTCTGTTTGAATAAGGCTGCTAGGAGTAATAAGACCTCTGTGTGTAATAATGTATCTAAATATCCAGGTCCATTTGTACTTGCATTTTCTATTAAGACTCTTTTCCTAAAGATGGCATTTGTATTTTTCTGTATTGACACTGATCACAGGGAAATTTTTGTTCTGCAGAAATGAACTCATTCTGAGAATTAGAGGAAGTTTAGTTTAGGTTGAGACCATTTAGGAATTTTGTATCAAATTTTATAGAGTAAGAGTTGTGTAGTTTCTTCCAATAACATCAGTGTGGAAGATGTCACATATTGTTACCAATTCTCTGAGATATCCTGGACCCTTGAATCAATAATTCATAGGAGTCACTCATCACAGTACGTCTCAGTATGGATATTTGATAGGTGGTACACTCCCTTCTCTTGCAAAGTGGATAAGATGCAAGACCGAGCGTCAGAAAGCTTGCCAATTTAGATGTGTTTTTGTAGAGCCTGTGAAACTCACTGCAATATGGGCATGAATAATCCAGATTCTGCCAGGCAGGAACATGTGCTGTTGCTCCTACATAAAATGCATCTAAAGTGACATCTCCAGCAATTACAGTACTACGAAGCAAATACAAAATTAGGGCTCATCCTGTGAAGCTAGTAGGAATTCAGGGCCAGAAGAAAAGTGTGTTTAGTATCCTCTTGATGCCTGGACTAGGAAAGTAGTTTTTTGTTTTGTTTTGGTTTGGTTTTTTTCAGCAATAAATAAGTGAATCCTTGGTGTTTAAACTGTTGGGCCAGAGCTATCTTTTTTTTTTTTTTTTTAATTTCGAAAGAAATTTGCAATGTGATAAATTAGATGTATTAAGGCATTCTACTGCTAACTAAGGGTGCAGCCCCAAAACTTCAACATTTTCATTGCAAGTATTATCACACAACATGACAGCTGTCATTCGAGCAAGCTCAAAATTATAATAGAGGTGCTGCGAGCTGCACCTTAGAAAGTCAGGCTTCCTTAAATCTCAGTTAGCTCAGAAGGCTATGAACATTTGCCTTTCACTTTTTCATTGGAAAATGCATGGCAGCAAATTGTCTTTATTGTTCCTACCTACTCCTCTTTCTAAGGAACATCAAGCAGAAGACTTTCAGTCCCACCTTTCAGCTGTAGGACAGGATGATTCATCATGGATCTCCTCAATGCACATGCATGCCAACACATATGCACATATAACTGATCATTATTTGTGTCTGTCATCTGAGTAGGGTGCTTGTGTGGTTTATGGCAACAACATAGTTCTTGTATTAAAAAAATATATGTCTTACTGTAAAAATGTTACAAAGCTATTAAATGAATGTCAGTGTAAAATAAGCAATTATAAGAACAATTACTGTTTGGAGCCTTTTTCTGTTTGCATGATCTAAATTTGAAGGTAGCCATACTTGGAGAAAATTAAAAAGGCTGGACTGAATAGCCCCCAGTGATGCTTTCCAACCTAAATTATTCTGTGAGTCAGTGATTCTATGAAATTTTAATTTCTTTCATTTTGACTTGGAATGTAGTAGAATGAATATATTATATGTAACATTTCTAGAAGAATATTTATTTGGTATGTACTACTAAGAAACCTTTTTAATGAGATAAAAATAGGATTTGACAAATGCACATGAGCTAATGTATTTGAATATAAACTGAATAGGTGTTTAAGTATTATTTTCTTTGAAAAGAACAGGGAAAAGATAATTTTTTTTAAAGGCTCATATCAAGGCAATTGCATCAGGAATTTACTAAACTGAAAAACCCATGCAGAGAAGCCCTCAGTTACTAGCAGAAAAAGAAAATGCTATCCTTGGTGTTCAGTTGTCATTTTCATACTATCAGCAAGCCTCAGAATAACAGAATTATTTAATGTTTTTACATGCAGCAAACGTGGTGAAACCCCCTCCTGTTCTGACTTTATCTGTTAAGCCACAAAGAAAAGAGGGGAGGGGGGGAGCCTGACGGGAGGGACAGCAAACCACAGTTTTAAAGTAAGGTTTTGGGGTCTAAGAAAAAGAATGGAAATTCAAAGATAAGGATGGTAGTGTCTACCCATTGCCCACCAATTTGTACATTGTTATTGTATGTTTCATATGAGAACAAGTGTTTCACTTCTCTATGGATTTGGAAACAGAATGCATTTTGGGAAAGGAGGGCCTCTCCATAACCTTTACAATACAGGCAAATGACCCTTGGATTGAGCCATGTATTCTCCAGCAGAATTTGTTACTGATGTAGGGGGTGGGTTTGTTTGGTATTGAACAAGCATAGGTTTAGATGGCAAACAAAAATCAGTGTCTGGTTTATAAAGATGTAAAGATACCATAATCCCCCTCGGATCATGATGAAAGCAAGTTATGTTGTCTCTCCCACTGTCCTGGCTTGAGTGTGCCAGCTGCCTGAAGCAGAAACTATGTTACAAAGGGCAATTCATTCAGCCCACTTTCTGCTGAAAAGAACTCCCTAGATGTGATGCAACTGTGGCTTGTGGTAGGGTCACCAGCCTCTTAAGAGACAAGACTGCTCTCTAGCCTGTTTTCTTAAACAGCTTTCTAAAGTAAAGCAATTTTGGGAACCTGTAGTTCATCAGCTGTGTCATATCATAAGTCAGATCTCAGAGGGATCTTGTGATAGCCTTGACGATGTAAGAACTAGCTGAACTCAGTACAGAAGTGGATTGAGACAGTATCCAACATAAAATGTAATACAGAAAAAAAACCCCTGACATTTGTGAGTCCTTCTAGAGTGAAAGTCTTAAAAGAAGTAGAAAATGCTTGTGGCTTGAGTTTAGGAGAAACAATGCAAAATGTATAGGCTGTGGTAACAGCATGATATGGTGAGGTGCACTGTAAGGAAGCATCATGGTTAAATGCAGGACAGAAGAACTGCTGCTACAGCAAAACATTTTCTTGGAAGCTGATTAGAGGAAGTGCTATTAAAACAGTGTGACATGTTCTGAAACTGTGGCTATTCTTGTATGAGTCTGAACTGAATTACTGACAAGGACCTGAACTGTGGGAAGCAAATCTCCTGTCTAGACAGAGCTACAGCACCTGAGGACTACAGTGGATTTTTTCTGGAAGGCCAGGAAGTAGAAAGTGGTGGTCTGAGGGCAAGGTTGTGTTCTGACAGTGCTCACATAGCACAGATGCCTATTGTCAACTAAAGTGTCGCACTGAAAAACTGCAAGCTCGGTGATCCTGTGGTGTGCCTTGCTTGAATTATGTGCCTGAAGTGTAGCCACAACCCTCTCTCAAAATAGAAAGAAATTGGGAGAAGCTGGAGAGCAAAACTGTGGCTCATACAGGTCATGGGAGAACTGGGTTTCAGGGGCAAGTGTGGTACATTCACTTGTGAAAAAATCGTAAGCAGTTATCCTTGAAAAACGTTTCTTCTCTGAGTACAGAGAGACAGAGGGATGTCTGAGTGAACAGTGTATGTGGTGTTTCATGTGCTGCTCCACAGTGTTACCCTCAGGAGAGCTGGGGGAATATAGGGCCTTGTTGAATTCACCTTCAAGTGGCTCAGTTTAGTATCACTGAAAATTTCCCCTATGTATTTTTTCTGTTGGTGTGTATGCGTGTGCGGTTGCTAATGGTTTACAAAGTTTTGCAGAGAATGCTAGAATAGCATTTCAGTGATGGAGTAGGGAACTGAAAAAAACATTATTCAAAAGGAAGTCAAGGAGCTTAAAGTCCATAAATAGTCTTTTCTGCGAGCTGGGAGTCCTCCTCTATTTCAAGCTGGACAGTATCATGTATTCTGAATTTTTAAAAGAGCATTTCAGTTCTCTGTGATCATATAATGCAACCTTAATTTGCTTCCACTACTTGTAGTGGTGACAAGGACAGGTTAAATGGATGCCTCATCTACGTGTAAGAGTCCCATACATTACCGTAAAAGCTAAAATGGGAATGAAGTAATTCCACTAAGCATGGTGACCTTGTTTTCCGCACAGGGCTAATTTCTTGTTATATTGCCACACCACGGAATCTTAGTGAGCCTTGGCAAGAAGGGGAAGCAATTTTTGGAGGTAGTCTGAGATAGACTTCCCTTCCAATGGGAGTATTAATTCTGAAGCTATTGTGTTTCTCAAGGAGTTAACCCTTCTTCTATGAAGACACCAGGATATTCAAAGTGATGCCCTGGCTGTCTCTGTCAACAGACACCTTGTTAAGGCAGCTTGTGCACTGATGCAGCCATGTGATGATGTGCTTATAAAAAAAGAAAAACTTTTCTTGCAAATTTCCAAGTAAGAAGAAAAATACCTCTTTAGTAGCTTTGCTGCAAGGGTGTCTTCACAGAAATATATGTGATCATAGCTCTCAATTTTTGTTGGCCTATATCCTGTGGTTAAATGTATGAGTGGGATCCAAGCCTCAGCTATGCTTATCTTTGAACAGGCATTGCAAACAGATGTCCACTCTAGAGAGCTGTATGGTGAGAGGAAGGTAAAGAGCTCAGATCAACCAGTGCCTCCTTCTGTGCTCAGTACTGTTGCAGTGCTGCTTCTCTCGGTGTCTTCATTCTCCGTGAAAACTACTGTTCAGTTGTGCACCCGGACCTTGATTTAGTGTTGCTGTGTGGCAGGGCAGGGCAGCGTGGTATCCCTCAGGGCTGTTGCTAGGACTGGAGAGTTAGGCTTAGGATCAAGCTGAGGACTTCCAGAATGAAAAGCCTGAGTCTCAGTGCTTTCTGTGCAGTAAGATTCCAGCTAGGGGCAGTTACTTCTGCACCATAATGCATCAAGAAATATACAGATCCAATGGAAAAAAGTAGTGCAATGCTGAGAAGCCTGTTAGGATTCTGCAGAGGCTGGTGTTTGGCCAGTGAGTTCACACCTTGCATAATAACTTTATCTTTCACCTGGTCTATAGCAATAGAATAAGTGTGCAAATTCCTTCTTCCCATAAGTACTCACAGAACTTAGGCCTCAGTTAGGAGGTCTACAGCTTTACCAATTTAGCAATCCTGATGTCTCAACAGCCTTTATTTTTTCTATAATTTGAGGAGAAACTTAAAGTTCTGTGTTTGCAGTCCATCGTGTCCAGCTCACCTGGCTACATCTTATGTGCTAGAGCCTTCTCATCTGCAGAAGAGGTGAACAAGATCCTGGAGGGGTGCTGTGATGGGTCACTAACTCAGTCTGGTAGGACCTTGTTTAATGTATAAGAAAGAAAAAAGAGAATTCTCTGACTTTAATGTTTCAATACAATTTTAAATCCATGGATCTAAAGCCTTAAGAGGCAGGTGCAGTCCTCTGTCATGCCAGAGAATTGCTGGCTCCTTCTTTATTTGCATATGTCCACTACCTTGTATGACGATTCTGAATGGAATGCATTCCACTGAAAATTTCTTATATTTTCTGAACCTACTTCACCTGTTTGAAAAGTTATTTTACTCCTTGGAAAGCAACTATCGTATCTTGTCCCACAAAGGAACCAAGCCCCATAGTTATGAATTAAAGTGTTAAATATTCTTGACATTAGTATTCATCTGCTCATTTGGCAAGATTTCACTGGATTTTATTATAAAATTATCACACAGATCATTAAATAATCACAAATGCATGTAAATGTATTCCTGTATCTACAAATAAAAGTACTCTCCACTATAGGAGGTACGAAAACACAGACTTAGTTATAAGCAATACATAACACAAAAATAGTATCCTAAACACTTTGATCCATTTTATACTACCATGTAGGAAAATTAAGTCTTCAGCAAATCTTTTTTTGTATTAAGAGTTATTCCTACAAAGAATTATTCTCCAAATCTCCCCGCTAAGTACTAACATTGTTCCTGACAGAATCCACTTTATATCTTTGAGTCCTGAAATTTACAGTGCATTTTCTCATTTGTTTATAAGCCATGCTCAAATCAGCAATTAACTAAAATAGTTGCTCTTGTAAATGGAGTGTAAGAATAGTTAATAATTTATGTTTTTCTGATTCCAGTGTACAAGAATGTGAAAATGAATGACTAATTTGTTGTTGATATGGGATGGAATTTTAATCTTTTATGAGAACATCTTGGCTGTTGGTGTGCTTATCTCTGACAAGGAGAGTTGGAATTCTTCAGTGGGCAGTCTATGAATATTACTGAGGCAGCGTTGAAAGTAAAAGTAATTGAACAAGGATCTAGTAACAATTTCCTCTTCTGTATCTAAGATATTTATCAAGCACTTTCTAAGCAAATTGTTAGCCCATATGAACCAGAATATTATTTCAGACCCAAACCATTAATTTTTTAATTGAATATTAATTACTTCTCTTACAGGACTCAACTCCAAAGTCCATTGTTAAAAACAAGCTAAGAGAGCAATTTGGCTCATTTTTAATAAATATTCCCAAAAAGGTGGTTTAATGACCAATATAAGCATAATTGCTACTTTAGTTAGGATTTCAGAGGAGATTATTGTCTTCTTGTATTCTGTGGCCATTTTGCTGTGTCCTACTGTTAGGTTCATGCTTCCATTTAAAGTTCACCAACGTGATTGAAAATCAGATCTGGTGATTGTAGGGGAAAATCAATGTTCTGCCCTCACCAGTAGCACTGCTTGGTGCAATGCCCTAAGGATATTTTTATGCAGCCTCCCTTTTCATCAGTGTAGCTGGTAGGCAGAATAAAGAATGAAGCCCTGGTCAGCTCCAGCAGTCTCAGCTCTGTGTTTTCCAGATGTGTAGTCCAGAACCACTCTTTCACATGTGTACTTCCAATAAATAATTAAGTTATTTATACTGGATATGCTACCTATCTCACTCAGTGAATCACAGCATACAGAGGAAAATTAATTTAAAGCACTGCCCCCAAAGTCTTTTGATACTACTGTTGATGATAGTGTGGTCGGTAAACAAATGCAGGCAATAGTAAAGAAATCTTCCTAGCAAAAGCCAATAAAGATGACATAACTCAAAGCTTTTTAATGATGTTGTAGTATGAATAAAGGATGAGTGCTATCTTAGCTAACCACTGCACTCATTCCAGTAGCTGAGGCAGGTTTCCATTCTTTTCATATCTTTGCATCTCTCCTATAGTGACAAAATCCAGACTTTGTAGATCACCAGATACAGTGACTCATGAAAAGTAATTTCTTGGTCCTTCTCATTACAATTGTCTTCATTTGTTAGAGGTGTGGTAAGAGCAGGAATAGAGAGGACTGTGATGGACCCACCACTGCCCAAGGCCAAGCCAATCAGAGGAGGTTGGAATGCCTTTGTGATAACATACTTAAGAAGCAAAAAGGAAGTAATCATGCAGATGTAATTGGGCTCAGAGAAGAGCAGAGTGAGAATATGTGAGAGGAGCAGCCCTGCAGACACCCAGGTCAGTGAAGGAGGGACAGAGGTGCTCCAGGCACCGGAGCTGAGGTTCCCCTGCAGCCCAGGGTGCAGCCCATGGTGAGGCAGCTGTGCCCCTGAGCCCATGGAGGTCCCTGGGGATGCAGAGATCCACCTGCAGCACATGGATGCCCAAAAGAAGGCTGTGACCCTGTGGGAGGCCTGTGCTGTAACAGGCTGCTGGCAGGACCTGTGGATAGAGGAGCCCATGCTGGAGCAGGTTTTCTGGTAGGGACTGTGACCCTGTGGGGCACAAATATTGGAGCAGGCTGTTCTTGAAGGACTGCACCCTCATGAAAACCTGCAGCCCATGGGAATGACACATTGGAGAAGTTTGTGGAGAACTATCTCCTGTGGAGGGATCCCATGCTGGAGCAAGGGAAGGATTCCTCTCCATGAGGAGCATCAAAACTACCTGTGATGAACTGATCATAACCCCCATTCTCCATCTCCCTGCATCGCTGGAGGGGAGGAGGTAGATCCCAGGAAGGAGAAGGGGTGGGGGAAAGGTGTTTTTAAGATTTATTTTACTTCTCATCATCCTGCTCTCATTTTGATTGGTAATAAATTCAGGTAATCTCCCGAAGTCGAGCCTGTTTCACCTGTGACAGTAATCTGTTTATGATCTCTCCCAGTTCTTATCTCATGAGCCTTTTGTTATATTTTCTCTCTTCTGTCCAGTTGTGGAGAGGAATGATAGAGTGCCACCTGGCATCCAGCCAGGGTCAATCTGTCACACATGATCTTGTCAGCTCTCTATGACTGGCTTTGTTTTCTCTTTGGAAAAAATACAACTGGAAATTAAAACAATTTTTGTAAGAAAGTTATCAAATTTTACATTTGCAGTGACATAGATTTTTATTTTTCCCTTGCTTGGTTTTTTGGAGGAAAGTCTGTTCTTCCTTTCTTCTTGCAGTCTAACATGACTACTTCTGTAATTGTTTGGCTTTAAATTCAATGTTTCCCTTTATTAATTTCATAGAATTTCACTTCTTTTACAGAAATGTAGAAAAATGTTCTGTACCTTTTTCAAACAATGCACTTTTGATTTTGTTAGATTGTAGTGAAAGTGGGGATGGAAGTGCCCCATTATATTTCTAGTTGATGCTCTTCATACCAAAATTGTTGCAAATAGCTATTCTCAAGTGCCTTGAGTAATAACATTGTAAGTGGTTCACCCACTCTTCTATTGAGGGTAACATTTACGTTCCTATAGACATCCCCGCTAAACACTTTTCTCAATATGTCACATTAGTTTAGATAGACTTCTGACAAGTCACATACCTTTGTGCTTATAATAGGCAACTTTCTCTGCTTTTGTTTTCAGGAGTCTTATTCCAGGAGCTTTCGGGTTTGGTGCAAAAAGCCCTGAACAGTCCAGTTGTTCTTTCTTTTTGCATGCACCAGAAAATGGCATCAGAGTATGTACATATACATATACATATACATATACATATACATATACATATACATATACATACACATACACATATACAGTATATGCTTTTTATGCTCATAAACTACTGTACAAGTATGTATATGAACATTTTGGCTGCCCTTTTGATTTTACACTGCAGAGTGGATGCTATTGTTGGCTTCATACTCAGATGTCATCTGGGTTTGGAGTCTTCCAGATTATGATTTCATCTCTATAAATGCTAGTTTTCATAAGTCTGTTTATATGCACTGTAAACTGAAGTATTCAGTCTGAAATAGTTTCAGACATAAAATGCTAATCAAAACATTTTATGGTTGAATTGTGCCTGCTTCCATTCTTTTAAAAACTCTCCTAGTGAAATCACATCATTGTATTTTTGATTAGATGCCTAACGTTTCCTTGTTTGTGAACTTCCTGTATCCAAACAAGTCACCATGTTCAGCTGAGCAGGGCTTAGGACTCCAAATAGTACATTATTTCTGGAAAAAAAACCCAAATAAAATAATGCCATTTTTATTCTTTCCAAGAAGATCTTATCATTGGGGAATTTGTTAGTTTAAATCAGTTACCCCCTTTAATTTGCTAGCTATCTTTAAAGATCATGCAATTCCTTCAAATTCAAGGATAAATGCCATTATAAGGTGGTATAGAATGCAGGTTGGTGATCTTTTGTATGTATCAGTGAGCTAAATAAGTGACAGGAAACAGTTCTGCCTGCTTAGACATTCATCCAAGTCCTGCTATAAGGACTGGAAGGGCACCCTTTGACTTCACTGGGAACTGGATGAGTCTCTAAACGTCAATAAAATCAAAGAATTCTCACAGTGAATCGGCCTATCTGGCACGCATTAAAATAAACGATTGTAAATTTTGAAAATGACTCTTCTTGCAGCATAGGCCAATTGGTCAGCTGCAAATTTGGCACAGCTGCGCAGCATGTGTCCTGGGCAGTCCACAGGAACATGATGTTCTTTTTCACTCCTGAGAGCTTTGGAGAATGAAAGAAAGGACTCAACCCATTGCTGAAGACTAAATGCTGAAATAATGGAGCTAAATAAAGAAATCAACAAAAGGCTTACAGAAGTAACATTTTTTTTGGAAGAAAATAAATTAACAAAGCCCCCAAAAGTTGAAACATATTTAAGGCAAGTGTACTGCTTAATTGGGTGTTCTGGAAAGAAAAGAACAAAATTCAGAGAATTTTCTGGCAGAAGCTGATGGAATTTGACCTTTATATCAATGCACTGCAGAAATTGGGCAGAATTCCTGAAAAAAAAAATACTAAGCATGTAATTTTCATCCTTTAACCATCTGTGAGGGGAGTGAAGCTCTTCCAAAGAGAGAAGCTACTGAGCCCTAGGCATCTAAACTGCTGTGAAGAAATGCTGCTGCTTCATCTTCAAATAGAAGGATGATTTTGCAGCCCAGACTCTTAGATGATGCCTTTAAAGCCTTGTGTGGTGGGTATGAGCTTTAGAAAAAACAGGTAGATAGATTTTCAAGTACACATAAAGACAGAAGAACAAAAAATTATAGTCGAATATTGTGGTTCTTGCAATGTGCGAATAAAGCATAGCACATGCACACTTAGGCTTGAAAGCAGCCACTGAAAAACTGGTTTTGATTGCCCTGCTTTCCCACAAGGGAAGCTTCTCATGCTTAGAAAGCTGGACCAATGTCATTAATGGAAAAGAAGCTTCACCACAATAGAAGAAATGTGAGGTTCACTATCTGTACCACGCTGTTAAAGAGTAATCCCAAGAGACCTCAAGTCTAGCATTCTTACAGCTCAGCATTCTGCAATTACATAGCAAAAGATACTTTGGACTTCCTTATTTTATGTCTTTGGGGGTAGTCTGAGCTAGTAAAACAAGATATTAGAGAATATATGATTAGTAATGAAATATCCCTGTGACCTAGATAGATGCTTCTCTTCAAGAAAAGTGAATTCCTGAAGAGTATCTTTGCAGTTGTTAAAAGGACTTGAGAACTTTGTTTTTAGAAAAAGGTATTAAAAAGTCTCTGTTTAAAAAAAATGCAATTTTAAATTAGCATTCTAATTTTGGGGTCTTTAGAACTCCAGTTTCATCTGTGTTTTGTTTTGCTTTTTACTTCCAGCTGTTGCATGTGATGTGGAGTTCTCCTCCTCTTCTGCTTCCCTGCTGGCTCTGAATGATTTGTGACTGCATTCCACAAAGACCCAGTGTGACAAGAGCAGAAGAATACATTAAAATACTTTTTTTAATGGTAATTTTAAAATGCTAGTTTTCACTACTTCAACCTCTTCCCCCCCCC
>VZRL01006193.1:1332798-1548346 GCA_013397895.1 Origma solitaria | reverse complement strand
CCCCCTTTCCCCATTGAGAGAATCTGACCACTAGTAGTTTAATTTGACTCATTGATGCTAATGGTCCATTTCCACCTCTGTTTCTATGGAAATGGATGCCAGCCTGGAGAGGGGGAAATGATTTTAAACATATCCTTTATAGAAGCTGACACCTACCTGGTGTCCTTTATCACTAAAATCTGACTTAGAAAGATTTCTGGTAGCAAAACCAAAGCACTGCTGACTAGCTTCTAGCACTCTAGTTGAGGACCAAATACAGAAAAATACATTTTTCAAGTACATACAGAAGCAAATCCCAGGTCCACTCACTTCTTGATCCTGATTTGTTATTGTATTGCATAAAATGCAATAATTTACCAGATCAGAAAGAGTGTTTGTAGTGCTGTGAAAGTAGGACAGGTGAATAAAGTACTACCAAAATGGGATAAGATTGCTTCATTGTTCTTTGTAAAGAACTGGACAAGATGTGAAGGAAAGAAGGGAGAAAAGCTGGCAAACTTGAAATATATTCTCTTAAAGGGATCACAGACATTTTCAGGCACCTTGGCTCTCCATGGAGGTTTTGCAAGTAAAATCTAATGGGTTTTTTTTCCTGAAAGGTGTCAGTTTGCAGGAACATTTCCTTATGAATAAGTTGGTGTTGTGTTGGGTTTTTTTTTCTGATTCATGGCTAAAATTCTGGTTGGTTCAATAGACAGCAATATTTACAGCTGAGAGCAAAATTGTTTCTAAATATATAGCGAAAACATAAAAGATTTTTCTTATTCCCAGAAAAAGATTGAAAAACTTCATTGAAAAAATTCCTATCCATGTCTCTGACCTGTATATACATATGCACACATGATCTTGGTCCCATATAAAATGTTGAGGAAGCATAACATGGAATGAATGCTTACCCAGAGTAATATGACAAATACAAGTCACTTCCACTTTTAATTAACTTCTCTAGCGCAGTGTGTGAAGGCATAACACATGTCCTGGCATGTGTGCTATTTCAGCAGATTTTGGAAAATTGCCACATGTTTGTTTTCATGACTCTTTTATAGGTTCTCCCATTGGCTATCTCCTGTGTTTAGGTTATTTGAGTCAGATGTAATCTAACATGCAGCATGTGTATTTTCATGTCTGTAGCTGGGCATACTGTAACATCTCAAAAGTGTAGCCCCTGATAGATTTAACATGCTGAGCATTTTGTATAGTGCATGACCCATGGATTCCATATGTGCTTCTCATCATCTGAGGTCTTGCCCTTCATGCCTCTCTCATTGTGTACTTTGTCCATCCACTCCATTGATCAGGTTGCAATGTTCTTTATTGAAAACGGTGCTGACCAGTTTGCACCTAGTTTGAGCAACTAACTTAATGTTGATCTTACAAAAAAATTTTTTTTTACAATTTGTCGCAACAACTATCTCTGAAAAAGACCTTTGTCCTGGGACAGTTCACACCTGGAAGAATGATGCACTATGGTGTGGCTACTTTGGATTTTCAGATTCACTGAATGGACTAGAGAGAAATTGTTTTCCTTGTTGAATTTGTTATTGCTTTTTGAAGTAGGGTAAGAAAAAGAAACTTGGTGGGCTTTTTCCCCAAAATGCTAAGAAGGTAGTGGGTCCTGTTGTAAGCTACAGTCCTGCAAGTGTTCTCACTTCCCTCACTGAGCTGCTAGGATGTATTACAAGAATCCCTGATCATAGTACTACAGACAAAGTTGATGTCACAGAACATGAACATTAGCATGTACCAAATCAATCAAATTTGGCAATGGTGAGAGTAAAAAGGATTCGGTTGAAAACCAACAGCATGCTTAACATTGTGTTAAAAAATAGTATTAGTTGAGAAAACAATTTTCTGTTGAAATGAAGTTCGCACAAAAAAAAAAACCCTCAACCAGTCATATCTGAGAGGCTAATACCCTGCTGATGGCAAAGTATTTGGTTGTTACTTCTGTACAGATGGCTGCATAACATTCACAGAAGGAATGATTCTAGGAGCCAGTTTTTCAAATGTCATCTTCTACATATGTAAGTGCAAATGGGTCCCTGCATATCACTTGTGTATGCAAATGATAGACCTAGCATTTGCACATCAAGCACCGATCATCTTTGGGCATTATCCTACAGATGGACAGATACAGTGTGAATCACATTTATTCAAAGAAAGGCAAGCTAAAAATCCCTTTAGGAAGGTGGTCCCTTGGTTTCTCTACTCCTAGAAATATACAGTTGATGAGGTAAGCAGTTACTCCTACACAATTTTGTGAAGAGAATTTTTTCATCGTCTTAGTATGCCCTTATTACCCTATTTTCCAAAGGTCTAATACCATTTCGTGAGGATATGCAGTGCAGAAAGGAAGAGAATTTTTAAAATTAATATTGGCTTGGGCTGTCAATAATTACACATTTACCTCTGCACAAAAACTGGCAGAAAGAAAATATGCCAGGTCAATATTAGGAGACTGGATTATTTAAAAACATTTTGTGACATCCTTGTCTTTAATCTGTCATTAATTATGTCATTAATGATGCATCTTTGGCTGAGAAGCCAAGGCACAATATTTATGCTTCTGATTAAATTTAGCCATATGTAAAGAGGGTTTTTTCAGTCTATTTATTTGTGAGAATAGATTTTTTTTACCAGAATAGCTAAGACTAAGAAATTTTGGGCCAGGCTCTCATCAAATCTAAGCTGATTCTATTGACTTCTGTGCCAATTATTTAGTCATAGACTGAAAATAAACCACTTCATTGAGACTCACAGTAACTTGGAATAGTGTTAAACTGCTAACAGTATACTATGTATAGATGTGCTAACACAAATGTGATAGCTGGACATGCATCATATATCACATTGAAAGTTTTATCACTGCTTCACTGAATGCTAGAGAAGTAGTGAGGTTTCACTCTTACTGGGAGTAGGAGCAGTTCTTCAGATGGTATCACTTTAAATGTGCAACATGCAATAAATTACCTTTTGTCTGGATGATTTAATTGGTATTTATATTTCAAAGGAAAATACCACAAACCTTTTCCTTGTTTAAACACAATTCTTTCAATGCCTTCTTTCCAAAGAAAAGGGCAGCGGAACATATAATTTTAAGTTTTTATAGATCATTATTGTTAGTTTTGCTAGGTATTTTTTAAGGAACTCAATGAACTGTGCCTTATTAGCTCATTTGTTAGCTCTTTGACGTCAATAATGTTAACACAGGTGAAATAAAGTTCATGGGAAGTATTATATTTCCAGAAAACAGACAGCTTAGCAAGTTCCCTCCTGGTCTGGTCATATGACAAAGGGGGCGGAAGACACTGGAGGAAATCTACATCTTCTGAGTCCAGGGAGAAGGACCAGAAGACCCAAAATAGTGGATGGTGAGTGAAGTTTTCCTAGAGGTAGTAACACACCACCAACAAAGCAAGATGTCAAACTAAATGTAGCAATAGGTACATAAAATTAATATTTCCTTCCTGTTCTCTCCCCAAATAGAATCAGAAAAAAAGATGTTGTGACTTTCTTTTTCCCCTTTGAACTTAAATTGTTTTTTCTGTCAATTACTGTAGCCGTCTGTATGGTGAATATGACATAAATTTAGCTAAGAAGAGTGCAAAGAAATGGATCACATCTTCAGTAATGAAAAACTTTGAATGGGAAAGAAATCAACCAAAGAAGCATGGCAGGACAATTAGTGTTAAGACATGAGATTCATGTTTTACTCCAAAGACAGGAATTTGCAGTGGAGTCCATCGCATAATTCAGTTCTTAGTATCTGGGAAAAACATTTCTTTCTGCTATTCTCCCTTAAGTCCCACCACGCGTTTTACTAAACATGAGAGATGAACATCTGTCATGAGCAACGAAAGCATGTTTCTCCTACTTTGAAGAAGGTATTGGAATACATAATCTCTTGAGATCCATTGCTATGTCCTTTTCATGGGTTATATTGTTGGAGGCAACTTCCCTGTGATCATGTAGCTTTCTTATGAAAAAACAAAAATACCATTAATTAAAATTAAAATACTGTCTAATTTTCAGTCAGAAATTCATTAGTCAGAAAGTAAAATGCAGTTGGAAAGAAAATGGTCTTTGTCTCTTTGTGGATTAATGTCACTCTGTTGCCAGCAAGTTAATTCCTTGATGTGAAGATGCACTTCTTTCCTCAGTGCAAATCCTAGTTCAGGATTTGTACTTCCTTTGCCAGTAGTAGGTGACTGATGAATTGCAATTTGATATGTCTGCAGCTAAGTAAATTCATGACCAGTTTTTACTAACAACGTGGAACTGTGCAGCAGATCTGAATCCTGTGCTGCGCATATAATTTCTCAGATAGGAGACTCATTTCACTTCGTTTTTGTACCTTTTGCTCATGACTTACAAGTATCCCCCTGTAAAGCATCTACAAAAGATGGAACTCTATCCAAGAACTGACAGCTATTCAGAATGGACAACAAGCTAATATTAATTCATTTTGAAGTCACCAAATGACAAGAGAAGTTGTCATAAATCCTGCCAGATTTTCTGGATGCATTATAGATGTGATAACCAAAAATCAGACATGATCTTAAAAAGCAAAATCTACTTTGCAGTGCAGTTTTTGCTATGCTATTGCTCCATGTGGTGGTTATGGGGACACTGAAGTCTCAGTTGCATTTCAATGTCCATAGCCTTTCCCCGTACTGAGTGCCAAGTTTCTTATAGCGAGTTCTCGAAATGGCAGGTATCCTAGATTAACAGTTACCATCAAGATTTCTTGAACTCAAGTTCTTTGACTCCCAGACGGTTATTAATGGCTTAAAGACAGCTTCAGAATGAAACATTTGTAGTTAGATAAGGAAGAATGACATTTTGAGAAAAATAGCTCCTGAAGAGTGGTGGGTATGGGTCTATAGATTGTTCTTTTAAATGTCACTGCTCTTCAAATATAATGCTGAAAATACTGATGTGGCTTGAGAATTTGAGCTAAACAAAAAGATTAACAGTTATTTTGTCTTTGTTGGATAAGGAATTCTACCACTGTACTCCTTTGACTGTATACTGAAAAATAAATGCAGGTATAGAAATTTTATGGTTATCTCAAAGGGAAAATCAGGCATGGAAATGTGGCAGAAGGGAGATTATAGATTTTTTTTAATTTTTTTTTTTTTTAGATTTTATTTTAATTTCATATTTCCAATAGGTCTAGAAGGTACAAGAAAAATGACATATTTTGTCCTCGCACTGTGGATTTCTGCATGCAACCACCAGAACGTTTAGGTTTTTACTGGGATTGGGCTCACTCCATACTACAAGGCCACAAATGCCAGTTCGTGATTTTTTTAGCACTATTTTCACCACCCAATTTTTGTGATTTGTATCTCTCTTATTCAGTTTTAATTCGTTTTAACAACTGCTTGGTCCTTTGCCTTTCTCTCACATGCATTTTTCTGCATTGGGCCTCTAACTGCAAAGCAAGCAGCTCTCTCCTGTGCTTGACACCCTATCCTCTTCCAGAGGGTAACACCACGTATGCAGTGGCATGACTTCAGAGCTACTGTAGTCAGTCCAAAACAGCAGTCTCCTTCATGTTTTTCTGTGCTCCTTGAGCTCTTTGGAACTTGTTCCTGGGAGTGGAATGCAGACTAATAAAATTCCAGAGTACATGAGCTTTATAAATAAATTAAAGTACTCTCATCTGAAACACTTAGGAGGGTATTTGTGAACATTAACCATAGGCATGCACAGATATATACCCTTTCTTATAATCTCTTGTTGACTTTAAACAGTTCATCGACCCACTGGTATACATATCTAAAGCACTTTCTCTGTTCACAGCATGCACTGCTCTGCATTTTAACAAATACCATTTGGAATCCCATTGGCAGATGCTCTTAGAGCCATGCAAGCAAGAAAATTCTACAGTATACTTCAACTTCTCCAAAGAATTTTACAAACTTTCAGGTAGGGAGTCATGTAACTTTACCTGCCCTCTGTCCAGTTGTAAGAGTATTTCAGTAAAAGAGAACTGAAAGAAATTCACTTACCCAATCCTGGTCAAGCATCTACAATTACATCTGTGCAGGTCTTTCAACCATGGAACAGGAACTGTCACTTAGAGAGTGCTATATACCTCATTTTTTAATTGCTATCCCACAACTACTTCAGTCTTATAAGCCAGTTTATGGCTTTGGAAATAAGGAAAAAGAAATAAAGAGGTCAAATTGCAGATTCAATAGTCACTAAATGATAAACAGGTGTTTTTAAGGCAATGATGTTGGACAAAAAGAGAACCTCTCTTCCTCTCATAGAAGACTCTATTTTAGGCACCAAATTTTTGACGAGGCTGGGTTTGGGTTTTTTGTTTGGTTGCATTTTGTCCATTTTAAGTCAGAAATGTCACATTATCAGTCTGCTCAACTTGATTTGTTTTCCTAAATGTGATTTTAATTTCTGTTGTATCAGATCTTTGTGAACCTGTTGAGAGCTTTAGGTAAGCATGCTAGGCAGCTTTCAGGGCAAAGAGAAGAATGTAAATCCCAGGAATGTTCACTCAGGATTTGAGCATAGAGGGGTGGATCTTTTTAAGGAGTAGGTGTTGGCTCTAACCTGGATTGTTCAACGCATCTTATCCCACCTTCAAAGGTAAGGCTGTGTTTCAGCCACAATGGAAAGACACCAAATCTCAGCTCCCAATGCTGAGAACTGTATATCTCAGTCCACTGCTGACTGTGTTTCTGCCTCAGATTTACTACTGCTTCTTAAGTAGATACTTTCCTGTTTAGATTTTTTCATTTGGCTTTGATCCCATCATCAAGAGTTTCCATTTTCAGTCAGTATGAGAAGGCTGCTACAAAATATGTTCAGTTTTCAGAACACATTGAATGTTGAGCTTGTCAGATGGAAGAATGAGACTTCAATAGGTTTCAAGAGATGCTATAAATACTACTTATAAAATAAGCTGCTCCTATTTAAAAAGTTTGTTTCAAAAATGTCTATGATTTACTGGCACTAAAAAATAAAATTAATGTAGAATTACAATTTCAAATCAAAATGGACTTTTGCCTGTTCCTTTCTGCAACAGGGTAAGTACAAGTTTATGGAGTTTTATTCACTACAGAAACATGACAAAACAAGATGTACTAAGCAATCAACTAGAAGATGGTTTTTTAAGTGCTGACTCTAAGTGAGTTTGGAAACATCCCCAGTGAAAAAATGATGGCCAGAGGCCAGAAGCACAGCTCATTGTGAGAGGTGGGAATCAGACTGTAAAATGAAATAAGATAAAACATGTTAAGTTTCTTGTGGAATGAAGTCCTAAACACCAGAGGATTGCTTATATCACTGTGTTAATTTCAGTGTTGTCACAATGCTTCATTATAATTTGGATTCTTTTTTCATTAATAGAAAATAGGATGCTTAGTACAAAATCCAGTTGTTACAGTAGAAAACTGCAGAAGCACAATGAAGTCCAAATAAAGTATTTTACTTTAGTTGAATTAGCATGGTTTGACACAACATAAGTCAGCGAGGAAGTTTCACTTCTTATGTCACTGTACTAGCAATCATTTTTGTCTTATGTACCCGAAAAGCCAGAAAGTACAAATGCAACCTCTTATTTAACATATGTCTTTTTTTCCTGGATCAGACTACTTGGAAACCTTTGCATCAGTGAATAGCAAGCTCCAAAAGAAGTTCTTTCACTTCATTTAATAAATGGATTTCTGCTTTAGCTAAAATAGCTTTTGAAAGTCAATCTCCCTAGGCTTTTGAAAGGTCTTCCATCACTGAGCTCTTACTGATATCAGTAAGAGAACAGCAAATTGATGCAGAAGGCATGATGTTTCCTTGGCAATACTAAGCCTGTTGGTATTGTTGGTACCTTGGCCTCCCAAATGCAATGATTTTTGTACCAGCATAGTTGTCCTTTATGTCATCAGCTGTCAGAAACAATTGCTCCCAGAACAGCTAAGCTGTTCTACAGAAAATATTTCTTTGCAGTTGTGGATGCTTCCAGTGACTGGAATCCTATTTTTAAGAGGCAAGACAGCTCCTATTATCTCCAAAGTGTGATACATTTATCCTCCCTTTGCAAATTAATCTGAATAGTGGATAGAAAATATATAATCTCCATTATTTGGAAAAAAAGAGTTGTTGATGAGAACCTGACTTCCCATTTCTAGGTAAAACTCATAAATGCAACTGCAGAAATTGGAATTGGAGAATGGGGATTCAGGGTGTACTCCCCACCCGCTGAAGTCATTGGCACATATCCTATTGCTGTTGGAGAGAGTACAAAAAGACACCATCTAGCGCACTTTGTATTGTATTTAACTTTCCCAAATGAACGAATAACAATGAATGGCTTGAGTCCCTGGCTTATTCACTTCTGAGGTAATGTCCAAAATTAGCTTGATCTTCCTGCCTATCCATAGATAAATAAAGAACTGCTACATCAAATTTAGTCACCATGAACAACTTGGGAATTGAATCTACAGGGCCTTCATGGCTAAGTGGATGAATCTAGCTATGCATCTTGACAAAAAACACGGATTGCAGATATTTATACAAATTCTTGTCACCTCTAAGGGTGTGAAGTACTTCTAGCTCTGGGCATCTGGGCCTAAGCTCTCTAGACTGGGAGTTGCAGCAAACCTTGCATATGTAGCTAAGGCACAGAGCCTATGACAAGCAGGTTATAACACCTCCAGCCTTAGTACAACTGGCTTCAGTATTTGCACATCTTCTTTCTCCTGACCAAAGTCAAAAGAGACACCCTTTTTAAACTGCATGGATGTAATTGTATCCATCTTGCAGCATAACTTATGAATTACTTTGTTGACACAGGACAAATCCACCTCAACTACTCTGTCCCTGGACAGAGACAATGCTAATTAATCATTGAAGTCCAGGTATAGAGCCCTTACCTAGTTTCTTTGTAAGTACTACATTTACCCTAGTGCAGACGTTTGCGCATTCTTGGGCATTTTCAGCTGCAACTGTAAGTGGCTGGAGCTGAAGTATTTTTAGGTTCTTTAATACTCAAGATTCGAAGTTCTTTGAAACACTTTCAGGTCTTTCAACAGAACCATCAGTCAAAGATGTTCATTGCCTAAAAAAGAAGAGGGTCTTAAGTGTTCAAGGTCCAGAGATACATTTACCAAGAGAGGACCTAGTTTAAAGTTTTCTATTCATGCTGTTTTCACCTGGTATTTTGACAAATATAATTTACCCAACTACTAAAAGATTTTGAAAGGTAGTTATAAGAAATTACACTTGAAACTTTTAAATTCTTTGGGTTTGGTTTTTTTTTAATGCTATGACATTTTAAATTGGTCTTCAATCATAAAATAAGGCCAGCATCAAAATATCATTTGCTTATCATAGCTCTGCACTAACACTGACCTTTCTATTCCTTCTTCCAAATATTTCACTGATTTTTATTTTTGTTGAGAAAGTTAATAAACCTTTAGTAATTCAGTACTGTCAGCTTTTTACCATTCTTTGGCTGCCATGTCATTTTTAATGCAGAATTGCAGAAACAGCATGAATGATACATCACGTCAGGCAGTCATAGCATTATAATCTCTTGGTTACTTATTAATATAATCCATCAGTTACTTAGCTTCCTTAGCTTTATTTTCATTGTAGTAGCAGTAGCTAAACAGGATTTTGAACTGTCTTTTAGTGAAAACCATTGGGGTTTTTTTTCTGGGAAAGAAATACAGCTTCACTTCTTGATGTATCCAAAAACTGGAATTCAAAAATGCTCTGAGCAATGGAATGAAGTTCATTGGTTATTAGTAATGCTTAGCATTCATTTTAGCAAGGAGCAGGATGACAACCTGAGACTTGTTCAGGCAGAAATGGATGGAATACAAAGTGTTCTTCCTCACTTCGTGTTGCTTATAAATTATTAACATTCCTAAAAATTTCTCTCCCCCTCAGTCATCTCCTTTTAATGCATGAAGAGTCATATTTTTCTAATGCTTTCCTTTTTTATGCAGTCCACAGTAAGGGACTTGGCTGACAAAATGGAGGGATTGTGCCAGCAAGATTGCAAGTACAATAAAGTTCCTTGATTCGAAGAATGACCAAAGTTCTTCAATCTCTTCTATATTTTTGATCCAGTAACCAACTCAGGATATAATTCAGGAAGTAAAAATCATGCCCTAATCAAGAGCTTTCATCTAAATCATAAGCTATTCTGTCCTGTTCCCTTCTCCTTCTGCCCCCCTCCTCAACAAAAAAACCCCAAAAAACCCAAAACCAAGAAAAAACCCCACAAAACAAAACAAAACAAAACAAAACAAAACAAAACAAAACAAAACAAAACAAAAACAAAAACAACCAACCAAAACCAACAACAATAACAACAAAGAATAATAGGAAAAAAAACAGAAGGGGAAAGGCGTATCACTATTCCTCCACCATCAGCAGACACTTGTGATAAGCACTGGTAGCATGTGCATCATTATCTCTTGACATCCTGTATGTGGGCAAATGTTAACCTAGTACTGGCTGTCAGTTATTTCAGTCCTCTGAGTGACAGATCCATGTAGTTGAGCAGATACCTGCTGTAGGGTAAGGCTTTTCAAGCTGGCAGTGTACCCAGTAGCACTTGCAAAACAGAGTGTAAAAACCATTTGCCATTGCACTGTCAGTGCTTCTGTCCTGAACTAGCAACTGTCTTCCGTGCTCAGTTCAGTGGTTTGTTAAGGCCAGTACCTTGCCTGACCTGAAATTTTCTCTACTTCTGTTAAGGTGATAGTGTTAATTGCATGTAGAGTAGTTAAGCAGACAGTTTGAAATGGGATTTAGAAACCCAGGAATCAATCTTCATGTAATTCAAGCATACAAATTACAAAAAGTGCCTTCATCAGATGCTTGAATGTATAGGATGAAAACTTCTACAGAGCTGGAACTGCAGCTGGAGCTAGCCTCAGGTGTATCTCCCAAACCTAAGCCAATTGTGGATTGAATAATTTCCTCTAAAATTTTGTTTTCTATTTGGCAGCATACTACTCAGAACTTAAAGCAATACTCCCCAAGATGTTTTGGTGTTCTGCTCTGGTTATGGTTCACACTGCGCTGCTGCTCAGCACAGAAGGAAATTCTCTATGTCCCAGCTATGACGATATCGAAGCAGCAACACTTCTCATTTTGTGGGTTTCCTATCAACAGCTAGCAGCTGCCCACTGGCCTCAGAACACACCTCGCCAGTACTCAGCCACATGTCACCACACGAATACTGCTGCTTATCTCAGCAGCAACGGCAGCTGGTTTCCCAATCCAGCTGCAATCAAATGGTTTGCTGATCGAGTGTTATAATAATAAATATGGCAGTTAAGCGCTGACGGACACTGTAGATGCTGCTCCTTTTTTCCTGTGCCACAGGTTAAGGTGATTTTTTCCCTCCAGGCACTGTAGATCATCACATCTCCATCCTATTTTCTTTATTTCTTGCTGCTTCCTTCTTCCACAGCTTACCTTTCTCTTGTTCCATACCAACCAGAGTTATTCCTTTATCCTTTTCTTCAACTGTTCTTGTTCCTTGAAAGCTTTCTGTAGGATTGAATAGGTGACTCTCAGTTTGTCCTATAAGGGTCAGTAATTAGTTTTCCAAACAGTCTTATCTTTAAATAAGAAGCCCTTAATGCCTTTGAAGTCAAGCACGGAGGTCAGGTTTTCATGCCTGACTAAAATTTGTCTTTCATTTTTGGTTTCACATAAACTGTGTGAATATTTCTGTACTACGCTTCTGATGAGGATCACAGTTTGCAGACAGAAAACTATAACTCTGCTATAGGCTGAGGGCTGGAAGGCAGGCCCCAGATAATTCACAGCCTTTCCTTGTCTGCCAGCAAGAGAGCAAAACCTTTTAGTTCCTGCTTTTTATCTTTCATATATGTCCCCCAGTTTGGCATGTACGTAGGCTCTGATCTTGTTTCATGTGTCTGCAGAAGAATGTGCAAATGTCTTGAGATGACCGCTGAAGCTTTTGCTCAAGTCTTTGCTTAGCTACAGGTAATTTAAAGCCAGAAAAACAGCCTGAGTTGCAAAGGGTGAGAGTAAGAAGGACCTGAATTTGTGAAGTGGGTGCAGACCATATATGTGATATGTTTTGTCTTTCATAAGCTTGCACACTAATTCCAGGCAGAATTGCAATAAAACCATATTCCCAACAAAATTGTAATATATTTTGTGGGTACAGTTGCAGATATTTTCTACAACTGTGTCTGTACCAACATGGTTAGGAACACTTTTCAATTCATGTCTTTCTCTACATGTTTTAATCCCATGTCAAGACAAGACACAGACTTTTATGAGGACAGCTCCTTTTCTTTCTTCTTCCAGTTCTTACAACATACTTCATGTCATGCTTCTGGTAGATGCCAGACTCTGGCATTTATCAAAGTAAGTGTTCCCTTGTAATTTACTTGGTGGCATGGCATGGCTGAATGACAAGCACGGTATGCGTATCCTCCAGCCGGGTGCAAAGTTAGCTGGAGCAGGCTGCCAAGATGCTGGCTGTATTACAATCGTCGTGTCACGGAGTTTATCGGACTCCTGCTTGCAATGATAGCATGATGTGACTTGCTACAGATCTGTGCTCCACACTAACTAAAAGCAAGTTGCTGCTAATTAATCAGACTCTCTCAGGGAATTACAGTCTCTGCAAGTTCTTTCATCTGCTCTTCTTAGAAAATATCTGAATCCATTCTCATCTGAAGAAATCAGCCCCCAGAACTCAGCCTACAAAAAAAATCGAGTTTCAATCCACTAACACCTTTGGTCTTTGGTGAAAATAAAGTCTGCTTCTTTGAAAAGCTGCAGAATCTCCTCTGTGACAAGCTAGTCTAGAAGGTATGAGTGCCATACAATACCTCCCCTATCTTTTTAATCTTAACTATAAATACCCAATTTTGGAAAACTGAAATTGCAGAGTAGTGATCTGAAACCTGTAACATCCCATATATTTTCCTATCTATATGGAAACATAGTTCTCTGTGGTTTTTGCCACCAACTTCTTAGAAAGCCACAGCAAGAGAGGAATACAGTTATAAACTTTTTTTTTTTTTTTTTAGGAATAGTAGGAAGCAAACAAATAAAAAATTTGGAGAAACCCTTTATTACAGTGTAAGATCAAATCTTACCCTTTGAATTTCAGTAGGAACTCCTTTCCCCTTTTTCTCTTTTTCTGCTGCTGCAGGCTGCTTCCTTGGGGGCTAATGAGCTGCGGGTGACCATGACCTTTGCTGGCTGACCTATGTCTCTCCAGCCTGTAGCCCCAAATCCTTTCACCCTGGTTGTGATCTGGCAATAGACCTTGCCACATGTAGTTAACTCATCATCCCTATACTGTATTTGAAATTCTATTATTAAATAACAGCATTAAAACCAGCACCAATAGCCAATAAACTATAGATCCACCTTTAATTAATATCTGTATTTTTGTAGGCAAGAATATGATTATTGATGGAGTGAGAACATGCAAATGTTGCAATCACAGCTGAGAAATTAGTTAATAAATTGTAATATTAGGTTAAGTTCCTGTTGCCTATTCTTTGGTAGACATTGTCATGGGATATTATGATATACTTCCATATAAATCACATATGGTAACCATAGTGTACTGGGAGAGAGCTGATGATCTATTTTGGTCATCCTTTGTGCTTGACAGCTCTCAAGGTGACACCAAATTATTCTTCTGATCTTACAGATTCCTGTGGAGCTCTTTCTCAGTGTTGATCTAAGACATGTGAGAAGAGTTTCTCTTGAAGCAGTATTGTCAGACAGCATGTGGAAGTTGGACTAAATGTAGCTCAGCTTTACCCTATGAAATCAGATTCACTAAGGGATTATCAAAAAGCCTTAAGTATCTGAGCTGCAGGTGTTTGAGCTCTGCATACGTGTTATGAATACATATGGCCAGCCAGCTTCCTTCACAGAGAGTCAAGGCTGACACATTTCTTCAAAATACAAAATCTAGAAAAATGTTTCAAGGTAATATTTTCAGAAAACAGAAGTGATATATGTAGTGCACCCTCTGATGAAGCATATGTTTGAACAAATCTTACTGCCTTTCAGAGGTCATCTGTGACAAATGATAGGAGGGATGCACATAAGGTCTTCAATATATTTCAGAGTAGGAAGGAGTTGGAACAAGAATAAGGTCAAATTTTCAGCTCAAAATATTTATTATATGAAAAAACTGTAAAACTATCAGCAATCCATGTTTGCAATTTCACATGTGCTCAGTATGAGGCATGTAGGAAAATTTGACTGTAACGTGGTGAGATTGCTGATATAACGTGAGGATTTCTAGAAAACTTGTATTAATGTGGAAAAACAGGACACACCATTGTCAGTCACTGACAACCTGCGGATAACCAAAAACAGTTTATCAGAGTCCCAAGGGGGCCTCAGCCCTTTATTAATGCTAGTCAGTTCAGAGCATGGTCCAACACAGCACAGTGCACAGCAGTCAGCTTCTGCTACATCTAAATTAATTAGGCATCTCTTAATATTTTTTAGTATTGCTAGAATGATGAGTGTGTAAAACTTGCTGCTCTAACATACCACTCTATGTGAATCACCCCTTCTTAGAAAATATAAAAGCTTCTTCACTACAGGAAGGGAGGTTAGTACTTTCATGAAGCAGCAGAATTAGTCTGGAAGATTAGTGAGGAGAAAGAGCATTGGCTGGGAAAGATCAAGCAAGCGGCTGCGACATGAAGGATGTGACTCAATTCAAGCTCAGTTAGAGCTGTGAACTAAAGGACATGACAGATAACAGGATCTAATAGATTGTCTATAATGAAAATTAATTCACCCAAAACAAAATCAGGGGAATCTGAGATAACAAGAAATGGGAATAATGCCTGATGTCATGTAAGAAATTTTACTAGAACTGCTCAGAAATGTCTAAATTGATCTTTTTTTCTATTAAAAAATGTGAACTAATAAGAATGAAATCAGCTCACAGGAAAATACTAATCTGGAAATCTGGGGACAGTCTAGGAGCACTCCCTGCAAGGAGGGTTGCAAAGATTTACTGCCAGACAAATTTCTATCAGAGCTTTGCCAGTTTGCTTAGCTGTATGCTTGACATACACCTATAATGCATCCTCAGGTTTGTGACCTAAGATTTAATGGATTGGCAGCCCTGGAAGCTCCTATATTGTGTGTTGCCCTAGAAATCAGCAGTCCAGGTGGGTTTTCAGCTTTGCCAAGTCCGGTAGAGTAGCACTTGAGAGCTGTGGTTACTTCTGTTGTTGTTGGGAGTTTGATTTGAAATATCTGAAATGACATCTCATTTCAAAATGAAATGTGATAGGAATTTTCCTTTTCCAAAGAAGTCTTGAAACTTCTGAAGATATTTTGGGACAACATGAAATATCATTCTCTTCCAATTTCGAAATACCTGATGGAGAAGAAATTCTTACTTTCTCAAATCTAGCAGCTTTATAACAAAATGATGAAGAGTCCCGCACTCACTTGCTCCAGCAAAGAAATGGAGTTGTATCAAAAGATAAACTTGTCAGGGTTAGCAACTCAGGCCATGCTTGACTTCACATAGCTTGCCTTATGGTGTTGTGTTTCTGCTTTTCACTTGTTTTTTTCTTAATATGCATTAGTCATGTCAAATTAAAAGCCCTCCTGAAAAGTGAATGCATAGACATTGGCCAGCAATTGGCAAACACAACAGAAGACAAAAGCATAAGAGTGGGGAAAATGTGAATTATTCAGAATTATAGGCCAGAAGGAGAAGCTGCTTTTGAAAGAATGGTTTCCCAAGCTGAAACTTTCTGTCCATTACCAGCTGGTACATTCCTTAAGTTCTAAGCACAACTTTCTTTTGTAGATTTGCTGAAGTAAACTTAGAAAAAGGCAAGCAGACTTTGAACTGCTGAACTCTTCTGGATGGGAAGAGGAAAGGGATGAATATTATTACCAAATTAGTTATAAAGAAGGCCCTGAAAAACCAAGAAGAGTTTCTCAAAAAAGAAGCTTCTCACCTTTAAATAAGGAAGAAAAGCAAATGAAATCCTAAGTAAACTTAATTACAACTAGGACTTCTTCCCCTTAAAATGTCATATAATCAGTCATAAAATCCTATTTTGACTAGGATAGCAGAAATCTTTGAAAACTATTTTATTTCTCTGTGGTGAAATCGTACGATCCATATCATAACATGCTATGTGTTGATGTTGTAGTTTAACAATGAGGACAGCTGATTACTCATGAATGCATGAAGATTCCTGCTACATTGATGTAAAGTTGTTTACCTGTTAGCATACTCATTGAGGATTGAGAGTCTCAGATAGATACCCCTCTTACTAGCATGCAGGCTTCGTCATCCAAATTGTTATCAATACCGAAGCTGCAAAGGGGACTCACTCCAACAACTGTGCAATTGCCTTCTCCATCTGCACCCCTATCTGGAAAAATAGTGTGGGACTAATTCACCTGATTTCCACTTGTCCAAACATAAAGGAAAACACAGTGGAACATGGATGTCCTATGCCTTGCTTTAGCCACCACGTACATTTCTGACGAGGAATATGCAATGTAATTAGACTTACGGTTGAAAGAGGAAACACAGGTATAATTCTGCTGTCTCTTATATACTGGAGGGTCTTTCTAAAAAGCTGTGAGTGTTTGTCCAGACAAGATGATTATTTTTTCATGTTAAGAAAGTAATTCAGATGCTCATCTCTTTCATATTATCACTGGTAATGTTGAGAATTAAAGCATGAAGTTGCCAGCAAAAGAACTGTTTGCAAACCTGATTATTTTCATAAACTGTCACTGTCTAGGAAAATATATTTGCTCTATATTCCCTCTGCAAGAATTTTTCTGCTCTGTGTCACTCAGTTACGATATTTGAAACAGAAATGTGTTGCTCAGCTTTCTGATGGAAAACTACATCAATATTCTGGGATTCTGTACTCTCAGCTGGAGGTAGAAAAAAAAGGCTGGAGCTGTTGCCATTTCTAATCTTTTGTTGTTTTCAGCTTTGAGGAAAACAAATCCAGCATCAGTATACATAGATGAAATAACATTCACAGCCTAATAAGTGCTTTTGCTTGCTGTTGTAGTCAGCTACTGAGCACTACTGTAGGACAGTGCAAATATAGGCTCTGTGTCATATCATTGGCTTTCAAGACACGAGTATAGGATTCCTCATAGTGTTAAAGCCTTTCACGGTAAATGTCTGTGCTATAAATTTTGATGTACTTCCCAGCCGAATGGATGCTTTGAGTGGAGACAGACTGGCTGGAGCTAAAGTAGTTAGGTTTGATTTACCTCTTCTTTATTATTCAGTTCTATCAAGGATTTGGAGAAGTGATATCAAGGCATGTTGATTGACTTCAGTTTGTAGATTGAAATAAACTGAGTGCTATTTAACCTTGGCCAATACCACACAACCTTATAATGATGTTATCGGGGTGAAGTAATGTGTAAATTTGTAAGACAGACAATGAAACATGATGTTTGCAAATAAATCCATTGACAGATAAGATTTTCCTAATAATCGTTCAGTGTGTGACTTTTGTGCAAGTCCTTGTTGGGCTTCCAGAATTAGAGAAATACTTGTGAAGAGTCCCTGTGTGTGCCATTTTTTAAACACTATTTATATTTAATCTGATTTGTAATATTTGGTTTGCATATGTTGGCCATATTCATGCAGTGCAAGTCATCTGCAGCTTTTTCTAGATCTAAAACAGTTCCTGCTTTCCAGCACTTGCAGAATATTCCTCCTTGCCACAGCTTTTCAGCTGCAGTTGTAGTGAGAGCGAGAGAGCTATTAGTGTGCCTAAAATGGGTAATGTAAAGAATTGATCCATTTTCTAAGTCCTGTTCTGACACTCTATAGGCTGTTTCATAAATATCTATGTACTTCTGATACTTCTCAGATGTGACTGTAGATATTTGTGGAGCCAAGTAATTTCCTCAACAGTTCTTTCTAGCTTCCTCACTAAAAAGCAAAGTATGATTTCTCTTTTCTTCTGGAATCAAGCAATGATATCAGGGTTACTCTCCAGCTAATTATTAATGAGATTCATTAACAGTTTCCAAGTCATTAATCCTGTGCGAAGTTCCTTTATTCTGCTGCAAATTCCTGTGTTCTGCTGCAAAAAGTCACAAAAAGGTGACTTTTAAAGGACTGTCAATACTGACAATTTAAAGTACCGTGCAATAAAAAGGGCAAGTACTGGTGGGAAAAAACCCCACCCAACAGATGTGCAACTGTCCTGAGAAAGATCAGGGGTCTTAAAATTGAATAAGTCCTTGCCAGCAATATTTCAGAGGGTGGTGAGATAGTTATGTGTGAATCCCTAGGGGCCTTCTGAATGGGAATGCCTGTCAACTGTGACAGCTATGAGTTATAGTCCTCCACGCACATATTTGGTCCTCTGCATACTTGTCATGCAGTCTGGTGGCCCAAGGTTAAGCCAGAATGACGATATTTATATCCTGAATATTATTGTCACTAACCCACACCAGAGTTTGACACAGTTGAGCTGTATTTGGCCATTGCATTAGACTCTGTGCACTCGAGGGAAATTTCCAAAGAGAAGAGGGGAAGGGCTGAGTGGTATCAGCTGTTACCATGCAGAAAAGTGACAATTAAACACCCTGTGTGTACAGTTCTGGTTAGCCTCTATGTATGCAGAAATCTGACCAGCTTTCACAGACAGATCTGCTGTTACTGTGCGTCATGCCATGCTGTTCTTGCTCAGGCAAAACTGTCAGCAGCTGAAGGTGGAGCATGATCCTGAGCTCTGAGGTCTTACTTTTTGATTCACATATCCTAGAAATTAACTAGTGTAAGCAAGGTGAAATATAGAATCCCTGCAGGCTTTTATCAAAACAGAGCCCTATAAATGACTCTCAGTTTATTCTTTTCCATCTCTGTCAATTTTCTCAGACCAATCCTTCCCATAGACCGGCAAAAATGCTTAGCATTTAACTGAAGAGCTATATCAGGCTCCATCTGAACTTGAAATAGTTGCAACCCCTAAGCATCCAGGTCTTTCAGAGGCTATGAAAATCCGAAGAGTGAGTGTGACACAGACCTTGCAGAGTGAAGTTGCAACAGGAGATTTAGTCTATCTCGCATGACCCAAAGATTCATACTTGGGTTTTTTTTCCAAATGAAGAATATACATGTGAACAAGGAGAAGCCTACATATAATTGGAAGGTTATGAAGTAAAACCAGATATAGGCCACTGAGCTATCAAAAGAGTGTGGTTCCCATTCATTACTTGTAATGGATGGAATTCCCTTTGAAGTTCTAGTACTACAAGTTCTAAATTATTTGCTGTAAGTGGCTGTCTCTGTGTTTTGAGTGCTGTATTTAATGCCAGGTAAAATATTCTTATGATGGTACCTAGAAAAAAAGAAAGAAGGTGTAATTGTGCCTTTTCTGTAAAAGACACACATGTGAAAACCATGCAGCCAAGTTCAACATGCACCAGACAGCCCAGGACAGAGTGGAGAAGATGAGGAGGTGAGTCCTAATGGATGCCGCTCCACAGATGTCAAACCAAGAGCTGTGCTCCTGACCACATCCTTTGAAGTGGTTTCTAAACCAAATCAGTTTGAAGGAGCTTGGGAACATCTTTCATCATCTGTCTCCTTGCTGCCCTTCCTTGATTAGTGTCAATGAGCTTGAGGGTGAGGGCTGAAAAAGGCTTGCCTGTGCTGCACTCCTCGTTCTGTCCCTCAGGCGGAATTCAGGGAAACACACACAGTTAATTGCCTTCTAAGTATTTTTCATGTGAGACTAATACAACCACCTGTCCAATTGCCTATATACAACACAGGAAACATATGTGTTGCAACTGACATAGTTATTGTATTGGCTGAGTGCCAGTACCCAGTATAATTTAAATATCCTGGACTCAGCGCTAATCAGTAGCTTGTCTCTGAGAAGATTGTGCTGATATTTCTGGTTAGTTCTTGCCACAAAATTTTTGATTTTTAAAACTAAGATGGCCCCTTTTCTATGAAGTTGAGTGTGAATATAATGTATTTAACATTTCCATTTTCTATGATACTATGAATTATGTTTCAGAATGAATAACAATTATTCATGAAGGCAGTTGTTCTCATCTATTTGTGTGCTTCTGAATGACTTGAAATATATCTTGGAATTACTAAACCTTGGAGATGTAGAAGAAAAAAGCTAAACTATGATTTTGTCATTGTATGACTCTGGATTTTGTTGTACCATTCTGCTTGTTTTATAAACTCTGCTTTCTTCTGTGGCATGCTTTTTAATCTCCATAAATTATTTTTCTATGTCAATATCTGAGGTAATTTTTCTAATGCCCAGTCAGTTGCCCATATGCATGACAACCTTAGTGCTATTAGGAAAAAAAGCCTGGCCTCACACTGAGCCACTAAGTACATAATTTCTAGTTCCACATTACATTCTGCAGCAGTGTCAGTGTTCTACTTCGTGGGTATATTTGCGTACATGTCTTTCTAATTCTGGCACTACAAGTTTCAGAGGCAATTGTTAATGTACTTTGAAAAATATACTCTAAATGTCAGAACTTCCTCAAAATTGGATAAAATATTCTCAAGTCAATGATAATTACACACCATTTTGACAGTTCTTACCGTTTAACACATCTCTTAAGGAGCTAATGACTACATCATAATCTCATCTTTCACTAAAAAAATATATACATAAATAAATAACACTCCACAAACTGGCCTACTGAACAAAACATGAAAGAGGAACACTGCAAATTCAAACATCTTTCGGTAAATAAACAGCTTTCAACATATATTTTTATTTAAATCTCATTGTTTTTACCAACACCTTCAGTTTTTTGTGACTGGGATTTTTTTCCTTTTTTCCTTTTTCTTCTTTTTTGATCACTCAAGGTTGGCAACAGAATCACAGAACTAAGAATCATTTAGGCTATAAAAGACCTCTGAGATCATCAAGTCCCACCTTTAAAGGTACCACCCTCTTAACTAAACCATGGCACTAAGTGCCACATCAAATTGGTCCTTTTTTGATGTCCTCCAGGGACAGTGACTCTACCATTTGGATGGCAGTCCATTCCAATGTTTAGCAACCCTTTCTATGAAGGAATTCTTACTGAAGTCCAGCCTGAACCTCCCGTGCTGCAGGTTGAGGTGATGTCATCTTGTCCTGTCATTTGTTGCCTGGGAGAAGAGACCAACGCCCCTGGCTACAATTTCCATTCAGGCAATTGTAGAGAGCGATAAGGTCACTCCTGAGCCTCCTTTTCTCCAGGCTTCCTCAGCCTCTTCTCATAAGATTTGTGCTCCAGACCCTTCAACAGCTTCAACACCTCAATGTCCTTGTAGTGAGGGGCCCAGCGCTGGGCAGGATACTGGAGGTGTGGCGTCATCAGTGCAAACTCCCTGAGAAGAAATTCTAAAGGCATTCCAGCTCTCTAGTTTTATCAGTGAAAAATCATCATCAGTCATCCAGTAGTAATATTTAAATGCCCACATCACTTGCATGTCAGCATGTTTCTGGAACTGTTTGCATTTTACTGCCAAAGATTCATTATTTTTGTTTTATATTTGGTGGACAGATGGAAGCTGATGAGTACAGATGGATTTTGGTAAGTAAATATGTAAGGATATGTACTATTTCTGCAACAGAAGATATAACACATACTTAAAATAAGAACCATTTTCCTTGGCATGTGATTTTTAGTTTAAAGTAAGATTGTTTAACTGTGGGCAGTTCTGAAACCTAGACAAATACTACAGTCATTCTTCTTTGGCAAAGTGACCTCTTGGTACTGTGGTTTTAAAATGCAATTGTAGAGCTATTTCCTTGGTGTGGAAGAAGTAATACACCCAAATTCTCTCGGTATTACACTTAAGAATTTTTCAAAACACACTCAAGGCAATTCTATGCAGTTTTTAGCAAGGCTCATGTCCATCACCAGAAAGAATAGGATAAGGATGAAGGATCAATGGTAAGGGCAAACCAAATTTTTGTGGATTTATTGTAAGGTTTTCACATTTAGGGAGTTCAACTTTAAGAGAGCCTTCTGAAATTCCTTTAATTCATTGTTAGTTTAAATTGGATATTTTTCAGAATGTCCTTCATATTTTTGGTGCTGACTCAAATGTAAAAATATCCAAAGGAATGATATGCAGCTAGTAATACAAATTATGTGATCTGCAATAGACTTTTTATTGGCACAACAGCTCAGGATTTTCTGTGCGTGGAAAAGCCACAGAGTACTTTTCAGAACACAGTAAATCAGTCCAAGTTAAATTTTTTTAGCATCTCATGCCATCAGAAATGCTGCGATAAAGCTATTCCACATTTTTAGAAGGAAAATAATCTTTTTGTACTTGGATTATGAAGAATTTGACCCTGTAGTGACTCATAACAAAAAAATCCATTGAAAATTACTTGTGAGGAATAAAAGCTTAGTATGGAGTTGAGTAAAGAAGAGCTATAGGCTTGCAATGTGATGCAGTCAGAAATAAAGGCAAACACCATACTGGTGTGTATTAGAAGTACCTCCATCAAAAATGGAATACTGTTACACTCAGACTCCTCTACTTGTCACTTGTGAGACCCCACCAGAACTGGGCCCTGTGGGATGATGACCAAAGGTCCAGCAAGGGCCAAGGCTTGCTGCCTATGGCCTGCACTGTGTGCCTGCTGCGCTATCTTTGAGGATGGAGAGCTGCATAGTGCACATCAAGAACAGATGAGCTGGCTGAAGGAGAAGGTCCTGTGGAAATAGGATGGGCAATGGCTCTGATGAACAGCACAGAAAGCAACAAAGTCGTGTGACTTGAACTTTGAGGGGCACCACAGCCTAAAATGCAACTTTTAGAATCATAGAGTCATAGAATGACTAAGGCTGGAAAAGACTTCCAAGATCATCCAGACCCACCTTTGTCTGATTGTCACAATGCCAACTAAACCATAGCCCTAAGTGCCACATCCAGCTGTTTCTTGAATACTTCCTGGGATGGTGACTCCAGCACTTCCATGGACAGCCTTTTTTCAGTGCTTGACACCCCTTTCAGTGAAGAAATTCTTCCTGACGTCCAGTCTGAACTTTCTGTGGTGCAGCTCGAGGCCATTTTCTCTTGTCCTGATTACGGGTCATTTACACATTAAAACACATGTCCTGCATGTACTGGTAAGTATAATGAAATACATGCTACCATGTATGTGACCATATTACTCAAACTGTCTGCTTAGCTCATGCTATATGTAACATAGAAGGAAGGGATAAGATTGGGATAATATTATTTGTATATGACGAAGGTAGGAATTTCACCTAAGTTAGGAAAAAGACCCAAAATCACCTTGCAGACAGCTGACTGGCTACTTTCCTCTCCCACCTCCCAAGGAGGAGCACCTTCTTGGTAAGCTTCTGAGTAGGATGGTGGTTTTTATTACCCAGGTTAGCACGGTATTATTGTTATTAGAGCTCGGTTGCTGCTGGTGCATTCAGCAATGACAACGCTGAATCTGCAGCTGAATCTATGCCTGGTGCTTCCATAGACCACACTCTTTGTGAACCTGTGATAGCAAAGTTCTTACTGAACGCGACTGGGCCCGAAGCGTCGGTTTGGTTAATTGCACCAATCCTGAATCTTGTTGAACATGACGAGACTTCTAGTGCCAAATGGGTTATAATCAGAGATTAAGCCTAGCCACACCCAGCTTCTCTGGTCTCTGAGGACCGGGTGGAATGCTAGGGGGATTATTTTTTGGCCAAATCACTTAACCTTAATGCAACAGACCCTCAATATATGAAAGAAATGTACTCATTGAAGCAAGTCCAGAGAAGGGCATGAAGATAATCAGAAGGCTGGAGATCTCTCCTATGAAGACAGACTGAGAGATTTGGGCTTGTTCAGTCTAGAGAAGAGGAGAATTTGGAAACACCTTTCAGCAGCCTTTCTAAATGAGGCCTACAAGAAAGCTTGAGGGATTTTTAAAAGGGACTGTAGTGAGAGGATAAGGGTTAATGGCTTTAAATTGAAAGAAGGCGGGTTTAGACTGGATATTAGGAATAAATTTTTCATTGTGACACTAGCAAGAAGAAATTCTTCATCGTGAGAATGCAAGGCACTGGAACAGGTTGTCAAGAGAAGTTGTGAAGGCACCATCCTTGGCAGTGCTCAGGGCCAGGCTGGATGGGGCTTTGAGCAACCTGGTCTAATAGGAGGTGTTCCTGCCCGTGGGAGGGTGGTTGGAACGACACAGTCTTTGTCCGTTCAAGCCCACACCTTTCTATAATTCTATTATGGAACATTTTTTGTACAATTAATTTCAAACACAGATGTCATATTTAGGAAATGTTAGTTTGGACTATAGTAAGAGGGGAAGGGAGGGGAAAGAAGATATGATAGGTTGCAAGACACTAGAAGATTCTAGTTTGCTTTACGTTGTAAAACACAAACTTTGAAGGAATATGTTCATTTTCTAAAGCAAGGAGGAAGAAGACTTATATATATAACAGCAGATTATGCTGGCAGAAATCCAAGAATAGCCATGGCTCACAGCTGTTAAAGAGTCTTTTCAAACAGAGCAAAGGAGAAAATCACGTTAAGCTGGTACAGGCTACTGAGCACACAGTTAAAGAAGTCTGAGCTTCAGCACTTAGGAAGTCAATTCCAGCATGGCTTGCTATGAAGATGAAAATAGAAATAGGATCTGATTTGGACTGGGTTTTCTTTGAGTGAAATCTGTTTCTTGTGGGAAATTCTAAATTATCAAACAAAAGATTTCCCACTCTGGTTTGGAATTTCTTTTTACTTGAAACTTTCAATTCCTTTTTTTCTTCACCCCCATGTGTTCATTCTTCTCTCTGACTGGGGATAAGCATTTTTCATGTGAAAGGAAAACTTTTTCCTTTAGGGCTTTTTTAGCAGCCACACTTACACATTGCCTGGCTGTACTCAGGGGCAGTGACTTACACCTCTATTCCATTTACTCTTCAAGATTTTAATTCTGTTTTATCACTAAATACAGCACTTTGTGCAGCCTCTGTAACAGTAAATACGCTATTTCTGCTTTATTCTGATTCTAAGCCAAAACACGTGGAAGAATCAGACCTCTATGTTACTGTTATTTGATCACTGATGATAGGATATTCAATACTCAGACTTCAAAAAATATCTAAAATCACAAGTACAGTAGCTGATAGACCTAACAGATTTAGAAATCTGTCCACAAAAAAGCACAAAAGAATGACAACATGCATAGAAACTTTACTATGCATGGGAAGACTCCATCTTTCAAGAAGTAGTAATACTAAAAGTTTTATCTCTAAAAAACGTATCTCTATTTACATCTCTTTTGGGGGTACAGAAAGTGTGGTTTAGTTTAGATGATCTGGCTCTTTTTTTCTTTCTTGTTTTAAAAGTTATTTTAATCCATTTTAATTTGAAAGACTAAAGCATTCTTCCCGTAGTGATAAGTGGGGTAGCCTACATGATGGATCCAATCCAGACTTGAGGAGTGCTCAACATGTCTGCAGTCCAAACGTGTGAGATGGCCTATAGCTGCTGACACCAGAAAGCCCTAGATTTCTACATTTTGGCTCTGAGTTATGAGGCTCTAGTCCCTGAAAAGTTGCAAGGAAGCTCTGTGGCAAGGGCTGTCCAGCTTCCCTGCAGGACCACTTCCCCAGCAGATCTTGTCAGAGACAGCACATGTCTTCAGAACCTGACTGGATGCACTGGACGGAGGTTCTTTGAAAATCTGAATTATTTGAAAATCCTATCTCTGAAATACATCAAATTATATTTCTGTGAAATGTTTTGGATAGGGACTGCTCCTGAACACAATTTATAAGAAACTTCTCCACCTGACTGGAGAATGGAAAGACATCAGGCCACCCTGCTGTACAGACTCAAACAGTAGCACATTACACAAACTATGTAAACTGTAGTTTGCTTGACTTCCTCTCTTCATTCCTTCCACCTGTCCCTCCATCTATTCCACAGCCTCCACAAACAAAATCCAAAGAAATCTTCTTCTGCCCTCATCAGAACTCCAGCTTTTCTTGGTGTAAAAGTAAAATAATTTCACCTGCATTACTTGTAGAAGTACACGGAGGAAGTTCTGATTTGCAGCCCTTTCTGGCATGTACAGATAACCCTAATGTATTGAAAATGGGCTTAATTGCCTAGCTGAGTTGGATCTAAAGAAACTGAAATAACATCACCAATAGCTCTGTTAGATATCTTTTGTGCTAAAACATTTCTACCTTCTAAGAGTACGTCAAGACAGCTGGCAACAACTAGTTGAACAGACACAAGCAGTAAAATCAGACTGCGAGAAGAGATACACCTGGAATTGCCTGTCCTCTTCTTTTCCCAGATTTGGATTAATTTTTACCTGCTGTTTTTTAATATTTTCCTACCCTTCAATTATTCCTCACATTTGAATACAGGAAAAAATGTTGCAATATCTCAAAAACTCCTATTGAATGGAAGGATAGTTTTCTATTTAGATTTGGAGAGAGATATAATATGAATAGTATTGTTCTTTCCTCTTCCTTTAGTTTGTCTTTCCCTGAGTTTCTTTTCAGTCACATGAATAGAGCTAAACTTATTACAGTGTGAAGTGTCAGAATTCACTGACTCAGACAGAAAACATACATCTTCCTGCTACATGACGGAAATATCCTTTTAATGTAATTTCTCAACTAAATATCTGTGATTTCAGCACATGTAGAGCTCAAAAAGTGTAAAAAGGAATGAAAATCTGGGAACACATCTAAATACAATGCTCTGTTCAATGCCAGAACGGCAAATTTTAAAAGCCATCTCACCACATCCCACATGCTTTTTGTTATATCTGAAGTCTTTTGGTTAACGCAAATGACTGTGCAGCTATTGAAACTCATGTACACGAAACAAAAAATTAATTCATGATCTGAAAGAAGAGAAAGCTACTGCATTTTTCTCCTCTGACTAAATTGAAAGTTGTTGTTGTATTTACAATATGCAGCCTTCTGGGAGAGAAGGAGGTTTGTGTGGGACTGGCCTCCCAGAAAGATCAAGCGGCAATGGAAACAACAACAACTTTGTTGTTTAGTGGTTTTCAGAGGCACATTCAAAGCCCTTACAGGAAGAGTACATAAAAAAACCTTTAAAGAAACACAGTCAAATACTAAATTTAAAGCAGAAGTGAAAATGTGGTTTAAAATAGACTAGGAAACACGTTCCAAAGAGACACCCTTCAAGGCTCCTGAATGATGTTAGAGAAGATATCTGCAATTTAGAGCTGAGAGTGGTCTTGACAGCAATACAATCAAACACTATGACAGTGATTCTAAGAAAGATTTTTAGAAACTATTTTTGTTTCGAATTTTGCATGACACTAAGTACTTCTGTACAATGCTGGAGCATGATGTAACTGCTAATTAAATGCTCTTCCCAAAACTCATAGTAGCCACATGGGCTACATTTACGCTATTACACAAACAGGGCAGCAAACAAGGCAGCAAACGACAGTGTTGGATTCCGGATAGCTGGGGCAGATTGATTACTCATTCTCCCCTCTGCTCTGCTTGATTGACCTTGTTCAAGATGAAGCTACCCTTGGTTCCAGGGACAGGTATCTTCAGGGAACATTCCCACCAAACCACAGTGTAGGTGTTGCATCAGAGTTCGCTCCCTCTGAAGTACAAGTCCTCTAAAGCAGTCCTGTCAGGTTTACATCCCCTTATATCCTTCCATACCACCTTTCTACACTCAGGGGCATGTGGACATTGCCCTGAGTTTCAGCCTATAAACATCCACGCTGGCACAGCACATTCTTTACATTATTTCACACAGTCCCATGCCCCCTCTCCAGAAACCTCTTTCACTGAACCGCTCGTGTTTATGCGCACTGACCATCCGAGTCAGGGGAAGGTCCACAAGGCACAGTGTCCACCAGAGCCATTTGCACACAGTTTCTTTGGCTAAGAATATAGAAACAGGAATGTAAGTACATGCAAAGCAATCAGGGAATGATACGTCCTGCGCCCTAATACTTTGTCCTCCAGGATTTTCTGAGGTAGAGATTGTTTACTTCTGTTTAATAGTTTCTACAACATGAAAACTTGCCTATGATTACAAGAAACTGAGCATGAACTTTGATTGGCCTAATTTCATGTAAATGATACTCCAATCCTACTTTACACCCTTTCTGGGATTTGGGAAAGATTGAAAAAAACCAAAAAAAACCCCCCAGCAACTTTGTAACTGCTTGCTCAATGCAAGAGTTCATTTTGAAGATATACTCCACTTCCAGGAAGGCCACAGATTTTTTATTTTGCTGACCTAAAAAATAAGCAGTCACTTGAGTTTAGCAGCAAAGACTTTAGGAAGATAACCAAACTGTCATGAGATTTTGACATGCACTGAGATGGACACAGAGCATCTGACCATAGGACCAGGATTCAGAAATTTCTTATTCCAGCCTTGTGCTTTTTCTGCTATTTTTTATTTTACCAAAGATTCTTGAGGGTTTGAGGGCTTTTAAAAAGAATATCTTATAATCAACTATATTTGATAGCTTATGAAAAAACACTATTTTTTAAGGGTTTTTTACTTTCTTTTTTAATTTTTTTCAATTTGTAAAAGCTGTCATTGCTTTCTTGCATAAAATGTTAACGTTGGCAAGAGTGTTTCAAGCAAGTTGAAGCCTGTTTATCATCTCTCTTGGCACTGCCTAAATCAGGGCAATGTAATAAACTATCTGGAGAAATGCTGTTCTTAGTATTACTCTTGGATGCAGATGAAGAAGTTGAACTTATGAAAACATTTTGTGTTGATGAGTATAATCTTTGTCCAATTTAGCTATCTTAACAGATCAAATAAATACTTCTAAAAAAAAAAAAAAAATATATATATACATATTTAAGGGCAACAAGAATACATTACTGCAGTTCAGAAATAAAGCAATATTAAAAAAAAAAATCCTGTTTCATTTTAGTTTGTCTTTCACAATAATTTTCCTATTTCAGTCTGGGTACTGCTTTCTCTCTTTGTGGCACACCCAGTCCAGGTAGACTATGTGTATGTTTCCCTATTTATAGCTCTGAAAACACACACGCTTAAATATTCTATAAGTTACTATAACTCAAAGAGAAGCTGTGGGTGAATATTGAAATTGTTGACTGTACCTTTATGAACTGTTTTGTGCTGACAGTGTAACTATATGATGATCCCTTCTCGTTTTAAAATTCCTAACTATATATGGACTTCTAACAGACTATTCAAAGGTGCACTTGAAGAAAAAAGGTGCATTCTGCACCCTTTTCCAGTGAAATACAGCTACCCTCAAAAGGTAAATTAAATCAGCTTAAAAAAAGCTATAACCCCACAGAGCGGAACATTCCCACAGTTCAGGTACTGGTTACAAAGTCAGTTTGATGCTTTTTGGGACTGATGCAAGAAATGAAGAGATTTCTTTGAACCACAGGAAAGGTTTTGTTTGCATTATTTTTCCTTGCTGGCTCCAGGTTTAGACTGGTTCTCATTTTGTCTTGCCCTGTTCCCCACCTTCACATGAGTACACACAAAGCAGGGGCTTCAAAGCTGACAGCACTGGCCTAACTCTGTTCTCATTAAAAGCATTGGCAAAACTCCCAGTGGCTTCAACAGCAACAGGATTAGGCCAACTGTGAGTGCTTTGAAAAACTTACCCAAGGCAATAAATCTAGCATTAGTTCTCAAAAAAGAAAACCAAACATAAAAAGGAATGAAGAGAGGGAAAAGAAGAATCATCATTCAGTTGCTCAAAGTCCTTCAACAGAGAAATGGCCCTACTTGCATATTGCAGTGTAGGGTCTGTGTGGCTGGTACATGAGAACTTGTGCTGGTCTGCTCAGGACTGTGCAGAAAGTGGCGATCCCTTCGCTGGCCACTATGGGCAGAAATCGCTGGTAATCCCACTGTTTAAATGGTGCAAGTGCAAGGAGAGCTCTGAGCTCACAGTTCTGACTCACCCAGCCACCAAACTGGACTGAATTGGGCCAGCACGTGCTTTACCCTTTCCCCTGCAAAGCATGGGCTGCTCCAGCCTGCAGTCCCTTGAGGCACTGTGCCGTCATTTATTTGATATATCTGCATCCACCTGTTCTCAACTCATCTTTCATGTCTTGTAGTACCTAAGGGAGACCTACAGGAAAGCCAGAGAGGACCTTTATACAAGAGCATGTAGGGATAGGACAGGCAACAATGGCTTCAAACTGAAAGTGGGTAGGTTTAGATTATGTATTAGGAAAAAATTCTTCACTGGGAGGTGGGGTGTGAAACACTGGAAAAGGTTGCCCAGAGAAGCTATGTATGCCCCATCTCTGGCAGAGCTCAAGGCCAGGTTGGATGGAGGTCTGAGCAACCTGGACTGGTGGGAGGTGTCCCTGCCCATGGCAGGGTGACAGAAGTAAATGGTCTTTAAGGTCCTTTCCAACACAAATCATTCTATGATTCTATCATTTCCATATCTTTTTTACCCCTCTTTTACTAGTGCCTGTCTTTGAATTACCTCCTTTATGCTGGTTCTTTTCTGGCACAGAGATCAATAGATAGCTGTGAACCTACCATAATGGGGAGCACATAGGAAACCATTCAAATGGCATCTGACATTTCAGTTTCAGGTTATTTGCTTTTCATGTATGAGTTGGTATCCTCCTCATTTTATTTCATGCACACCAAAACATGGAATTATAAAGTGAAAATTGTAAAGACGTTGTTTGGTGGCTTGGTTTTTTCTGTTTTTTGGGGGCAGGGGGCTTGTTTGTTTGTTTGCTTTCTTTCCACTAGAGACATGAACCTTGGAGAAATGGGATAAAAAAATGCAATGGGAAAATAATTTGGATATGAATGCAGTAGGACTGGATTTTTGCTATCATTGCACTGAATACCAGAACCTCCACCTGAGCTCCTTTTTCCTTTCACCCCTAATATCGCAGCCAGGCTTTTCCATCTTCTGCAGTGCCACAAAGGGAGTAATGCTCAAAGCATCTATAACAGTTTTTCATGAAAAGGAAACTTTAGAAATAGTCCAGATTCTTCTCAACTCTAACAAATATTCATGATTTCTCACCTTCACAAAGTGACTTACGTCTCACAGATGCTGACCTTGTGGCTGGTATAGATAGGTATTTTCCCTTCATTGTTCATGAACTCCCCATGCTGCCCTGGAAAAGCAAAAAGGCTTTACATAGACCTACGGTGTGCCATTATCATCGAGCAAGGATTTGTCCTTATTTTCAGAGGAGGGGAGCATTCATACCTCCTGCTGCCATCTTAAAGGAAAAAAAGAATTTTACATAACAAAGTTGTTAGTACATGTCTTGTCTCAGACACCTAATTGTGATTTTTATTTCAACCAATGTTATTATGTTAATCCCAACGAATTTTATTTGCAAATTCTTCTGTTCACCCTTTATGGTATGAGGAGCTGGATCCAGAGTTTGAAATAGTAAAATAGAAGATTCTGGCCACACTTTTTAGCCACCAAGACCTTCAGATTTGCCTTGCTGTAGATTCAAAGCCATTTATTCCTTTTTTGGCCTTGTATCAGCATTATTCTTGCACAATTTCATGACCACAATTTGAATTAATATACATTTTCAATGTGAAAGAAAACTCCTGGTGTACATTAAGCCCAAACAGACTGAAAGAGTGTTTGGAAGATACCATTAATCTATCTGAAAATGACCTAGGAGTTTGGTGCTCACCAAAAACCCTACAACTGGTGTTTTTGCCAAAAAAATGCTCCTAACTAGAATTTTGTATCTAGATCTGGGGAATTAATTGATTTGCAGGGCTTACTGGCAGATCTACAAGAATTCATTTTGCATCAGCCTGGAATGAAGTGTACAGCCAAAGGAAAAGTAGGAAAAATAATAAATTTTGATTGACAGCAAGTTTTAGGTTTTGGGAGGGATTACTTGTTTCCTTGTTCATTCTTTCATAAAACTGAAGTTGATTTCCAAATGCTGTGAACTAAAAATAAAATCTCAAAGCTGAAATCTGATATTTTTCCAGTTTTGAGGCTTTTTTCTTAAGCAGCTTACAAAAAAAAAATTGACATAATTGAATCACTGTTATTCAGGAAAAACATTTTGGCCAAAAAAGTTTTATCCAACTCTGCATCCAATATCCTCCCTTAGTGTTTCTCCACTTTTTTAATACACAGTGGGAACATGCTGAAATGCAAAACTTAGTGCAAATTCAGGAAACTATGCAAAAGGACAAGTCAGCACAGAAGACAAAAGGAACTATGATGTTTAGGTTTTGGTTAAAGCTATTAAACTAGGTGATATCTCTGTGCCACATTAACCATGTTAAACCATGCAAGACTGCAAAAATTTTTTTCCCTTTCTTTTAGTAAACCCCAAATGCTTTTAATGCATCTGCTTCTCCTTATGATCAAAAGTTAATTGTGATCTTGGACTGGGAAAAGTAAATGTTTTTAGAGCAGGAAATCACATATGATACAAAATAAATTGTCATTTTTATATTTCCTTGATAGTCACAACTCATAATTTCTATTAGTGATTAATTTAAAAAGTAAAATATTATCTTATTCCCTAAATAAGTTAGATAGCATTATTCCATCAGTGATCATGACATACGTGTTAAAACCAAAGGAGCCTGAGATTTTAATGACAACTGTCACACAAACACATAAACCACAAATATCGATAGGCTAACACAACAGGTACAAAACCAAAGAACAATGTTTAAGGGAGAATGAATTTGGAGGCAGCTTTAGTTTGTTCACTTTTACGATAGCCCCTGCATAGTCAATACAAGTACAGAGACAAGTAGTTGCGGCCAGCTGTTCTTTAACTTGTGGGAATGCTAACATCAAGTTAGAGAAGTTTTCTGTTACCTTTCCTGATCTTCAGACTAGGCTTTATGGTTGAAGATGAAACAGCTAGCAAATTTAACTTTCGCTGTTAACCTTACTTTGAAACAGAGAGGTTGGTGTCCAGCCATTGCTATGCCATGGCTTGTAACAGTGACAATCAGAGCACTTTTCTGTATGCTGCAATTGTGCTTCCTGCAGTCTTCAGTAAACATCAGAGTGCCCCAAATGGTGGTGTAAGACAGACTCTGCAGATCTGATGCTGACAGTAGTCTGAAATAATTGCAGCAGCAAAAGCCTTGCTACAACCAGCAGCACAGTGTGCTAATGAGCACAGAAGCGATGTCTGAACTGAAGATTAAATGGTGTGGACTGGAGTGGCTGCTGCATCTGGGAAAGGCCACCACTGGGTATAAGAAGTAAAGGCCAATGCAACAGTACTTGGTTTGGTTAATGACTTGGAAAAAACTTTGCAGACCCAAAAAGTGGATGGAGTTTATTGTGACTTTGGTTAAGTTTGGGTTTCCAAGGTACTGTTGATCTCTTATTGGGGTAAAGATGAGCATTTCTTTTGAATGAAATGTAAATTCCCATTCAGAGATGTGAGTGAAATTAGGTGGTATTTTCTGATGTTGCATTTGAATTGTAAAAGTAAAACACGTAATCATGGCAAAGACTAAGATGCACTGGGCTAATTCCTCTGGCATTTCCCATGAGATCTAAAGCTGACTTTTGGTGCTCCAGACATTCTAGAGTACGTCAATCCAGAAAAAACATATTTGAAAAGGATCTTACATTCCTTTTACAGAACTGAACTTGGTTTTCTGCCAAAGTGGTTTGAAGTAGTCTCTTGGCCAGTACATATCTCAGACCTTTGCTTCTGAGCACAAAGCACATAATCAAAAACCCCTTAACTGACCTAGAGATAACATTCCACCCTGGGACACTGGGAGATAAAGTTGGGTGAGTTTGGAGTTTCCTGATTCCACACTAACAGTAAAAAAGCTGAAGATTAGAATTTTTGAGCTAAGATTGAAGTATGTGGATTAAAGAGCAAGACTGATATTGAGAACTAGACTATTGTTTTAATTGTATGTTAAAAGATACCCCAAACAGTCTGGAGATCTCTGCCTTCCCTGCAGTTATGGAGTGATCTCAGGGACATCCAGAAGAACAGTGTGATCTCCTCACCCATGTGTGTCCTGTACATTTTGCTCTCTTGCAGGCAACAGGAATTTTGTGCAAGCACCTAAAACAGTAGCTGCAACGTACTAAGTCACTAGATGAGCTTAGGTACCTGCTGAGCAGTCTTTGCTCATACTTCAGGCTGTGATTCTGATCGACTGTCTGGAGAGGGTATATGGGACGCATGATGTCCTTGAAATGCCCTTCATGCTGTAGTGTAGCTGTATCTCTTTGATCTTATATTTTTATGCAACTACTTCGTAATTTCTAACTACAGGCAAGATTTTGGCCTTAAAAATGCACATAGCCATTTTCTCTGTGGTCAGAACAAGTTCAGACACATATGTTACAAGCGATTTTAAAACAATGCATTCATTTCATAAAGCACTTGAATGACTACCTGGCACGTATTTGAATTCTGTCTGATAACTGCAGTATTTATTTTGATAGCTTCCTGCTTCAAAGTCTGGCACTCTGATGAAGTCCTGACCACTTCATAAAAAGCAAATGACGACACTAATGTTGCCAGCAGGAGGGTGTAAGCCACAACCATATGAAAAAAAAGACGTGGCTCTTTTTAGCTGAGCCTCTCCCTGGGAGTTGGTTGGAAAAGAGAGGTAGGAATTAGCCCCTTACAAATGTCAATGTTCTGAGAAGGTTCAAGTAACAAGAGGTGCTGAAAAGTATGGCAACCAAATTCTCATCTCCTGACACTGAGCTTGTCACTTCTGTGACATTCTTGGCCTCTTCTAACCCAGCGTCTGGGAATTTGAGATTTAATCTTTGGTCTACCACATGTTGGTGCAGAATATAGCTGCTGCAAAATGAGACCAACCTACAAATGGGGAAAAGGTCTATTTAAGAATGAAAAATCCCAGCCCCCTCATTCTTCCTTAGCATAGGCATTTTTAGAACCAAATTTCAGTCTCATACTGACCGCTTAATACTTCATAAGCTGTGTTTCCCACTCCAGACAGGCAGGAATGCTTTGCTGTTTGTCTTTAAAGCTATCATGCCATCATGCATGCCTCTGCTGGGTGCATCTATTCATTCAATACCACTGTGCAGTTCACATTCTCATTCTTCATATCAGGAAAACTCTGTCTGGGTTTGTTTAAATAGTAGACCATAAGGGAGGTGAAATAGTATGATAATATTCCATCAGGGAAGACACAACTAAAATTTGCCTAGTTTTTTAAGAACATAGTTCATGGCCTGAATAGGCAGTGACCTGGTAGCCCTTGTTGATGGAATCTTTTTCCCATTTGGTCTGCATTGCTGAAGGTTTAGATGGGTTAGAGATTCCAAATACTCACAGAATCAGAGAACATGGTCAGTTGGAAGGGACCCACAAGGATTATCGAATCCAACTCCTGGCCCTGCACAGGAGCACCCCCAATAATCACACAGTGTGCCCAAGAGCATCCTCCAAACATTTCTTGAACTCCTCAGGCTGGTGCTGTGACCACTTCCCCGGGGAGCCTCTTCCAGTGCCCAACCACCCTCTGTGTGAAGAGCCTTTTCCTAATAGCCAACCTAAACCTCTCCTGACAAAACTTCAGGCCATTCCCTTGGGTAGTTACTGATCACCAGAGACAAGAGATCAGTGTCTGCCCCTCCTCTTCCCCTCACAAGGAACTTGTAACTGCAATGACATCTTCACTCAGTCTCCTTTTCTCCAGGCTGAACAGACTAAGTGACCTCAGCCGCTCCTCATACAGCTTCACCTCAAGGCCCTTCACCATCTTCATGCCCTCCATTGGACACTCTCTAATATTGTCCTTCTTGTACTGTGGCACCCAAAGCTGCCCCCAGCACTCGAGGTGAGGCTGCCCCACAGCAGAGCAGAGCAGAGCAGAGCAAAGCAGAGCAGAGCAGAGCAGAGCAGAGCAGGATAAACCCCTCCCTTGCCCGCTGGCCATGCTGTGCCTGATGCCCCCCAGGACACACTTGGCCCTCCTGGCTGCCAGGGCACTGCTGGCTCATGTCCAATTTGCCATCGACCAGGACCCCCAGGTCCCTTTCCATGGCGCTGCTCTCCAGCCTCTCATTCCCCAGTCTGTCCATACATCCAGGGCTGGCCCAGCCCAGGTGCAGAACCCAGCACTTGCCCGTACTGTTGAACTTCACACGGCTGGCGATTGCCCAGCCCTCTAACTTGTCCAGGTGTCTCTGCAGGGCCTCTCTGACCTGGTGGGAGTCAACAGCTCCTCCCAGTTTTGTATCATCTGCAAACTTGTTTAGTATCCCTTCCTGTCCTGCACCCGTCATTTATGAAGATGTTGAAGAGCACACAGCTGAGGACAGAGCACTGCAGAGCCCCACCACTGACAGGACCCCAGTCTGATGTCACCCCATTCACTGTAACCCCTTGTGCCTGACCTGTGAGCCAGCTGTTCATCCATCACATGATGTGTTTATCCAGCCCTGGGCTGGACATTTTGACCAGAAGGACACTGTGAGAGACAGTATCAAAAGCTTTACTGAAAACCAAAAAAATCACATCACTGGCTTCCCCATATCAGCTAGGTGGGTGACCTTGTCATAAAAGGAAATCAGGTTTGATACGCAGGACTTTCCTCTCATGAAGTTGTGCTGGCTGCGACCAAAGACTGTGCTGTCCTTCAGGTATTTTTCAGTATCTTCCAGAATAATCTTCTCCATAACTTTACCAGGCACTGAGGTGAGATTGACAGGCCTGCAGTTCCCAGGGCCATCCTTCTTGTGTGCCCTTCATTCACAGGTTGTGCAGTTTATGGTGGGGCTGTGCTTAGGGCAATAGAGTTACTGCCACTGTCTCCTAGGTCCCTTAGCATATGGGGGCCTGTAGAGCTCCAAGGAATTGCTGCTTCTTCTCAGCTACTGCTGCTGTAAGGCAGAAGGAGGTGACTGTCACAGCTTAATGGTGGCTTCACATGCCATGATGCCTGACACATTTGCAGTGTTGCTGGGTAACGGTTTTACACTTCATACATTTTTTATTATTAATGACATATATCATGCACTCAGCACAAGATATCTTCCTCAAGCTGTTACTGTGACTCTTGGAGGTAAAGTACAGGAACATGCCTTTTCCAACTTGCTGAGAAATAAAGCTAATAGCCTTTAATATCAAAACTTGGGCTTCTGGGAGGTTGAGATACTAGCATGGAAATATCATGAAGCAACAAGGTTCATTCACCTCAGCCCTGCTCTTCTACCCCTGCTTGCTCCCAGTGGCTCTGCTCTAAGGTGGCTCTGTTTACAAGATCATTTTCTATGACAGCTGACCCTTTGAAACTCCTTTGCATCCACCCCACTGTGGTCAGGAGACAGGATGCAACAGTGAATCTGTCCAGGGACAGATCCCTTCAGCTTCACTGTTGCTTTTCTCCCGGACTTGAAAACTTGCTATTTACCCTCTCGGTGTTATGAACAGATATTTCCTCTCCCCAGATTGCCCCTCTTCCTTGCCTGTAAGGAGCAGCCCCTACCTAGATGCTAGAGGCCTTAAGAACTACAGATAGGGGCTGAGAATTGACACCTTGGTGTACCAGGTGATCATGTTTTAAGCTTGTTCAGAGCAAGTTTGTCTCTTCAAAATGATTCTTATCAGTGAAAGTGAGGGCCAGGAGCTCGGCTTGCTGCCTCTCATCTGGCAGAGTGCTTTTGGAGCATCTGGGCCTGCTCTCCATCAGAATGACCTAATTCTACATACATCCATATTGATCTGATCTGCGTCATCATCGGTTCAGCGTTCATTAATGCAATTGGGTGCCGAAAGCTTTCAGGGGAAATAGATGAAGAGAGCGAATAATATATGCCGTCCTCTTAGAGTGGGAGTGAAATTAGATTATTTTTGTGCTATTCAGTTGAAACCTACTCAGTGACATTTTAGAAAGGTTGTGTGCCAAGGCCCTCCCCTCTCTCCCCCTCCCCTTTCTTCTCCCCTTCTTCTCTTCTTCTTCTCCTTGTAATTTTCAATGTCTTCCTTCTCCTCCTCCTTTCTCTGCACAAGGCAGTGGTGATGATGGTGCGCAGTGAAAGGTGCAGCCTCTGCCTCTGGCACACAGCAAAGCCCCTGCCGCCACCAGGCACATTGGCATTCTGTTTGGCGTAACAGGACAGGCCAGCAGTTTCTCCCTCTGAGGGTACAGGTCAGTGTGGAGACCCGGGAATAGCTCTCCTCTTAATTAGAATGTTGTAACTGCAATTCTCCGTTGGAGCCATTCCCAGTTTTTATCTGTGTGTGTGAAAGATAGCACAAGCACTAAATTAATTTCACAGATTCCACACTGTTTTGGGCACAAGGTGGTCCATAAAGGAGGAGCAACTTTCTTGTACATACCCACAGGCTCTTGAGAGGATGTATTTTCTCACCTCCTGCTTTAGGAGGAAAAAAGCTTGTCTCTTCTTGTTGTATTTCTCATTAGAATCAGAACTGCTGGAGTTGTTCATGTTAGAGAAGATATGCGGGTGCAGAGCAGTTCTTGATGAGATGAAAAGTTAATGAGATTGATTTGAGCTAGAGGCACCAACAATTATCTACTCCCACTGGTATGGACACCACACGCTTCTCAGTTGAAGACTGAGCACATAAGAAATGCATGACATGAAAGCTCTATGGGTGTTAGCTGAGAACATACATTTTATGTACCAAATAACACTATCATGCATTTTTAAAACTGTTAGGAGAAAGCAGAAAGAATTGTGCTCTGAGCTTTGGTGCAGCGTGTTACTGTATGCTGCCGTCATTTGATTTTATTCAAACTACTTTTTCATTCTCCACCCAGGCAAGGTCTCTGACCATTGCTGCTTGCATTGCATGACCACTGAACTACAGCTGAGCACAGCAGTGGGATATGTAACAGATAGAAAATACACTGAAATTAGGGAGATGCTAACTATTTACAAATACTTGGTTTGACCACAACACAGCACTTATTTAGTTGTGTGAGAATATAATTATGCAGGTAGACTTGGCTGTATCACTTTGCTGCTAATGGCAAGAGGAAAATATAGCAAAGATGATGCAAAAGCACAGTTAAAATAAATGAGACTTTTATGAAACAGAACTGGAGAAAAACCTGTAGGAAATTGTTGTTTAGTTCCAACATGCAGTCTGTGAAATTCACAGCCATACTGAAAGAATAGCAAAAGTGAAACAGAGAACAAAGATTTTTGAGTGCCCTGTCATAGCTGCCATTTGGTGTATATGTCAAAAAAGTAAGCACTCTGATGCATATTTGTCTCCCTCTCTCAGGAATTTGCTTTGCATGGTTAGTGATTCCAGCCTGCTGTTGCCATGAGGGACTCCTGACCCCTCAGTCACATTGATTCCCTCCCCATTTGGGAATAAAATTATTAACAGGGAAAAAAACTTTTCCAGGAGAGAAGAAAAGAAGAAAGGAAAGTTTTATCATGCCAGCTTTTAGGAAATGGAAGGTAAGAAATGTGCAGCACAGTCCTAATGTGTTTCTGTATTAATACACTCCAATAGTCTTGAATACTTCCATGACATCTAGAAATGTATCAAGATAAATTCTTTTGCCTAAACTGCTCTCTTCAACATTGTGGCTTTTCAGTTAACTAAACAACAGCAAAAATGCATGTTCTGAGGGAGAGAGGAAAGTACTTTGTAGGTGCTGTGATCAATTTACCAGTGCAGCTGACATGAATGCTCCCTAAGTCCTACTTGATCTTCTTAATACAATGCAATCCTTAATTATCTATTTTGACATCTAATGAGCACACAACACGTGTGTGAACTCCCAAGACATGTATGTGCCTTGCTGTGCTTATCCCGTTATCCTGGCTGTTCCTCTGCTAACTCTACTGCTGTGAGCGACTGACAGATATAGTGTCTCTCCTTGCTACCGTATCTCTGACATGTAATCATAATAATTACTTTCCATCATGAGGAAGGTCTGCAAACAATAAAATCTTCCACCTGTTGACCTATGTTGAAGTCTGTGCATGTTTTTAATCCAGGGTATAGTTTGTCAGTCTGGTGTTGAGCTTCAAAGGCCATTGCAGACCTTTTAATGATATTGATGCTCCTGCTGTGAAGAGGCAACTGAGCAGTGCTCCATTTGACACAGCACGAAGCTATGGCATTAGAACAAGGGAAAGGACAGATGGTACTCATAAGCAATCAGGCAAGGATTTTTCCTTGAAGAGAGAGAGAAACAATCCTTTCCTTAACACCTGATGTTGCCAGGCTCTTCTACCTGAATAGCAGCAGGGCTGTAGTCCTGCTAGCTGTTCCTCAGTAACAGACTGATGGAGTGGTCCCTACACTTCCTCAACCACAGAAGGAGATTCAGAGATTTATCTTTCCTAGATGACTGATTCTTTGAGGGCTGAACCTTAGTAAAAATGAAAGTCTATAAAACAGAGGGAATTAACCATGTTGTGGAAGTTAATATGCAGTGATTCCAACTAAAATCCCTGCATTATTTATGTCTGCTTCACTGACAACATCACCATGTAACTTGCTGCATTCCCACTAGACTGAATACTAGGATGGGTTTAATGATGCTGACATCAGTGGGTTGCAGAGTAGCTTTCAGGATCCAGCTGGGATAATTCAAAGGGGCATCTAACCCTTTTGCAAGACAGTATAGCTCTTAAATAACTGTGTGATCAACTCATTGTCTGGTTCCATCAGGTAAGCAAACTTTGGAAAGAGCATCAGGGAAGCAAATCTTGGTAAGAGCAAGAGATGTCTTGCTTTTGATTCCACCAAGAGCCCTCCATTTCAGCAGTGGCAGATGGAAATTCAGAGCTCGTGAATTTGGTTTGGTTCAGCACAAATCTAAGTCTGGATCCATCAGAGTGAATGAAATCTATGCCACTCAGAAGGACAGCCAAAGTGCGGTATCAGCAGAGGAGTATCATGGGGGACAGGCTTGTGACAGCGATGACTGCTACAGCACATCTACTGTCTCACGGAATTTGGTGTTGGTGATGATTTGCCCGCTATGGGAGCACACTCTTGAAAGGAGGGGGCAATCATTCTTCACTAAAATATCTACACTCAGCAGCAGTTCATGACTACAAGGGATGCTTGTAGACTACCCAATGCAATGGAAACTGCAAGCAGTTCAGAGCTGAGAAAATAATACCAGTTCAGTTATCAAAAACAGTTTTGAACACAAGGTATTTTCTGTGTTTAACCCTAAGGTGCTGAAGTGACTACAGGTCTGTCTTTGCAGTTATTATGTCTGAAGATGTTTGAAAAATCTCTGCATTTCCACTGTGTAGTGTAGACAGGCACCTAGTTATTAGTGTCTCCTTTGACTGAAATATTGGTGAGAATGATGGTCCTTTCACAGCCCACTATGTTTGCATGCAACTTAAGAGTTGAGGTGCTATTAATTTTGAACACTGCAATGCTCCTTGTCTAGTACTGGGAAGGTACCTTGAACCCTCTGGAAGTCTTTGCTTATTGTTTGATGAATGTGGAATTTAGGCACTTTTATGGTCTTATGGTAAAGTCGCATCTTACAGAGATTTTATGAGGTTATAAAGAGCTCAGTGTGAATTTGTGACAATATTCCCTATCAAGTTTATTCACCTTCTTAAGCACCGCTTCCAACCAACCTAGAATTCTAGCTCCTCAGCCATGCATGGCTTTCATACTCCTTTGACACTCAACCTTTCCAATTCCTGACATTTTCTTGAAGCCAAGGGCTAGGAGAGAGACCACTCTGCTGGGCAGCTCTGAGTTCCTGGGTGCTGTCTAGACAACAGATGGGGTCTGTGCAAATCATATGGAGATACGAGCTAAGAGGAGTTGTCGAACAGCTAAAAGGCAGAGAGCAGAAGGGGAGAGACCATCTTCATACACTGCCTAGTCTCTACAGCTGATTCTGTGAGTGAGCGTAATCCATTTGGGGGCAAGGTAGTCAGGTTAATTCACACCCCATCCCTGTTGTGGGTTAACTAATCTCTTTGACTTCAGACTGAAAGGGGAAAGAAATATTCGTACTCACTGTTTCACCTGAACAGTGGTAACTAAGCTGAGCTTAGGGTTCAAGCAACAGTCCACATACAGCCAGTTCTGGTAAAGCTGCAAGGGCAGTGCCTGTTCCCGAGCAAAAGTAACTACTGCAGGGCAAATCTCAGTAATTACAGCTTCACAAGAGTGACTGGATATACTCTGGAGTTTGTGGAGTTGCTGTAAGGATTATTTAGAATAATTTTTTAGAGATCAGATGTAGTGGTGTGGATAGCATAGAAAAATGCACGGTGAAATTACAGCCAAATACTGGCAGCAAGCTTTGCTGTACCAACGGATAGGTTCCCTAAACCTTTATTCTTGTGACCTTTATTTCTGGTTATTTTTAGGATTCACAAATATTCTGAAATGGACAAGACAACAGTAGGTGTGAAAGAGAGACGTTTTCAGAATGATGAGCTGTATGACCTCTAGCTCTTAATAATCCTGGAGACTTTAAGAGGTTTTTAGATGTCTCTGAAGAAGAAAAAAATACATGATAGATATTCCAGAAATCTGCATGCTCCTGATCGTCATTGAGAGGAATAAAAACATAGTTTTGTGCAGCAGAAAAAAAACCAACCAAAAACCAAAAACCAAAATCCAACCCAAACCAAACAAGCAAATAAACAACAAAAAACCTCAAAAACCAAAAAAACCCCACCCCATCCTGTTCCTTACAAAATAAGAATTTTGCACCTATAGTAAAACCATGGCAATTCTCCCTTTGTGTTATGATGAGACACACTTTAAGATACCGTGGATACATTTTATTGTAGAACTAAATAAATGAGACTCAGATGCAGGTAGATATTAAGTGGCTGATACTAAGTGATCTTCCCCACGCCTTGGAAAGGAGCTTTAATTAGGAAAGTTTAAGGCATGGCATTGCATGCCAAATCAGAAGGGGCACACCGAGCACAAGGCTCGGAGAAATATTCCATCCCTGGACTCCCTGGGACTGTTAGCGCTAGAGCGCTGGGCATCTCAGTTGTGGAGACCCTTATTTCACATTCAGATCTGTAATCCTTTCCTGCAGCCTATGAAGCTGGCCTCGCAAGGACTCTCATGGCAAAGATTTCTTCTCACTATCTGTACTGTACTGTGAGATGAGTTGTTGAGCTGGGATGATTTCCAATAGCATTAAAATAGGAAGTAGAGCATACCATTTTTGCATAGCAAAATGTGTACTATTTTTGTATAGTGTGTTTTCTTTTGATAGATTTTTGGATGCATTTCAAAGAGAATAGAAATTGCAAGCACGTGAGCCATGGGCTGTTTAGCTGGGGTCCTGTTGGTCATGTGTTGAGGTGTTAGCGCCTCTATCTGCTGAAGTCTTCTATCCTGCAAAAGTGTCTTGTGTTGCTGCAGTGTGAGATGGTGTTGCTTCTGGACACTGGAAGGATGGAGGCATGAGATCTTTTGCTTAATGAATATTAAGTGTTGGGATGAGGAGGCAGGGGCAAGGGATGGTTATCTATGGTAGCGAGCTGTAAGTTATAAAACAAAAAAATCCATCTGTTTGAGGAGCTGCGGTTGGTACTGCAATAGGTGGCTGTACAGTGGCTGAAATACAATTTTGCCATCACCAAGACAAGTAGCAGAGCTTCTGAGAACATGCAGGGCAACAGCTCCTGGCCCAGAGCAGACACAGCCATCCCATCCGTGCAACTGCAGCTGCAACACGGAGGTGCAGCCCTACTCTTTCGGTGGATAACCCTCTCACCAACCCCACGCGCTCCGAGCCCATTGAATAGGACTCTGTTCAGAGAGAGCATTGCACTGCAGAGCTACAGCCTGACTCAGATTTATGTCTGAACCATATTAGACCATTTTGACAGCACCAGCAGGTCAATCAAGTGGGTATAAATGGGAGTCAGCATTTGCGGCAGCGCTAAAAGAACAAGGAAAGCTCTGGCAGCTGAGCAGTGAGTATTTAGCCTGCAGTATTTTCTTTCCTTTATTTTCATTGGCACATTGTGTAATTTATATGGCAGCTTGAGTGTTTGTGGTGCTTTGTAACAGATAAAACAGTCTACTAACCATGAAGGGAAATAGGACGTGAAGAGACAGAGAGGAGTGCAGGTGGAGAGGATGCTTCAAACATATAGAAAAGAGAAAAAAAAAGCCCCTGAAGAAATTAAAGAAGGTATTCAGTGGCGTGGGAAATGGAATCGTGACAGCACTGGTACATGCTTAAGGAGGAAAATGCAAGAGAAGAAAGACTGAAAACAAAATTGCTTTATCTTGAAGAGATATAGAATAGGAGAAAATTAAGGGTATCAAATAATCTGGGGGGGAACTGGCATCAGTGGTGGCCAAGTGAAAGGAGAGGCTGTCAGTAATGGACAAGTCTGTGCTGCTTAAGTCTGTTTTAAATCAATCACACAGGAAATAATTTCCTGAACTTAAATATGACAGGGTTGGTAGTACCTCAACCTCTTTGCAGAAGCAGGTTGGTCAGGACACAGAACACTGTGTTTGCTTGGCAAAGTGAATGCAGGAAAGAGTATAGAATATGTTTCTACAACTTGACAAAAGAGAGAAAGGTTGAAGGGATGGAGAATATGTACAGAGAGCAGTCTGGAAAAAATGAGCACTCTTTTTTTTCCGTAATCAATATTTAGTGTTCGCCTGCAACTAAAATTTAGATTATAGACCATTTGCAAAGTCCAAATTACCTTGATATACTAACCCTGTGCTATACTGCTAGGAAAGATGCAGGAAGCAGCAGTTTTCAAAGTAAAATGAAGGTTGTTAGTGAATGTTACGTAATGTCCTCATTGCTAGAAGCCAAAGTCCTGGTGTCATCAAGTTCTGTGGGAATAGGCACTACCAAGGAAAAATAGTTTAGCCTTTCCTTGTCTTGAATGCATTTGTATAGCTTTGGTAGTTGGCCTCTAGCCAGTGTGGTAAGAATGGCTATTCATACAAACATTTATAATGGAAAATGGTGGTGGCTAATTGTAGTAGGATGTTTACATAACTCTCCACAGATCAGTTTGATTTGTATTAAGTCACTGCTTAAAAAAACTTAGAATTCACATGGCATGAAGTGCTGTTTACTAGGAACAAAATTTGGATTTTTGATGTCTGCCTCAGAAGCCCCATCCTTTCAGAGCCATTCTGAGTGTGCTGCCCATTGTTCCTTGTTTAGTTTCAAGGGAAATGTCTGGTTCTGATCAGCTTTCTCCCTGTTGTTCTGGGGATTTCTGATTGACAGTAACATTTATTTTTTTAATGAGTATGAATGAGAGATCATCTTAATGTGTTAAAGTTAAATACAGATTGAGGATAACTCCACCCACATTCAAAACACAGAGATGTTCAATCAATTACGTTTCAACAGTGCTGAAAATACTCTGCTTCTATCAGGGTGATTCAACACACTCCTTCGAAATAGACTGAAGAGGCTCAAAGTGTTTAATTTAACATCTCTTATTTTGCTGAGATTTTGTTGATCAAAATTACCTCTGGCTTGTACAATTAGGTCACGTTAATATTTTCTCTGCTTCAAATTTGCTTTGAAGAAACCACACAGAATCAATTCTAAGTAGATCGGATATGTGTATGAGCTATTCATCTTTCAAACTGTGCTCTTTCCAAGAGATGGCCATTTGCTTATCAGGAGAAAATCAAAGCTGTTTGTCATCTGAATGTAGTGATGAAAATACATTCAGCTTAACAAGGAACAGAAGCTGTGTATTTATGATCTGTTTACTTTTAAAATCTGTTTGATTAAATCTTTTGCTAATTTTACTAAAGCAAATAGATGACATTGAATCTTTTCTGATGCAAACCATACTTGTATTTGCTGCCAGCTTTGTTTTCCTATGGCATGTTGACACTAGAGGCTTAGGACTTGTTCATCCATTTTGACAATCGTTATGTCTATGGTAGAATCAGTATTACACTGCATGTATTTTTTTTTAAGTTGTAAAATATGCAATATTCATAAACTCTTTCCCTGTATTTATCATCATGTTAGCTGAATGTTTAGAGATGCAAAATTGTAACTATTGCCAAATGAGCACCAGTTAACTTCATCCCACTCTGCATCTCTTTCCTCTTCTGATGGGTGAGGTAATTAATTAACTAGCTAGTTAAGGGTGATGGGCATAATATACTTAAGACTCACAGCCTGGGGCATGGAATATGTAACTTAATCTCTCTTGTAAAGTACATAAGGCAAGTCAAACTCACATTGTCTGAGGGATGGAAGGCAGAAGTCCACACTACAAGAAAATGGTGCAGGACCAATGTGTGCTTTGACCACAGCTTACTTACTCCTGTCTCCAATGGTTTTGAATCATAACCTGTCCTTTGGGTCTTACATTTATATGTCAGACTGTTCTGCATCAGAATTACAGTATGCTGTCACACAGCTTTTTACTTCTCAGATGGGACAAATTTAAGAAGTCAAAGAGAGACTTATTCTCTCTCAGCTGTAGTGCTAAGAAGGAACATTGTCTCTTTAATGTTAACCAAGTGTCTCGGCAGGTCTCTGCACAGCGATGCAGCCTTGCCACCAAACGTATCTTCCTGTATAATCTCAAATTATTACACCTGAAGGGGAAATCCTTTCACTTCCTCTTTGCTTTTCCTCCTGCCCTTCTACCTGTAATCTTAATACATTTATCCCTGTTCTTTTTAGAGACACGTCTTTATTGAGGGCAAATATGTTAATGTTCTATCCAGGATTTCAAAACAGTGGCCATCTCATTTTCCCAGGATGGATTCCTCTGGATGGGTTTTGTAATGCACTGTCATCTGAGCCATTCAACAATTTTTTGCACATTAAGGTATCATTTTAAATGTTACTTTGTTTCTGCATTTAAAGCAAAACAATTTTCTAAATAGAGGAAACATTATAGAACTGAATTAATTACTCAGCTTTTAACTCCTCTTCAGGTTTCTAATTTCTTTCTAGAAGCCATAAATATTCTGTTGCTTCAGACAGTTGCTGGTATAGAATCTATATTCTTTCAGATGATGGAATTAATACAATCCTGACTCTCATGCCGTGTTTTTCATAACCATAGTTTCCTTTTAACTTACAGTTTCTCATGTTTGAGAGAATACCTTATTGACATGACCCAAGATGAATAAATAAAATTTAAAAAACGCACTTTCTAGGGTTGCAAAGAAATCTCAGAACTTCTGCCTTCTTCTTTCTGAGGAGGCTCAATCTGTCCAAAGTCAGATTATCACCAGCAAATAGCCATAGTGGCTTTTGCTTTGTTTGTTTGTTCATTTTTTTCTACTTTCTTTAAAACTACTCACTGTCTGAAGATTACTGTTAGGTATGTTTTTAAACCACAATATAGATAGCATTGAATGTAGGTTACTATAATTTCACACTTGATTTTAGTTACTTTTAAGAGGAGAAACCATCAGAATTCAATTTCATATCATGTTTAAGGATAACATAGATTTTCATGTAAAAGGAGTCATCCACTGTTGCCTGCATTAACATTTATTCAAAACACATATTTATTATACTACTTTAAATTTCAGGCTAAAAAATACAACAAAAGCACATTATTGTCTGTAAACCAGGGCCTTTAGACATAGGAATCTGTTGATGGTTAACTTTGTAAAAGTGAACTGTCCCAGTAACAGTCAATTTTACGGTGCAGCTGGTAAATGTCAAATTGATTTTGTTTCATCCCAGTGGATGATCATTTTTAAATTGGATCTGTGCCTGTTATGAAATTTCACGTCATCAAATGATGCTCCTGAAATGCTGCGCTTTCCAGCCCTCACTGCTTAATACAGGGCAGCAGCTTCTTTCTTTTTCCTGTTCTTAGTGAACTGAAAACCAAGTACTGTGGAGAATGTCTTTCTAATCATGCTGCAAGTATCTCTTACACTGGGCAAAAAGTTACACCATTTGCACTGCCCCTCAGGAATTCTTCCCAAAGCACAGATTACTCAAACCCCGTGGTATGGAAGAAGGATGTAACTCTTCACAGGTAAGGTTCCATCTCACAGAGACTTGAACCAACATAAATACTATTCAAACGTTTTTGCTGTGATCTTATAGTGTACTTTACAGATTTTTTGGGCTGGAGATGGGCTTGAGTATCATCTATAAAATGTCAGATTTTTCTTTCTTTTAAGAACCAAACTATCATCAGTCATTTAATAATTGTCTCTCTTATTCTGAAACCCTTCATTTTGGACCTAAATATTTCATCAGCATCTTTCTATATTACCAGGAATTTATGCCTCTTTTTCTTTTACCTACAGCATTATCATCTTCCAGTTTCATCCTACGATCCAGGAAGAATTTTACATCATCACAGCAGGCAGTTTTGAAGAAGCAGTTTTGTACTTTCCATAGTCACATCATCATCAGAAACAAAAACAAAGGAGCTGGCAAATATGTGCTAAGGGAAAAAGATATTCTTTCACTGAGATTTTATTTTGCTGAAGCATGACCCAGCACTGGCTGTTTTCATTTCCATGGGGTTGTGGATCTGCTGTGCTTGAGCAAACACTCTTGTCCTTGGGTCAAACATCTCTCGCCATTGAGTAAAACTAATCTGAAGGCTTGGGCATGTTTTGAGGGTTCTCTACACTCTCTAGTCTGTGTATTTCTGAGCAAAAGGAAAGAATAAAAACACAAAACAAAGCAAAACTAACACAAAAAAAACCCCCAAACCCAATCAAAAATAAAAAAAACAGGAACCAGCTGAGAGAAATTAATTGCTTCATCCCCATTTTGGAGAACCCAAATAACATTAAAAAATGCATAGAAATCTGAGGGGCTGCATCTCATCCCAACAGTTTTATATGCCATTCTTCTGGTCACCTTCCCAGCTCTTGAAGAACAGTTTGGTTAGGTAGCAGAGGACTGCGAGTGCCCTTCTATTTGGGACTTTTGAGATCTCTCTTCACACAAGTAAGTAGTTGTATAGTTTAGCTTTCAGTGTGTGAGAAGTCAATCTGAACTCAAGTTTTGTGTTTTGTTCTGAAAATAGTTTCACATTCATTGTCCTTCTTGAAAACACCAGTTTCATAAAGGTGTGGTGAGTGCCACAGCTTTGCCCTGGGATGTCCCACACCCGGGGCACAAGCTTAGGCTTCTAAGTTTTCCTAGCTCACAGTTCCCTACCTGTGTCCAAAGAGCCTTTGATGTTATATGAGTCCATGGATCACAAAAATAAAAAGACCATCGAAACATGCAGCAGATTATTGTCATAAACATAGAAGACAAGACAGCTAAGGCCATGGAGTGGCAGAATGAAAGGAAGCTACGGAGAAGTCTATTTCTTCTTTCGTATTATCTAAAATGTGTACCATCAGCCTTTCTTCACACTGAGTGCTTTCTTTTTCTTTTCCTATATAATCCGATTTATTCTCTCTTTTAAAACCAACCTCCAAAATTTCCACACGTGCAGTAACTTTATTATGCACATTTGCCATTTGAAATTGTGATTTCTGAGTGGTGGTTGTGGTGCATGCTCACTGTTCCCGACGTAACAAAACTTCCTTGCCAGTTCGCAACAAAACATAATAAAAAGATACACAAAACTAATTGGAAATCCAATTTTAACAAGAAGATACACTTTGGTTGGAAGATGAGTAGATGCAGCTAGTGTCAGGCTCAGATATTAATTCAGCTTCAGACTGGACAGTGAGTGTCCACTGAATTCAAAGAGCTAGTACTAGAAAGGAGGTGTGTAAGACCTAGGAGGAACCAGAGTTGGAAAGTTATTCCTGGTGTTGGGGCTGCTCCTTTTCACCTCCATCAAGTGTGAGAGTAAGACCAGTGAGAATATTAACCTTTGCTACTCACTAGGCGTCATCTTTCTTATACTTGACCTGTATTTAGATCTTAATATTTTTGCTATGTTTCTGACCTGAAGGATATGGGCTTTGCAAGCTCAGTCAAGTTTTTTCCAGATGTAGTAATTGACCTGCTGAAAGAAATTCTCTCCCTTCTCACAGACCTCTCTTCACCTATGTCCTCAATCCCAGGAGCTGCAACTCTGTTATTGCCACAGGTATTGGAAAGGGTTTTCCATCAATGACAGGAAATTCAAGTTTTTACAAGGCACTCCTTGGTGACTGTCACCTTTTAATAACCTGAAAAATGACTCAGTAGATAAGAAGTGATGACTACTTTAAGATGCCCAAAGTAAGTCTACCCTTACAGTATGGAATTGTTCAAATGATATAACAAAAGTATTTATGGTACATTTACACAGTAAGTGAACAGGAGGATACACATGAAAACTGTGTCACAATAATGACCTAAAAATTTTTAAAGCCTTTCATGCCAGACTTAGTAAAAATTGTCTCACAAATTATACACAGAACAGATTCAGTGAACTTTAAATTGTCATCTGGGTTTTGTTGTTGTTGGTTTTGTTTTGGTTTTTTGTTTGCTTGTGAAAAATTTATTTAACTTTTCTTACAATTTTTAACTGTTTAAAATCTTTTAACTGATCTTACAATTCAGGTGCAATGTACCAAAAGAGCCAAAATGACCATATTTCTATGAGTTTAAGAGAAAGTTTTGGACTTTTTTTAAGAACCAATGTAAACAGTCTCTTTAGTACTGTAGATTTTTGTTTCCATGCAAGCATCTCAAAGCGACCTTTGAGAATTCTACCCACATGTTGGTTACACATCTAATAAAATTTTCTAAAATTCTGGATGGATGGTGCAGAACATTATGTATTTCTGAGGCTGAATTAGGAAATGCCACATTCATAGAATACGAAATGGGGGTAGCTATCTTTCTGTTATAGTTGTATGCCCACTAGCATTATTCTTAAGCTCATTATTCTCTTTATGTATATTGAAATAGACAGACCCCCAGAATATGAAGAGGAGTTGCCTAGTTATTTGTGATTTTAGCCATGTTTCAGCTGAAATCTATCCAAATGCAAATTACAGCAAGCGGCAACATTGATGAAACTCTCTTAGCCATGAAATCCATGAAAGTGAATGGGTAGCATTCATCTGTGGTAATTTTTATCATGATGGAAGAGACATAAGTGATATCCTGAATTAGGGCAACTCAAAAAAAATTATGGACATAAGATACTGCAGATATGGTTTGTTTTATCAGATAGTTCAGAAAACCATATAATGGAAGTTGCTAACGTAAGAGTGGAGAGGAGCCTGTCTTTTATTACGATGTGCTGTATTTTCAGCAGAGAGAGAGAAGCATTTTGTACTTTGTTGTTTTGACCGAGGCATGACAACTAATCTGTGGTATGTAACAGCCAGACAAGCAGCTTGTTATATGCCTATCGCTTCACTGTGGAGCATGCCCGGCAACAGAGCTACCCTGACTGCTAAATATCACAGGGGCCATTTCTCAGGAATGCAATACTTCTGGCCCATCTTTAGAGTAAGACTTGCAGCAACAGCTGCAAGTTGCTTGTAAGGCTGCAAATACATATAAGAAATTGGTTCTAGGATAACTAGGCATATGAATGAAAATCTGCCATCAGCAAGCTGTCCAAGACATGGAAATAACCCTGCTTCCTTCCCCACTAACCTCAAAAGCTCTGTTACAAGCACAGTCCTTGAATGATCATGTAATCATCATCCCAGTTTTCCAGGTCAAGGAAAGGGAAACAAGAGGGGTCAGCATACAGCTCATAAAAAAATAAGTTAAGCAACAAGAAGATCGTTGTCCATGTGGTTTGAGAACATTTCTCTTACCTCAGGGAGTGCCTACACTGTCCTGTCTGATAAATAACCAATCTTTTGCTCAGTTTTAACCAGACCTTTAAACGGAAGAAGGTATTTCCAGTTTTATTGATCCTGTGCCTGCCTGTCCATTTTTATTGGCATTTCTTCCTCTCCCATTCCAAAATCTGTTTGCAGATTTCAAGAAAGAGCAGCACAGAAGGAAACATCTGAAAAGTGGGGGCAGCTCTGCAAGGTTTTTGAAAATCAAGTCCTGAGAGAGTATCAAACAAGTGCCCCATGGAGGGCAGAATCCGCTGTCACATATTACTTTTGTCATCGGCTGCCTGGGTTACAGCACCTGCTGTCCTTCATGGAGTGCAGGACTAGGCGCATGAGGAGTAGGGAGGGAGCTGGGTTTATTTCAGTGGAACTGTTTGAGGAGAAGGTTATGGAGCAACACATAAACATCCTTAGAAGACAAAGCTTGCTTAGTCGTAGTTTTTGTAGCACAGCTCATTTCATTTCCTTAAATCATTTTAGATGATGCATATACTCTCTGCTTTAGTCTTGCTCGAATTTTCCTAGCTTGTGTTCTGGGAGCCTTTTAAATCTGCCTTGAATGTAAGTTTGATTACTTCAGAAGGAAGTCCTTACAAGTAAAACTTGGATTATACAGGAACATATTTGTAAAAAATGCATTTACATTGCAGGAAAGAAAAATACAGCTGCACTCAGATAAGGGTTGCTTCTTATTTCAACTGTAATTTCCAGGGTTTCAGTGATGGTTACATGAGTAGCTAATTAATAGCAGTGTTCTTTCATTGTGGCTAAAGGAAAGTTTGACTCAAATGGGATGACTCTTTATTTTAATTTCAAGGAAAATAATGTAAGGATATGTGAGAGATCCCTGTGTCCGTTCCTTATCAGGCTGCTAACTCTCCCTCACCCCTGCAGCTGTGGCTTCAAATGAATGCTCTAAGCTCTTCTGGGCTTATTACACACTAACCAACAGCCTAACAGGGAGTCTAAGACTGTCACTGAAAATCACCCATAAAAGTAGTACTAGTAGGAAATGGAACATTTCATGGACTTTCCCTCTGAGTAAATGAGAAACCCATTCTTGGGTTTTGTGCAGGTGCTGTGCAAATGACTTACTTGACGTGCTGTACTTCTGTCCAGGTTACTGGCAGCATTTGTCTTGGATATAAACTCCAGCAGGCCATCAGTCTCAGAAAACAATGGCTGAAGCTGGCATTTTAAACTTACTGGAGATCTAATTCTGTTCCTCTGTAAATGGTCCTGGAAGAAGATCAAATACACAGCAGCCGTGATTGCTGTACATACACAAGGTGCAAAGGAGGGGCAAGTAGGCTGGACACAGGTTGTGCTGACTCCCATGCGGCAGGAGAGTGTCACTGTCACATATGTGTGCTTTGTCACACGTATGAACTGGTTCTTGGGAAAGACCAAAAGAACAAATGCCCTTGCTGATGGTGATTTACCTAGCTCAGTGGATTTTCCTTGAGTGTAACCAAAAGGGATCAACAGGGAGTCTGTCTGGCTTTTCATCAAGGTTTAGCCCACTTTGCCATCTGACTTCGGCAAGCAGCCTCCTCTCCTTCTTGTCAACGCCAGAAAAGTGATGCCGCTTGAAAATTGTGCATAGCACAGCTACACCATTGGGTGTCAAAGCTGGAACTGACTTTTGAGTCACTGCTCACCATGCAGATGCTTTTCTGTCACTAGCACCATATAATACTACCATGCTTTTTTTATTCATGTAGCATGTGAAAGTCTGAAACTATGTCAATGTATAGCCAAAACACAGGCTTAGAGACAGTCCCTGCTGTGTTCTGGATGAGAAAGAGATGTCAAGTCAGAAGACTTGTTACCATCTGTATTATATCAAGAGTGATAGGAGGAAAGAGAGGTCAAAATGCCAATCTAAGGAAGCACATAGTGTCTCCAGTATTTTTGCCACACTATATTCCTGGAGAGGAACATACATTACTCTTCAGCTAGATGTCCAGAGCTGGGATTTAAGTCCCAGCCATGGCACACATTCTGGTTCTCTTTGCAGGCTTCAGGGTTGACCGTGTCTCACCCCAATACTGCAAAGAGATGGGGCCAGGCCATTCCAGAGCTGGGAATTTTTCCTAGAACTTATGTAGCTGTTGATACCCAAGTCAGCTGGGCTGAGAAATGCCCTTCAGGTACATTTGCCAGCATCTGTGCAAATGAGAGCTCAGCTGAGGGGATCCTGTCCAGTTTAAATTGACTAGGCAGGCACTGGGCTGCAGTGTGGGAGAGGAGTCCACCTACATCTTTTTTAGAAGGCAAGTAATTTTTTGTATCCAGTACCATAGCCAACATCCAGATATGGTTTCAAGTATCTTGCTCTGCTGTACAAACCAATATCCTCTGCTTTCCTTCCCTCCCTCATACTCTGACTGTACTGCAAGGGTGCAACAACTGGGGCGTCAGACCTCCTCAGGGAGGAGAACTAAAATTAACAGGAGGCAGTGATGCCATCCAAGTGGCACCATGGCCTCCCGCCAGAACAGGGCCTTGGGGATCTTGTTAACACCTTCTGTCCATCTTCCTGCCAGCTTCTGCATAGTAAGTTTTAAGCCCATTGTTCAGTTGCAGCCTTATGTGGAAGAAGAGTGGAAGTCCTAAAAATAAATTCATATAATTTCTCTGAAAGCAAGTATCCAGGTAGGACCGAGAACAAAATTAGTGATTCACCAAGGAATTAAAACACAAGAAGTGCCCTTGAGCAGCTGGCAGTAGCTTGTTAGCAGAGCAGTGAGGTTCCAGAGCCACTCTGGCTGGTGTGCAGCAACCTGTGCCAGGGCCAGCCTGGACGAAGCAGTGCATGTTCTCTAAACTGATGAGGATGCATGCCAGCCTGGCAGGAGCTGGTTTACTTTGGTAGTAGGTGGAACATTTAGGGGACAAAACTACATACCCTCAGGAATGCAGGCTAAAGTAGCTTTTTGGGCAATGCACTTAAAACCCAGACAAACAATGAATGGCAAAATGACAAGCTGAGGTCTAATTTTATTGTTGTCACCTTCCAAGGCTGCTAACAGGATTTCAGTGCTCTGTTTGTGATGATAAATCTGTTTCTCTAAGTCTGTGTGCCACTTGTTTTTATCTTCTCCCTTCATCTTTATTTCCTTTTTTCATATTGTAAGGGATTTTCTTCTCACTATCCATATAAAAACAAAAGGCACTATGACCCTTTACTGTAGGAAACCACCTGCATACAATGATCACCTTTAGAAACAGGAATTTTGCCAAGATTTACCCAAAACTGAGAAGCTGTCATTTTTTATTTCCTCTTTGCAAATCTTGAATACATAAAATAAGGAAATAATATAAGGAAATAAATAATGGTATCTTACATAGCAGTGTGAATTAACCTTTGTAAATGCCAATTTTTCAAGCAACGTCTGTGCTGTGTATATGTTTATAACATCTTCCCTTCCGTCAGCTGCTCCCTTGGGTCACAATGCAGTACCTGCCTGTCAAACGCTTCTTAAGACAATAAAATACAACATGATCTCACCTCAATCTGTAGAGTGCCTAATCCAGCTTGCTTCCTAAAATGACTCACAGAGAGCAAGGGTAATCCTTGATTTACAGCCTGAAAAACAGTGGATGGAGGAAAGAAATTAATTGTCAGGGGCAGGGCATGCAGCTAAGTTCCTGGAGGCACAGGGTTCAGTGGAGCCGAGGGCTGCGGGTCCAGATGGCTCGGGCAGGCGAGCCAGCAGTGGCTGCTCCAACAAGGGGAGATTGTGCTTGGGTGCAGAGAGCAGGCTGGTACTGCTCGGGCAGGAGGAGCAGCGTGAGGGAGAGAGCATGACAGAGCCCAGTGTGTAAGGGAAGACAGTCTTAGAGTGTTTAAATGCACGGAGGGATGGCGGTTTTGATACTGATTTGGAAATGAATGGGCAAGATTAGTGGGCTAGTTGTAGGGATAAGGGAGAGAGAAATGTTGCAGGGGAGACAGGAGAGGCAGAAGGCTGGAAAGGAGGTTTATGAAATTAGAAAATATAGCCAAGCCTGCCAAGTATCCAAACCAAGCAGCTGGACAACTTGCAAAGAGACATTAGCTTCCACGAACAGCAGATATCTGTGGCAGGAAATAAAGACAATGTGAACTGGAAGTTGTTTGTACAACTTGCAGCAGAAATTACTGTCAAATTATATATAGTATAGGCTAAATGTGCCTCAGGGCAACAAGGAAGTATTTTCTTACTAACACAAGGAACACTCTCAGTGTGTGTCGGGTGTTGCCATCAGCTGGGCAGGGGAAGAAGGGGGCTGTGATGCAGAACTTGCAGACTTTCTTGTGAGCCTGACACCTGCTTCCTTGACCAGCTGCCTGGAAAAACACATTTGAATGTTTTGGTTTTTTTTCTCAGATGAGGAAGGAAGTCTATACTACTTCATTTTCCCAGGGGAAATCACTACTGGCAAAATATCTGTCAACAGCATATTTTATTAACATATTAAACATGAAGAAACATGACGTTCTAATGTCAGAAATCTCCTAAAATGGGAGGTTTAAATGTAGGGCTTCCTTTAGTAAGAGTAAAAAATTCCTTCTCTTATAAAATGAACACTAAATAGAGATTTTGGAAGGGAAAAAAATTCCGTTAAAGAACCTTCTTAGACACTTACATTGGATCCTACTTCTTGAACAAGTGCCAGCAGTTCAGTCAGAAATACACCTTATCAAATACTGATGGTAAATTAGCTACAATTTTTTCATAAGTATAAATCTTTTAAGGATTATTTGAAACTTTGAAACATTGGAGGAAAATGAAAAATTGAATTAGGACAAATCTGGTGGTCTGTAGCAATGGAGCTGTGGCTGCACAGAGGCTGCAGGATTCAGTCTCCTGTTTGTGGAGCTGACAGCAGCAGCTGCCGGTGCTGCTCACTTTGAGAGAGGAACTCTCTGCCAGGGCTCCTGCTATCAATGCCTGGTTTCAGACACACAGAAACGGACTGTAGAAAATCAGCCTGGTGGAGAGGCAAACATCCTTTCTTTAAACATTATTTTCTTCTTTCAAAAATGACTTCCTCTGATTTCAGTGAAAAGTGCTTCAATATTCTGATGAACAGGAGTCAGCAAATATCCATCACAGGCATAGCAGAACTGTGCTTCCCTCCCTTCACTTGCTTATTTTTTTTTCTGCTTCAAACTACTTTCCCCAAATCAGCTGTTGCTGCATTAGTGAAAAGGAGGATGCAGGGGTTTTCTGCAGAAAGCTGTCATACTGTAGCAGTGAGGGCCACAAGAATGGTTTAGCCATCAATTTCTGCAGGCAGACACAGTTTGCTCGTGGAGTTTACCTGTGGCACTTACCTTGTGTTATCTGCACTAATAGACCCTCATCGTTTTTTAGCTTGGAGTGGGAGGAGACAGCTCACATTTGCCTACATTATAGTATATAAATAGGCAGTCTTGCAAAAAGACTTATTTCCATGCAATGTGGGCTGAGCTAATGTGAGACATACTTACTTAGATCTCTTTGTGAAGAAGAGGTGACTTTGTGAAGAAACCAGTATACTTACAGTCCCTACTAATAATCATTTAATGATATTTTTCTCTGCTTAAACACAGCAGTATTTCTTATCTGTTTATGTAGGCTCATTTACCATAATAACTGTATGTGTTATCCTAATTAATAGGCATAATTTACAAGTACCCTTGAGACATAAGGTGTATTTATTTTTCTTTTGTAGCTGAGAATCTGAAGAAAAAGAAATGGAGTGGCCTAAGGTCACTATAGAGAAAATGAGGCCCGGAATGCTTAACTACATCTTCACAACTTTATCTGTCAGCTTTGTGAAGTATTGTCTTGAAACACACCCAGGACACTTCAGGAAAACACTGAAGTGCAACTCTGGGCAGAAACTTCCAGGCTTATGGAGTCCCCTTAGCATCACACCTCGGAAAAACACAGTGACAAAGAATATCACAGTGACTGCGATTTACAGACACATCAGTACAACAGGTCAACAGAGACTTTATCTCTACACCAGAGTATGCCTGCGGTCTCCTTGGAGTCTCCATGGAACAGAAGAGCAGAGTTCATGCACGCTGTTGTGACCAGGATACTTTGCTCCGCCGCCAGCCGTACAGCACAGGCTACTCACAGCGGCCACAAGCAGCCACTGCTGGCTACATGCATGCTCATGGTACCCTTTTTCCTCCCCCCAGCTGCTGTCACTGCCAGAGGTGCTGTCCTAGAGCCATCCAGCACCCCACCCGTGTGCCCTTGCTGCGCTGAGCAGCGCTGTGGGGCAGACCCTGCCACAGCAGCTGGGAATGGAAGCACAGCTACCAGCGGCTACAAGAACAGGCATCACTGCAAGTGGAGGAAAGCCGGACACCACTGGTTTCATCAGGAACATCAAACATCCCTCAGGACACACAGACCTTGTCATCTTATTATCCCTACAAGGCCTTCCCTTGGGCACCTTTTCTCTCCCTGTTGCTCACTGGAGGGGTAGAATAGCTCCAGAGCATGAAACTAATGCTGCTTCAGTTTGTCAAGGTGGCCAGCCTGACAGGTCTTCATTAATGGCGGAGAGGTCGTGGCATCACAATGGCCTTCACTTAAAAAAATGCCTCTGCACCTCAAAGTCAAAATCATCAAACAGACACAAACCCTCTCACACCCCTGCTTCTATGCTGTGTACCAGTTCCATTTTCCTGCTCAGTTCTACCTAAGCTGATCTGTTGCAGATTGAGTTTCTGCAAGACCTGGAGGACTCAGCTCCCTGGTCAATTAATGGCTCTGCAAGCAGCAACCACGCCACAGTCTGCACCCTTCCCACACTCAGGCAGCCACCCCAGATCATGGGGCCACAACCAGAGACTTCCACCCAAACCACTTTGTCACAAGATGTTTGTTTTTTGCTCTTATTTGTTTCTTCACTCTGCTGGAGAAGGTGTGGGTTCTGTCCCTGTTTCTCAGAGCCAGCTGGATTCAGAGGACACAGGGGCTCATCTGTGTTAGACCCCGAGGTGCATTTGTGAAAGGTTCTACCCAGATACACCTGGGTTATCTCACTGACTTGGTTGTATGCTGATCCAGGAGCCTTGGAATGGGAGCACTGGGCAGGTGAAAGTGGCAGCTGCAAGAAGGCAGAACTGCCACAGGGAAATTACAGTGTTATTGTGCTGTTCTTTTTTCACTAGATTTTTCCTGTGGCAGCTACACTGCCTTTTTCTTTCTGGATCATATGCATGGATCTCCCAGGCAGAACTTTCATGTTGATCTGGAGGCTGATCTGAAGGGACACAATGACGTGTGGCTATTTGAGGGGCTTGCATTTCCTTGGGCGAAGTTTCAGCACACATTCCATTGCCAGTTCCAGCACACATGCATTTGGAGGTGTCCAGCAAGATTTTTTAAGTAAGCAGCTTTTAAAACACTCCTCCTCCTCCATTACTATCTCCATTATAGGCATTTGGACCTAGCTTTTCACCAGGTGTCAGCTGCAGAGCATGCAGGAGTACAGGACTCGAGGGAAGAGCTTGCCTGTCTGGTGAGCCTCCGCATGGCTGTGGGAGAGTTGGTGCTGTGGATTTGGCACCTCTTCCCATCCAATGGCCTCTGCAAGTGGGGAAATTGAGCATGAGCTGTCCTGGAGCCCAGTGACACATTTTGCCTCCTCGTGGGGATGAAGCGAGATTTACCTGACAATGAGCAGCTTGTTCCCTGACTCAGCATCCAGGCAGGATCCTTCTGGCTAAAATCAGCCTTCCACATACACATCTGTACATATGCACATGTGCACGTAAGTATCCACACGTACATATCCTCAGGACCAGCTGCCAGCCTTCCAGACCAGTCTGAGATGCCAGGTATGGGCACAAACAGGTACTGCCACTGTCAGACAGCAGCCATGGGAACGGAAGGTTGACAGCTTGGAGAATACACCTGACTCACATTCCCTCTCCATATTTTTGCACTCTCGTATTTTATTTTTGTTTTGGTTTTAGGTTTTTTTTTTTGGTTGGTTGGTTGGTTGGTTTTGGTTTTGATTTTGTTTTTTGGAAGGGGCAATTTTTGGCTTGTTTTTTTTCTTGTTGCTGTGGTGGTTAGTCTTTTTTACATATATTTTTTTTTCCTATGAGAAGCTAGAAACAAGCCCTAGTGGGTTTTGGGACAGAAGTGGGAAACCTGTGTGCAGTGCAGATGTGCCTCATATTCTGTGTGTATGCCCTAGGGACCTTTGTTAGGGAGGGAGAGAGGCCACAGGACTGAACAGGACACAAAGCTCAAAAAGCAGCACAGATGGGACCAGCAGGTCTGCAGCAGTGCCTCAGCTCAAAGCCTTCCCAAGTCTTATTATTGTAACCAAGACTAGTGTATTAATATATTTTGCTACTGCAGGGGGCTAGTGACTGATATTTTATTAAAGGTGGGGTGGAAGAGCTTTCCCAGCATTGAAGGATCCTAAACTTGACGTTTGTCCTGGATGTCTGTTTGGTGAGGCTATAAAGACCTTCCTTACTCTACTCAGAAACACACTGTGGCACAGAACATTCAGGCTAGCTGGAGAAGCGTATTTCATACTGAAGTCTGTACTGACCATGGAAGATGCAGGTTAGCCAGGAGGCTCAAACACAGAAGGGTTGATTTAACTCTGGGGACATTTCATATTAATTATGTGCTGTTTTATGAAGAAGTTGCTGTAGAAATTTTTATTAATTACTTCAGTTTCTATGGATTGTGATAACTGGAAAAAAAATATTTGCAATACTTTTCATCTTCCCTGCTTCTTCTCCTCTTTCACTGGAACCAGCACTTCATCTTCAGTATGCAGAACTGACGTATGAGAGCTTGCCTCACTGTGATTGCTAGGGGCAAGTAGGAGACAGCATATATCCAGAGTCTCTGCTTGTTTCTTTGCTGCCTCAGACTATTCTTAGAAGTAGAGCTCTGTTTTCACACTTTCTAGAATAATTTTATATTAAGAGCCTCTCCTTTGAGATGTTTTCCTCTGAGTTTTCTGCAGCTTCATATCACTTCTTTTGGAGTTCATTGATACACCCCACTGAATGACCTAAACTTCTCATGCTAAGTATAGAACCTGGTTTTAGGGGGTACTCATGCCTCATGGCAATCTCAGACAAACACATTATCTTCCAAACAACTGCTGTTAAGTAAACTTGAAAGAAGTCAAGGGAGGAGGAAAAAGCCTTGAAAAACCAAGCTAGTTGACGTGAAGAGCAAATTGCATTTCTACATCCCTTTCTTTTCTCCGCAAGTGTAAGCTTTTTTGCTTTTTTTTTCCCCCAGACAATTTTATTTTTCTGAATAATGTTGCTGAGCATATGCCTCCACCCATCCGGCAGCTCTCATCTGGTTTTCCATAAACGCTGTCACATGTACTGTTTCATCCCTGCTGGAATCCCAATGTCTATGGCTCTAAAAATTTCATTTTCCACTGTTACTGATGACCTAGCCTTTCTGCTTGTCATTGGACAAAGGTGTGCTGACAATCCAAGTTAATATCTTACCTTCCTTAACTTACATGTCTTACCTTGTATCTAAGAACTACCAAATGCCAGAGGGAACATCTCTCACTAAATTAGTAAGGATGGGATAATAGGAGTCATAATTACAGTTCTAATTTTGCATATATGTAATAAAAGAAAGTCAGATGTGGTAAAAGCAGATCACCAAGGAATTCAGACTGGCCTTATGGCTTGTTTTCCTTCTGGGAAGTCACATACTGTCAGAACAGAAAGAATGAAGAAGAGTCACAATTAAGGACACAGAGAACTTTTGCCAAGTAATTAACGGACATGACTTGCGAATAGTAGTACAACAGGCCATACAAATGGGCTCCAGACACAGAATATAAAAGCTAGAACTGGATTCTGGACATAAGGATAAGTTGAGTCTCAGTTAATAGATATGCAGAGGTCGAGGACATCTTAACCAGAGTTTCGGGAGAGAAAAATAAAGAGAACTGAGAACAAAATTACATTGAAAAATCAGAACCAGACATGCATACAGATATATAGAAATGCTATATATTTACAATCTAAATAATAATAAATCAAGGTCATTTCCGGGAATTTTAAGGGAAACATGTGAGAAAAGACCAATCCCAGATATAAATATTGTCTACCTAGTTTTCTGTAAGGCTTTCATCAAGGTCCCACATGGCATCCTTATCTCCAAATTGGAGAGACATGGGTTTGAAGGGTGAACTATTTTGTGGAAAAGGATGCGGATGGATTCAGCCAGAGAGTTGTGGCCGATGGCTCTAGGTCCAGGTGGAGGCCAGTGAACAGTGGTGTCCCTCAGGGCTCTGTCCTGGATCTGGTGCTGTTCAATATCTTTTTCAGTGACACAGACAGACGGATGGAGTGTACCCTCAGGGAGTTTGCAGATGACACAAAGCTAAGCAGTGCAGTTGACACTATAGGATAGGATGCCATCCAGAGGGACCTGCACAAACTTGGGCAGTGGGTCCCGGAGAACCTCAGGAAATTCAACATGTGCAAGTGAAAGGTGCTGCACCTTGGCTGGGGCAATCCCAGACATCATCACAGACTGGGAGAAGTCACTGAGACCAGACCTGCTGGGAAGGACCTAGGGCTGCTGTGGCTGAGAGGCTGCACATGACCCAGCCATGAGCACTCACAGCCCAGAAAGCCAAACGTGTCCTGGGCTGCATCCAGAGCAGTGTGGGCAGCAGGGCCAGGGAGGAGATTCTGCCCCTCTGCTCTGCTCTGCTGAGACCCCACCTGCAGTGCTGCATCAGCTCTGGGGGCCCAGCACAGGAAGGACATGGACCCATTGGAGCGAGTCCAGAGGAGGCCACCAAGATGATCAGAGGGCTGGAGCACCTCTCCTGTGAGGACAGGCTGTTCACGTCTCCAGGTTGTTCAGCCTGGAGAAGAGAAGGCTCTGAGGTAACCTTATAGCAATCTTCCAGTGTTTGAAGAGGGCTTATAGAAAAGATAGAGACTGTTTTTTACATGGGAGAATAGTGATAGGGCAATGGGGAATAGTTTAAAACTAAAAGAGAAGAGATTTAGATTGGATGTTAGGAAATTATTTACTCAGAGAGTGGTGAACTTGTTGCCCAGAGAATCTGTGGATGCCCTGTTCCAAAAAGCACTCAAGACCGGGTTGAATGGAGTTCTGGGCAACCAGGTCTACTTGGCAGGAACGTTGGAATGAGATGATTTTTAAGGTCCCTGCCAATCCACTATTCTATGATGATTCTATGAAAATCTTACATAATGAAAACGAATTTTAAAATGTTCCAGTGCAAAGGGGCCAAGATTTTACCTTTACCATCTCCCTTTGGACAGCAGCCAAATAACAGAAGAAAATGGAAAATTATTTTGGGGCTTAGATGTGATTTAAGATGGAAGGTTACCTTTTAGATATGAATGATTTAGTATAGAGACAACAAAAGGGAATTCTTTGCATATTTAAAAGTAATAAAGCCCATTTTTGAATTGAATTATAACCACCACATGAAAATTTTCCATGAAGTATCAGGAAGAAATTAATGTAGCAAGTGTTTAGCCTGAGTGATAGTAAAATTCCTGTGATGTGAATTGCACAGTGTCGCATGATAAGCTTGTTCCCAGGATTTGGTCTGGGATGTAGCCTGGCGTGCCAGCTGTGCTGAAAGGTGATGCTGTGGGAAGAATGCGAGGACACAGGATAGCTGAGAGTGGAACAAACTCTGCAGGTCATCTGGCTCAGCCTCTTGCTTCAAGGAGGTCTGATTTCAAAGCCAGCTCACTTTGCTAGGAATTTGTTCAGTCACGTCTTGGCATACTCCAAGGATGGAGATTGCACAACATTTCTGGGCAATTTGTCCTGTCCTTTAAGTACTCACATGGCAATATTTTTTACCCTATACTCCACCAGAATTTTCCTTGCTTGACTTGTGACTGTTGCCTCTTGTCCATCTGCTTGAACTGATTTTTTTTTTTTTCCTAAATATATGCAAGATCAATGTTTTAAGCTTCCTGTGCCCTTGGAGATATAGTAAATTTTCTATATAGGATACTAGAGGTTTCACACAGAAACACTTGTGGAAGGTAATTTGCTAGAAAGCTGAATGCTTAGAGGGTGAGCAGCTGAAAGCAGTGTAATTATGAGATGCTTCCTTCCAGTTCTCAAAATAAATTCATGCGTCCTTGTTTGGGATGTAGGTTTGGAGGTCACAAGTAGCAGCTCTTTAAAATTAAAGATCACATCAAGAATACTTCACAGCTCTGAAACAGACATCAGAAAGCTTGCGGTAATTACCACAGCCACCTGAGTTCCTCTCCCATATGCTTGCACAAGTGAAATATGACAATGCTGCTGTAAAGGAGGTAAGGAGCTTCTACAGTGAGGGCTTGCAGATCCATGGAAGTGGAGTCTTTAAACTGCCCAGACAGCTGGGTTGTGAAAGGCTGGAATTGTGAATATTTTCATTACTTAGTGAAGATACACAGCATCTTCAGATGTTTTTTGAGACAACCTCCGGTTATGAATGTTGATATGCTGTCTGTGGTAATTTCTCGCTTGTTATTGTCTCTCTCAGGGACCCTTTTAGCTGGAATTATACTTATTTGCGTGCAAGGGAGGTCTCTTTTTGGAATCCACAAGTCCTCTCCTTTTCTACACACCAGCCCACAAGTGGTAGCTCTGTAGGAGGGAAGTTAGAGGCATTGCACAAAGTAGGAGACAGTTTCTAAAAGGGTACCGAGACCTTCACCTACTTCAGTGTCGCTGCAGATTTAGATATGTAAAAAGGATACAATTCGGCCGAAACTCCTTTATTCTGATACCCTGCCCTGAATGAACAGATTTTTGTCATAACACTTGTCAGATTTGTCATGGCATGCATTTGTATATATATAGTTACACAGTTATGTAGGATCTGCCATGCATATTTTTTGAGGCATGCAAGTAATATTTTGCATATACAACCTGAAAGTGAAATCCTCCTATCAGATGCAGGTCCAGAAGACTTCCACTGCAAAATTTTGTATTTTCATGACCTTCTTCCCTACTCTAGTTTGCAAGATTCAGACACATATTCTAAAGATATCACAAGATATGAAACTGGAAATTTTGAGTGTTGCCTTCTGTATGTGTATTCAAAATTGAAAATAGTTTGACAAGCAGATATAACTAATTTCTCTATTGCTTCAATTTCACTTTTTCAGCATTTCAGAATTTATTCAAAACATTTGTTTTAAACAATATGGCTGGAACGGAACTTTTGGAACTGCAAGATATTAATCAGTTAGGTAGAAATTATTTTAAAATAACTTTTTATGTGGACTCATAAAACTAATCTTAGTTACCAAAGCTAAATTGCTATGTGATTGTAAAAAGAGAACACTAATATCTTTGTAGGTGTAGTAGAAAACAGGAGGTCACTTCTGCATCTTTCATAGTTTCATTTTAGTTTAAGCAAAATCTCTTTAAATACAGTCAACTTAAAATTTAAGAGCATTATGAAGTTTCAGAACATGAAAGCTATTCATAACAAATTGCTAGGCATAAATCATTGCTGTTTAGATGTCAGTGGAATGGAAATATTTTCCTTCTGTCTTAACTTGCTATTGTTTATTTAGCAAAAAATGTTGCTGCTAAAACTTTTCCATCATATGCATGGATGGAATGGGATTTTAGGGTCTTAAGGCAGAACTTTCAAACCAAATCCCATCTCTTCTCTGTTTTCCCAGTTCTTTGCATTGTAATTTCTGTGCAGCACTGAGTGGTAATCACTTTCCAAGTTTACAGAGGAGTATTGTGTTTTGATTTTCATTGAGGCATGGATGAAGATTAGCTATCTTTTATTTGATGTCAAAAGACTGCCAAAACATTATGCCAGGCAGGAATAAAAGTCACAGTTTTGGTAGGTACTAGATAAACATCCATAAGCCTCGGATAGTACTACATTATTGGCATTGTGTGTTGTACTGCCTACATCTCTCTAATTAGGAAATAAAGTCTGATGACTATTTGAGTCAAGTTATTGTTAAAAATCAGAAAGAGAGTCTGACTGTGGACCTGGGATAAAAGCCTGTAGGAATCAAAACTGTAGGAAACAGGGCAGTGCAGCATCCTCTGGAGAAGGATACCTGAAGATAGCCTGTGGGAACAGCCTGTGGGAAGTTGCAGCCTGTGGGGAACAGCTGTGCAGTCAGAGGACAGCTTTTGTGAATGACACCAATTGCAGCAATGCAATGTGGGGGCAGGTGGGTTGATTTGTGCTATAACTCTGCAATTCTGTTTATCTCCATGTTATCGCTCTGCAGAAGAAGAAATCCATTGTTTTGGGTGATCTTTCAGTGGTGTTTCCCTATCACTTCTCTTGTTCCATCGATGAGTAAACAAGGACATCTATTTTCATCACAGCTCTAAGATAAATGCAATCTCTATACCTTAGAAAGGTGTGGAAAGTATAAATTTCCATCTTAAAGGACAAGATGGAACAATCTGAATAACTAACAAAGGAGATGTGTCTTGTCCTTCTGCTTGGGAAGAGAACTGAGTTTTTAAGCCGCGGCAAATCAATGTAAGCAGTTGCAGGAATCAAAAGCTCATTGCTGATTGTTGCTCAGGATCAAAGGCTCTTTGTGTTCCCCTCTAAAAGCTGATTTTTCTGCCTGGCTATATATATAAACACACAAACAAACAAACATCTTTGATCTTGATGGATAGCCTAGATGAAGTGAATGGTGCAGTGACATTCAGTCTGCTCTATGTCATGACAGAAGCACTTGCTGAGGAGGTTGCATGGCATGAAATGATATTAAAGTATAAAGAGATGGAGCATTAAGGGGTAAAACTCAGATTCAAATCTGAGTGCAAGCTGAATCCATTCAAACCTAGCCAAGTTGCAAAAACATCTGACAAAGGTTTGACACATGGTTTTACTATAATTAAAATGATTGCTTTATTTGCTATCCTGCTGAAATTGATATAAGGGTGATTCCCAGTTGAAATGCACTCTTCTGGCATGCAAGTAAAATTCCCAGAATATGTCCCACAGAAGGCCCATCAGTGTGCTTACAAGGCTTACACAGTGTGCTTCCGCAGGGTGCTTCATCCTCTTTTGGCTGTTGCCTGCAGCACTCCCTTTCTTGGATCCCACAGACCCTTGCTCCACACGTGGGGAGAGGCTGACTCTGGTACCCCACCCCTGGCAGTGACAGGGCTTAGCTGACTAACACCAGTCTGCAAGGTGGTGTCCCAGTCACTGCATCACCACATCAGCTAGAACCATCCGGAACCTGTCCCAGGCAGCTAGGGAAACAAAAGTGTCGAATCCCTGCCTACTCTACAACGGGGAAGGATGAGCCCTGGAGATGCGGGCAGTATTCAAGGCGTGTGTCTGTTCCGTCTCTCTGCGGAGCATCAGCCGTGCTCAGGCAAGTAGCTTCTCCTGGGCTGTGATAACTCTGTAAAATGTTGGGAAGAGAAGCTGTGGGTATCAGTCAGGGCTTGTTTTGGTTAAATTCATAAATAGCTCAGAGGGAAAAAGAGAAGAAGGACCTTAGCAAAAAACTCAGATGTCGCCATGAAGATTAGTGTAAGTCAGTTGCTGCTGCCCCTCCAGAAATGTCCTCCCTAATGCATGGACCACCCTAATACCATGCCCTGAAAGGTATCTCCTCCACAGCAGGTGTGAAACCCCTAAACATCTCCACATTTTGACTACATGCAAAAGTCTTCTTATATTGACTACATCCAATGTCAGTAGTGGGGTTGAGGTACCCTGTTTTGGACAAATTTCATACCGAGTGTTATGAGTCAAAGGCATTTTGTCACCAGCACTCTTCCTGGATCAACAGGGTGTTCATGGATTTTTTTTTCCTCAATGAACTGACTTGTTCCCTTTTTCTGGTGTCCTTGAAAGCCCCTGAAGAGAAGGCAGAATGTACTGGCAATGTGTTTCTCTTTGTCTGTGCTTGCCATGGGTTCTTTGCTTGCTCTATTCATCTCTGCATGTTTTAACACCTCTTTTTTTACCCTTGCTTTTGGAAAGCTATCAGGACTTTCTTGTGTCATCTTGAATTCTCTTTATAGCCAGGCAGCATGTGTAGTCTTGACTTTGCTTTCTTGTAAAGATTTTCTGCTTTCTGTCCTTGGGTTTTCTTTTTCCCCTTTTTCTATCCCCCTTGGTTTTGGTGAGGAGTTTTTTGTTTGTTTTGTTTTGGATTTTTTGTTTTGGTCTTTTTTGAGTGGTTGGTTGGGTTTTTGGGTTTTTTTCTAGCTTTTTGGTTTTGTTTAGGGTTTGCTTAACTCCTGATACAGATAATGTATAAATTTATAATTTATAAAAACACTGAAGAATACTAGCCCTAAAACTGAGCTCCCCGATAGTGACTAGCTACCAGCCTGATGTGACCTTATTTACTACACCTCTTTGAGTTAAGCAATTGGTGACCCAACATATTATGGACTTGTCCAGCTGATATTCTGTCCAGTGAGATACTGTGAGAATCAGTATCAAAAGGCTTGTTAAAATCCAAATCTACCACATCTTCTTGCTCCCCTTGGCCAACTAGCTGGGTGACCTTTTCATAAAAGGGAATTAATCTGGTTAAGCAGCACTTTACTCTTGTGAACCCATGTTGGCTCTGACAAAAGACTGTGCTGTCTCTAAAGAGGCTTTTTAATAACTTTCAGAGTAGTAGGTCCATGTCCCTCCTGTGCTGGGCCCCAGAGCTGATGCAGCACTGCAGGTGGGGTCTCAGCAGAGCAGAGCAGAGGGGCAGAATCTCCTCCCTGGCCCTGCTGCCCACACTGCTTCGGACGCAGCCCAGGACACATTTGGCTTTCTGGGCGGTGAGTGCTCATGGCTGGGTCATGTTGAGTTTCTTGTCAACCAACGTCCCCAGGTCCTTCTCAGGGGACTGCTCTCAATCCATTCCCTACCCAGGCTGTATTTGTGCTTGGGATTGCCCCAGCCAAGGTGCACGATCTGGCACGTGGCTTTATTGAACTTTACACTGCTCGCCTCTCTAGCCTGTCCAGGTCCCTCTGGATGGCATCCCTTCCCTCTACACCACACAGCTTCGGGTCCTTGGCAAACTTGTTGAGGTTACACTCAATCCCACTGCTCCATTTGCTGACAGAGGTGTTAAAATGCACCAGAGCCAATACCAACCCATGAGAAACTATCAATGACATAATTAGAGGAACACCTAGATCAGATTCAGTAACTGGAAAGATAATTGTAATAAATATTACTAGAATTAACAGTAGTTTAATGGTTATAAGGCAGCACAAACCACTTTTTCCTATATTTAACTCCATATTTTTGTTACCAAAACAAGCTTCATTATATTTTTACTCTCTCTTCCTGAAAAGAGAACATACATAGAATTTTTTCCTTTTTTAACTATAAAAGCAATTGAAATACATAATATAAATATATGATAGTCTAATCAATCATTGACATGAGCTGGCTAAAAAGTCAGCAATAAGTAATGAGAAAAGTAGTGTAATATATCTTGTTGTGTAATGCAATGACTGCAATACACAAACCCAACTTGTCTCTTTTCCTTAAGCAAATTTTTTAAATATAGTAGGAAGAATAGGATTTCTTTAAGTAGGTCCATTATACTTTCATTATCTGCATAAAATGATAGTCTGTCCTCATCTTTCCTAACTGAGATGGAATCACCTGCAGGAGCAGGAAGTTCTCTTTTCCCAGCTCATCCAGTAAATTGTATTTTCAGGGAAGTGTATGGGACTGAATTTTTTCTCTCTCTCTCATCATAAACTCATCTAAAAGTGGAGATAGATTGAAAAAAACCAAACCAACAAATAAAACGGTATTCAAGCCAGATGAATAATTGGTTTGCTGATTTGTGGTAGTTCTTCCAGCAGCTGGGAAAAAATCAGCCTAGGTCAACAACAAATATCTTTTTTCAACATTTTCAACAAGCTGAAAGTTTGCAGAAAGTGTTTTTGTTGTAGTTTAAACTTGCAAGAACTAATGTGTAGTTAATATTATCATACAATGCTGCATTTTGTTCAGGAATGTTTTTTGGAATTAAATAAAACATCAGATGGAAAAATCTAAAATGTCAGTGAACAGAAAAGCAATTCCCTTCTGCAAATTAAATAAATGCAAACACCCATTTTTATTTTTCTTTCTGTGTTCAATTCCTTCTTCCCTGGATTCTGATACAAACAACTTCACTTCTTTGAAATGAGTTTTAGATGTTGGAAATACTATACTTTTTCCACCAGATTTTTTTTGGGCATAGTACTTTACCCGGTTCTCTTCAGGGTATTGTTGGAATATTATTGTCAAGTGCTTTCAAAAATCTGTCCAAGCATGTCAGACTGGAAGCTGTTATGGGTAGAGCACATCTGAATAGGCTGTTATTTCTGTACCTAGTTGGAAGCAGAGGTTTCAAAATTTGGCCACAGAGATACTCATTACTTGGAAACCAGGAGACAACCGGTAAGTACACAAAACTATTGATATGAGTTGTCAGGCCGTTTGAGACAGATTGCCTACATATGAAGATTTATAGTTTTTCACACATCTCTGATGTTCTTTGCACTGTGTAATAAACAGAAAAAGAAGGCATCGTCCTGCCCCTGCTTTTCCTGGAAATCTATATTTGAAACAACGTGTCATATTCAGGGATGTCCACCTGAGTACACTGCCTGTCACCTGAGAATGCTAGTAAATTTTTTATTCTGTTCTTGTTTCTAAATTTATTCTAGGAACATAACTTCCAAGGGTACACTTTATTTTTAAACTGAACCTCTATTTAAAGCCCTTCTTTTCTAAATTTGATCTTCTCCTGCATCCTGGTTGAGAGTGCAGTGTGCTCAAAAATGCCGAGGCATGGTAGCTTTTTGTTGTGAACTTCAGGCTAATGGATGCTGCTGCCACAATGCTATCTTCGATAGTGAATTTTCTTCTGCTGCTTATCTTTTTAATGAGCCATCTGGCAGATTTAGGATGCTAACCAATGGAGTTGTACTGTGCCATATATTAATACGTATCGTATGAATCACTCAACAGGTCAGCTTTAGAAAAACAAGACTTCTGAGGCAGGCTTCCACTAAAAATGCAACAACGGGCTAATTATCAGATCCCCTCCCTGCCTAAATGTCAAAACAGTTGCAGGGGTAATGCCTCATTAGAATAAAATAGAGGGATGAGAATGATAAGGGCTTGTGACTATTTAAGGGAGATGGTGTTGCAATATGCCTTGGTCAAAAGTGTTAGTGCCTTTCACTTCAAAGGTCCTCAATGCAAAAACACGACGAAACTCTCTGTGCAAGGAGTTAAACTGCCAAAGGGCAAGCAGGCTTCCTAGCTGGGAAAGATATTGTGTATGAGCAAACACTCAGCTGAATTGTCTGTGCTATCCAGTCTTTCCTTGATTTCTCTGGCCCAGGACAGTTGCAGAAAGAGGAGCCAAAACTTTGCGTTTAGCTGCAGGGCTGTGAGCTAAAAGCAACCTCAGAGACCAGGGAAGGAAGAGGACATATGCCGTACGCAGCTGCTCTTGAATAGATGTGACTTCATGAGAGGTGCAGATTGTTTTTCTGATAGGTGAAATTGCCTCTGTGCTCTTTCACAGTCTTTCAAGGTGGATGTAAATACCCAAGTGATCACAGAGAAATATTTTGACATATCTGTCTTGACTCTTGTTCCCATTGAGAAACTAGTACTAAAAGTCCTGTATTTACTGATGGGAAGCACAAATATGAGAAGATAAATCCTAGATCCCACCCATTCCCCCTCTTGCTCTGAAAAACATTGCATCCCAGTCTAGGAAGAGAAGGTCTCAATGTTCATTCAGGATTGTGCTTCATCTCTTTTCCACCATTCTCTTTCAGAAAACCAGGCTGGACAGTGGTGCTGATACTTCTTTGCAGCACTGGGGTTTTACAACAGGGTCAGCATTTCCCCTGCAGAGGCACTGTCATAACCCTGGTCCTTCGGCTGGGTGAGGGCAGGAAATCCCTTTCCAGCTCACGTCATGGGCCAAGGTCTGACTGCTCATAACTTGAGTCACCCTCAGGACTACAGATCATGAAATTGCACTGCTGAAACTTCTAGCATCAGCTGCCTCAGCAGACTTTGGTAATTGACCATGAGAATGGGAATGACTCATTCTTATAATCTGATTCATATTTGCAGCTGTTATCGATTGACTAATATAATACTTGCCTTCTTTTTCTCCTCCCTCCAGCAAAGTGACAAACCAAGACATTTTTATGGTGCTAAAATAGCATAAATGAGGACTTTTTGCCGCTTTTCAAGTGTTTTCATTCCCTGTTCTTCTTTCTCATAATTTGTTCCTCTGCTCCTAAGTCTCTTTACCTGTAGTTCCTGTTTCGTAGCATAAGATTTACATACATAAAGATTTAAACTGTTTCGTGCACTTTGTGCTTGTGCAGTGTTGGTTCATGTTCCTTAACCCCAGGTGACCAGCAGTGCTCCATTTTGCTCACAAGTGGCTTGAACATCACAACACCTTTTTGTCCCCTTCTTCTGTTTCGGTGGGTGACGACGGTAAGGATGAGTTCTTGGCTGTCACACTGCCTCTAGGAAAGCATCCAAGATATCCTGGTGGGAGTATGGAAATGAATGTGTTGGTATATTAAAGAGCTTTATGTTAAAGGAAACTGGTGGGATGGGTTTTGCCTCCAATATCAAGTGAGGACTCAGGACTACTTTACTTCTCCTGTGAAAATCCCTGTCTTTTCCTGTGTAGGAGTATTAGTCAAAGTCTTTCTGGAGATGCTGTAAATGCAAGACTCATTCTTAGAAATCTGAGAGCATTACTGCCCTTGTGGGGTGAAGAAGCCATTCAAAAGTCATATTTCCCAGCAGGGAGTACACGGCCTATAAAATCCTACAGTATAATAAAACCAGGTAATGGAAATGCCATATTGGGCAGTCTTTTTTTTTAATGTCAAGTGATTGCCTAACGAACAGTGTCATAAACTAGTCTTCTAATGCCGCCTTTTATGCCTTCTGTATGGCTTAATTCTCGTTAATTATCAACCTAAGTTCTTCAGTTTTCGAGGATCTAGTACCCGGTAGCAAAGGCTCAACAGCCCTGAAGTCCTCAGGGCTGGTTTTGGCAGTCCTGAGACCCCATCTCTGCCAGACCCCCGCTCCGCAGGCAGTATGGACAGGGTCTGTTTCTGCCTCTTTGCAAAGGGGCTACGTGACCTCCTGTCATGCCTCAGTCTCTCCCACCTGCTCTGGTCTGAGATCACCCCCAGATTTTCTTGTCTGCTCTGCAGCTGACCTGACCTTTTCTGCTGACTTTTAACACAGAATGACCTTGACCTCAGGCCCCATTCCTCCCTGGATGGTGGACTCAACTCTCTTTTTCCTTGCTTGTTTTTAGCTAATTGTTGTTGTTACCTATCCAACTGTAATGATTGTATGATTCCGAAATCAGTAACTCGCAAAAGTTTACAGATGATAGTTCTTGACCTACAGACCAATGTGCTGGTACATGCTAAAACCAGGTTGGTAAATACAGAAATGAGGTGAGAACACGGCAAAAGAGTTAACATGCAAATGAAGGATAGTGTAGTTGTTTTTTGGCAGCCAAGCACATAGCTCCACATTTGCTTTTTTTGCCCACATCTCTGGGCAAAATCTTTTCCTGCCCGTTCATTAAATATCACGTGATTTGGTTTTGCAGTAGGCAAGCAAGACTGGACCAAGAGGAAATAACTTTGCAGAGGTTACTGTGCTTATCAGGGAAATTGGCTTGTTCTACCTTTAAATGAGCTTGTGATTTATTGTGTTTATCTACCAGAAAGTAAGTTGAAACAACTTGAAACATTTGGCCCAGAAAATCCCCAACATATTGTACTTCCCTACAAGACGTGTGCGAACATGAATGAACACTACTTAAAGCCTTCTTCCTGATCTTGTGCATTCCTGCCCAGTGTTGCTCTGCTTTACATGTAGTTGAACTAAATAAATGGCCTGTCTTGAATTACATCTTGGATAAACTGGGTGTGTAATGTATGCAGCCAGCTTTAGTGTTCATAGCTGTCACTTGTATAACTGAGCAGTGCGTTTTTGAGGCATTGCCAGATTCAGAGACATCTCAGAAGAACAATCTGTTCTTACAAACAAATATGAAATGTGGTGGAAGAAGACAGCAAGGAGGAGGGAATTCAGTACTTGATAAGTATTGTCTATATTGTATAAACACTTCAGTTCTGGGGGCAAATTAATGGAAATCCATTCAGATTTTCATTGTCTTCTTCATCTCTCCAAAGCATTCCATGATAGTAACAAAGGACAGAAATTATTCTATTATTCTATCATCCTTGGATTACTTCCTGCCCTAAGACTCGGAGGAATGGAGTAGGTCACAGTCTCTACGCTCTTTTCCAAAAAATGTCTCTGCTTCAGAGTAGCAATGAATAATATCCTCTCTCTTTGCATGAACTTAATCAGTCCCTCTCGCACCTCTGCAGTAACATTGTCTGTCTCCAAGAGTGAAGGCAACAGCTCTTCAAATATTAGAAGCCATGATCCAAGCACATCAAAATATCCGAGCAGCGGGACTCTGGGATTTGCAGTAATTTCTCCCATTCAAGCCCTAGAACAACAGTCTGGCAGAAGTAAACAGAAAGGCTGTACTTCAAGCAAGTCACAAGCCTATAGCATCAAAACTTGTTCCACACAGCAAATGACTTTTTCTCCTCACAGTCCTCTCGCCAGTCTCATCCTCTTTGTGCAGATACCACAGCTTTGCATCTGGTTTGACAAGATTTCTTTTTTTGTTGCTCTCAAACCACCCCAGATGTTAGGAGGCAACTCAATTACTTCTTCCTTCTCTTTGGCATGTGGCTGCTGAGAAGATCACTGGAGGTTACAGCTGTTACTTTCAGGGTTCCTTCTCATATTAAACTGCTTCTCTTCCTTCTGGTGCATTGAAAAGGTCAAAAGCAGTGGTCTGCCTTTCTCCTCCCAGGAAAAGGAGCACAAGCAGGGGTCAGCCATACACAAGGGCAAGAGAGTCTTTACATTCACTGTCATTTCCTCAAAAAAAATTATCATGGTGTCTGAGTTAGAGCCGGCATAATAGAGCAACTTCTTCCTTCCACTAAATAGAGCTTATTTCCGTCAATGCTTGATTCCCAGCAAGGTTTAGTTTCCATGGAAAATGTGAGTTAAAAAAAGAGATGGATAGACAAGCAAAGAGAAAATGAGAATGCTCCTTCTTTAGGTCTAAGATCCATATGTCAACTAAGAACTGTTTATAACCTCTCACTGGTCCTTGCTCTTCAATGTGTTTCAAGTTGTATAGGCTTATATCCATAGGCAGTACTCCAATACCCAATTGCAGACCAGATGCACTTGCATATCTTGGGATGAACAGCTTTAAGAAGACAAAGCTAGTGATTTCAATTTGCCTGTGTTGGTCTCCTCTGTGGTGTCTGCCTGTCCCTTTTTCTGCTAATGTGATCCTTTTTGCAGGACCTTTGACCTTACCTGCAGACGACTTTGTACTTTTATTACTCCGCAGCTTAATATTTTTTTCTATGTGTCTGGTTGTCCAAAATGAAATGAACACAGTGCAGAAGAACAGAAAGATGAACAAAAGTGCATGAAAGAATCATCAGAAATGTGTACTACTTTTTATTAAGCATTTGCAAAATCGCTGTGAGAAAGGTATAAGCCAAGCACTCCAAGTCTCACTGTGTGCCAAAGCAGTCAGGAGAGCTGACAATGAGGACTGGGTCCATTCTGTCACACCACACAGGATCTGGAACTCTGATTTCACACGTGATAACCATAAAGTGTGTTCTTCACCTAAGAGCTCATTAGAGAGGGTGATGGTCATGCAGACATTTGGCATGGCAAGAAGTCATAAGGTCTATGCTGTCCGTGACAGCAGGGTGAAAGAGGAAATTCCTGAATTGTCTCATTTTGGTGAGTGCTCTGATTGATTTTATAGGAAAAGGAACTATTTCCGAGCAAAGCTGCTTTACTGAAAAAGCTTCTTGCAGCACGTGGGCTTCAGAATCCACAGTGAAATCTCCAAAGCTTTGTAACACCATGAAATTGAAAAAATTAGAAGTGAGGAATTTGAAGTAGTATAAATATATATTCCATTGGAATGAAGAGGTGGTATTGTTTAACTTATTGTTCACTTCTGGCATTTTGGTTTTTTTTTCCTAAATAATAGATAATATCTTAATTAAAGGGATGTGCAAATTACCTGCAGAATTAAGAGGTGGGGATGGAGAGCATTAAGTAAAGAGCCCAGAAAAGAACTTCAAGGTGTTATTCCAGTTTCTCTGACCTTCTTAGTGTAATACACCACAAATAAACCCTGCTACCCAACTCAAAGTCAAACTTGAAATAATCACGCTCACCCTATCTCTCTGACATACGACTGTTTAAATGAAGGATCAAATTCCTTTGTTTCCTGTCTTCTTCCCAGCAAGGGACTCAAAGGCCTACACACCACACAAATTAATCCAAATCCATCTAACTGCACATAACTGCACTCCTTCGTGATGGTCTACCTGCGTTAGCATGTCCAGCATTATTCTTTAAATGGCACACACCAGACACAAAGAGCTTTATTAATTTTTTTTTGTCAGGTCTTCTCAAAGTTAACACCACCTGGTGAAAACATTCTTTACTATGTTTGTGCTTGTGACAATATACTTCTGCCGAAATGGAGCAAAACCTACTTTGCTTTCAGAATATTTTTCCTTCTATCATGATGAGAAAATCGTCATCCATTGAGCACTAATGGCTGTGATCATGTGGTGATCACAAAAAAAAAAAAATTATGGTGCGATTTTTCAGAGTTGTCCTGTGCAGGGCCAGGAGCTTAAATCTATGATTTTTGTGGGTTTCTTCCAACTCAGGATATTCTATGATTCTAAAAATGCTTACATTTTACTTTCCTTCTGCTTCCATATTTTTGTTTCTGTCAGCAGTGCTACAAGTAACAAGGTAATGGTGACAGTTCTCATTTCCTCTGTTTGCAGAATAAATGCTGATGTTCCTGGAAGACAGTCTATTTAATTATGTGTATCAGGCCTGCTTTTGAGAAGAACAGGAAGGCGTGAGGAAGAAGGTTTTAGTGTCTTTAACACCCTTAGAGGAGCAGATCTCAGAGATCTCTGGTGCATGAGGCTGCTTGGCAGCCAGGCTGGGCTCTGCCACGAGCCGTACCTGCACTCAGGTCATGCTACTAGTATATATTGCTCTCATTTAGATAGCCAGTGATTCTGCAGGTGGAGAAAAAAAACAGAAAGAAGTTTTCGGCCTTTTTTATTCTTTGATTCAGGTTTCTGCTCATGACCCAAAGCAGAAGCGTTTTCATTAGGTTTTCTGTAGTCTTCTGAATGTCTCTCCCCTGCAAGAGCTGAACGGACGCGACAAGCCTGGCCCCCATTGATGTTTAACTGCTCATGGCTGCCTTGCAGAGATGCTTTATTCAGATGGATAGGGAGTAATGTGAGATTGATTGCATCTTTGATGGAGATAACTGGGTACATCTGCTATTCCTATATGACATCTGCCAGTGCCAGCCCATTCTGTAAGCTCTTGTCATTCCATCAGTCCCTGAAGGCAAATATTCCCACTGAAGCATCCCTGTCACTGTGGTCCCTTCTCAACAAGTTCAAAATTTCCTCTGTGCTAAGGTACTTGCCTAAGGATTGGAGGGTATCAGTATTAGGTTTCTCTTGATGAAGTGATTAATTTTATCAGAGGAAGGCACAGGAAATGCCGGAGCAGGTAAGAAAGTGAAGGAGTGCAGATGTACAGGTTACAGCAGACTGACAATAGATGTGTATTACAATAGACACAGAGCCTAATAGACAAAACAAGTCTACACAAAGTTATTGCTAGCACAAAAACAAACAGTGAAATGAGCAAAAACAAAACCTAAAAAGACCTTGGGACCACGTAAATTATGACCAACCAGATTTTCAAACAAGCTTCTGACTTCTCTTGTCTCTAAATAATTTGAAAACTGCTATCTATAAACCGTTCTGTGTAAGTGCTGAAGGCTAATATGTTTTTATTTAATCAAAGTCCAATATAAACAATCAGCCTAACAACAACCAAATAAGCAGTCTCCATAGCAGGCCTCCAAGATGGGAAAACTTAGTCTGCAAAAACTGGCACGTACTGTAAAGTCTATGGCTCAGAGAGTCCCTTTTTGTGGGGGGCAAGACTGTCAGCTGTTCTCAGATCAAAACTAAGGAAAAGTTGCTCGTCTTGTCCGTGTGTTACACAGTGGTCAAAATACAAAGGCAGCCTTTTCCTTGAGGAGGGTGCCTTGCTGGTGCCAGCACAGCCAGCCTGTGCACCATGGCTGTGGCACAGAATTTGAGCCATCAACGTGAGACCTTCGCCATACTTGGCTCTGCTGAACCTAGGAGCACACGGCAGGAACATTCCAGAGAGGTCGCTGCGAAATGCAGGCCTAGGGAGTGAGCTCTAGAGATTTTAGCTCACTCCTAGGCCATGCTGGGCTTCTTATAAAGCAAACAATCTATGCAGAGGAGTGAAATTATTTAAAAGAGAGATGTGAGCATCTGTACAAACACATAGTAAATGATATTACATTTGTGGCTCACTCTACTTATTCAAGACAAAACATAATGAATGAGGAATTAGAAGATTAGCAGGGGGAAGATTAAAGCAGCAGGGATAGGGAAGTCATTCTTACAAAGTTAGCATATGTGCACCTTGGCATTTGGCAAAGATTTATGGTTTAATTGTGTTCAAACTTGTCAAATAAGTTAATTCAAAAAAGATAGTAGAACCTCATATTTTATAATTAGACATTTGTAGTCAGAGTAGGGTTTAAGGAAAGGACTGAAATCACACAGATGACCAGCCTTCTTCTTTCCAGAAGAACAAGGACACCTCTGAAAACTGTGTATTAAAAAAGGACAAAGTGAAGAAAACACAAAAATTTCCCCTGGACAACAGGCCAAATGGACAGTGGAGGCTGAGGTTATGGCAGAGGTGAGTAGGTAGATTTAATGACAGAAGAAAGGGCAGAGCTGTTGCCCTATGAGTGGTACTAAAGGTAATTCCTAAAAATTTGAACTCAGGAAGCCAGGTGAGGGTCACAAAAAGGAGATTTATTTGCTCAGAAAGACAAGGCTGAAAAATTATCTCAGAATCTTCTTTATACGCCTGTTATGCTTTTTAGATTCCCAGCAGAATGCTGTAGTGGGCATGTGTGAAGATGAAGATCTGAAAGTTTCAGAAATATGAACAGAAGAAGAGAGCTGAATGCTGATGATGGTATGTAGGAGTGAGCATCAGCACTTTCACACTGCTTAGATGTTAAAGTGAGTGGAAGGAACATTGTGAATCTATCAAGAGATAAAGAGTAGGAACAGAGCAAAATTAAGAGGGAAGTGAAAGGACTGAGTTTTGACAGTACTAGGTCATACCTTCAAAGCATGTTTAATGGTGAAACTTCACTGATGTCAGCTGAACTCATCTAATTTCCCAGAAACGGAGGATCTTAGGCAGCCTGAAAGAGATACAGGCTAGAAAGTGGGAACTGTAAGGGCAGAAAAAACTGGACTAACTTGCTTAGGGGAGCAAGCTATTCCAGAGGTGTTCAGAGGTATTAAAGAGCAAGTTAGACAAAATAGTGCCAGGATTGACAGACTTGGGTGTGACGACATGACAGCTCAGTTTATCACTGGATGGCCTGATTCCTGTTCTTTCCAAGCACAGTAAGGATGATTTATGTCAAGGCAGACGAAAGCCAGTAATCTAAAAAAAATTGTCCTCTCCTGTGGACCTTGGCCTGTGGAAATATACTCTCTTGCCTGCGTTTTGCCCCATAGCAACTTAGGAGTTGGCAATAAAATCCCTTCCCTTCGTTTGGCACTATAATCTTCTTTCAAACAAAGAAAATCTAGATGAATTAGGCTGGTACCAACTCAAAACAATTTCTTGTGGTTGGGAAGTCATATCTGAAAATGACTGAAAAAGAAAATGTGATGGAGATGAGAACAATAACAACATTCAGACGGCAGTCCAGCAGTTGCATCTCTGATGCAAACAGATTTTGTGAAGGGCTTCTTTCAAAGCCACACAAGCGCGCACACACACACTCAAACACATCATTTGGAGGTAGCATTAGCATTCAAGTGGAACAGGTTTGGGTTTTTTTTATAAAATGCAAGGAATTTGTATTACTTCAGAAAAATCCAGGGGTTTTTTATAAACCAAGACAAAGACAGTTGCTTTTCTCTGAGCAGGTCTCTTTTGCCTGAATGATGGTTCCAGTTGAATTGTGAGAACTAGAGGGGGAGAAGAAAAGATTATTTTTTTTCATAGACATGCACAAGTTCAGACACATGAAATCCAGAATAGGTAGCTTGATTGCAAACATAAATGTGCCCCAATTCTGACAATAAAATGTTTGTACCAAGGTGTCAGAGTATAAAATACACACCCTGCACAAAAAATTTTCCCAAGGATGGTTAACACAGATGTTGAGGATGTATGTATGGAAAAAAAGGAAAACAGTCAGTTGTCTGAATTGGTTTATTTTGTTTAAATGCATATACTTCCAGGGCTCCTGACCATACAGGCCTGGATTTACTCTGGATTTTCTTCATCACAAGAAATTCCCAACATACAATGACCCACAAAGGCTCGAGCCACACAGGTCATATCAGGATCAAACATTCCACAAAACTCCAGGGTTTTTCAAATCCAAGGTTTTCCTCTTCTGATTTCATATAGAATAGGTGGTTTTGTGCTTCAGGTGTGATTTTATTCACTTACTGGGAAATCTTTGGCTGAGTGGTTTTTCTGTGATGTCTTCTTCCAAGTTACCACCAAAATAAAGTAATGCTAGCTGGTATGTATCAGATATAAAAGAAGACATAAAATTGTAGCAGATAATTGGAGGCAAAGTGTTTATTTCAGTTTTATGATGTGCTTACAATTCAAACTTTCATTACCAATATTGTTTTGTCTGAAAAATTTCAAAGCTTTATTCTGACAAGGCGTAATCTGGGAGTAAGTGGAAAGGATAACTACGCTTATGAGAAGATGGGACTCTGACATGTCAAGCAAATGCATTCTCCTGATTGAGTGACTGAGTGAACAGTCAAGCTCTTTAGACAGCCCGATGGAAAAATAAGGGAATTAAGAAGCAATCTGTGAGTGTTTTGAGGAAGAACAGGGAAGCCCTGGGCTCCATATGGTTCTTGGCTATCAAGAGTTTTGGAGAAAACTCTTTTGATTGTGCAGAGGCCTTCCCTTTGGGTGATAAGTCCAAGAGCTGGAATACAGATAGTGGTACATTCTACCTCTCTTCCCTGTCTTTCCCCTTGCTCAGGCTGCAGGTGCTGCAGGTCCTGGTTCTCCTGCCAGTGGTTGTGCTGCCAGCGCAGTCCTTTGCCCAGGCTGTGGTGTGGAGCCGGACGGCACGGCCAGCTGCCACGTGCCCGTCCCATGCAGACCTCTCTCACCAGCACCAATAAAGAGAATCCATAGTTCCTTCACATCCCCTTGGCCTCACGAGGAGCCTCAGGGCTTCATCTGTGCTCTGAGAAGCACATAATCCCACTTACCCTGGGCAACTTCCTCCTCAGCCAGGGTCATCTACATGGTTTTAAACTGAGAGAGGACAAAAAGCATTCAAAAAGGCTGGCTAATGCAGGAAAGATGACCATTTCTCCCAGATGAGAGCCCTGATCTCTCCAAACAGTACTGGGAAATGAAAGGAGCGCAACCTGTCCTTTAAGGGCGGCACCTGGGGCTCTCCTCTGCCTCAGACACACATCCACATATATTCAGCATTCATTGATATAATGCAGTGCACTTAAGTGAGCAGTGAGGAAAAAGGTTTGTGTTGATTGCTGTGTTTCCTTTCCTGTGCAACCTGACATGACATTTCCTTTCCCTGCTTGGGATCTCTCCTAGTGCTGGGCCCAATCCCTACCATGTGCTTCATGCAACCAGCATGAATTAACCAGTGTGGAAGGAATGCTAAATACCAGTAGGGCTTCTAGGCTAATGTCTTGGATTAGAGACAAATATCCTAGGTGGAAAGCATTCCAAGCAGGTGCCTCCCCCAACGCAGAGGTTTCTGGCACCCCTCCCCCCACAACACAGAATATCTCAGCCTAAGGTGGGAAGAACTGTTTAATTAACAGACCACACAGTGGAAAGGGAAAGGGGAAAAGGGGTCAGAANACAATCCCAGGGAGGAAAAAAAAACCAACCTAAGCAGCAGCTACACCAGTAGCACCAGCCACCAGCAGCAGCAACTGATTGGGGAGAAAAAAAACAGTGTCCCTTCCTTCTCACTCCCCCATAGGAGAGCTGGGGAAAGTTTCAAAACATCCCGCGCTGGCGGCAGAGCTCCCAGCTGCGGGACACAGTTAAAGCTACAGGACCATATTTCTGGTCAAGCATACAAAACGATAGGGAATACAAGATATCACCCCAGGACAGCTAACAACTCAGGCACACAGAAAAAACTCATAAAAATAATGAAAAAAAAGAAAAAAGAGAGATTCCCTGCCTTTAGTAGAACATTACTCAGTCATAAGCTATGTACTTTTGAGCTTCTTTTGCTCCCCTGCCAAGACTCTCACAGAGCAAAAATAAGGACAGATATAGGAAAAGAGCAATAAAGAATAATACATAGAAAAGGAAAAAAAAGTCATGTCTGAGTCTGACCATAAATCCCCCCACTGCTGTTTACCTGTCTGACATTTTCTCAGTGATGGCAACAGAAGCTCTGTGCTTAAACTGTAATTCAAAAAATTGAGAACTCCAGAGCATCTCCATTTTCTGCCCTTGCCTTGTCCTGTTGTGTAACTGTGTGTCAGGCCAGGAGCCAGAGCTGACATCACATTGCAGAGGACTGCCCTGGGTCTTGCATAACCTTAATAGGACAGCCACTTAGAAAGTGTTTTTGTGCCATTATGTGCCATTGCTTTTCTAACTACCCTGCTGCATTAGGAGACCAGAGTCATTATAGACCAGGCAGAAATACTAATTGCATTTGCATCATTGATGTCCACCATGAGGTATTTCAGTAGGCCTTGATATTTCAGGTCCTTTTCCAATCCCAGCAGGAGCAAAACTCTGGCTGTGCCAAGTGATTGTAAGGGACTGCAGTGCTATTGCATTTTATCCTGGGAGGGTTTTGTTACCTCGCAACGGTTTGTGGTTACTTGGTGGGATATCATCAAAAAGGTGCCCATTATGCTGCAGATGAGTTCAGGGTCCATGCCCAGCATCATATGGTTTATATCTCTGAAAAACAGCATTCCTGTTTGCTTGTGGTGTGCTGCTTATCAGGCCCAGAACATCTAACACGCCTTTTATATAGGTGGTAGCAGATTTCGAAAATATAAGTGTGAGGGAACTAGGGAGAGAGGTAAATGCATGCTGCTGTGCATGAAAACATATCCTGTTCCTGTGTATTCCCACCCTGACACTTCTGGCTGGGCACTGATCCACTCTGCTGCCCTGCAGCAGGCAGAGGCTGGGTAGATACTGGCTCTGGCACGTGCTGCTCTCCTCACCTCACTGCTGGGATGAGTCATGCAGCAAACTAAGATCATTAAATCCTCATGCAAATTAAGAGCTGCCAGCCTGTATCTTCCATTAGTACTGCCCTTCCCACCAAAACAAAGGACTAAGGACATGGTCATGGAAATGAAACATCACAGGTGGCTCTACTATTCCGGCCACGCAGAAGGTGACATGGACCTCTGCTTTCAGAGTGGCTGCTACCTTCCTGGCCTCTACTTGTTTTGTGGTGATTGGACATGCACCTTCCCATGTGTTTGAGGAAGATAGGACACTAACTCAGAAGAAAAAAATAAAAGGGAGTGGAGGAAAATGTAACGGAGAGAATTTTCCACCGAGATGAGGCTCAAGCCTCTGCATCTTTCACTAACATTTAATCTACGTGTACAGGTACAAATGAACTCATTCAAAATAGTATCAAGAAAGAAATGACTGCCTGTTTTTCTTCCAAGTGTCCCTTCTTATTTAGTAGCAACGGTGTTAATTTTAGACTATTAAGAAAGATGAAAAATTTTCTGTCTCATTCTCTTCCTGTATTGTATCTAAACATTTTTAGAGATGACAGCTACCAGCATTCATAAAGTGAAGATTTGTTTTGGTAAATTTGTTCCTACCATAATTATACTGACAAGTTCTCAAAAGAAAGATCTCTCCTAAAAACTTTGAGTGAGATGCTTTGATTGTACTTTTAGGCTAAGAGAAATGAATTCTCTTTTGCTGCAGAAACCTTTCACATACTGAAGGCTGTTGCCATTCTGCTTCCATATGGTCCCAGGAAATCTCACATTCTCAGGAGAGTAAGTTGGGTGAAAGAATTTATTAGGCAATGCATTCTCCAGCATGTCCCCCCCCATTTTCTCTTTCCTGGCCAGAATGTTTCCTCTTTGGCAGGAGCAAAGAAAATGCTTTTAAAATGAATTGCCGTACTGTAAGGAATCAGTTCACAGAACAGTTTGCCCCATGGATCCTGATGATTTTATAACCATTTTGGTCACTATAAAAGGTCATACTACCAAAGAAAGTCAAACAAACCTGGAATAGCTTTGGCTTAAAGAGTTATTCCTTTAACTGGTTACCCACAATGGTGTACAGGATTTACAGGGCATTAAGTATCCAAACAAAGTACTCCAGGCTCAGTAATTTTCAAATAGCAGCTGATTTTAATTTTTTCTTTGGCGTTTATGCACACATCCTATTGCAAGCTTGAGTCGTTTTTTTTTGTGCTGGAAAAAATGTTTAAGCTGGAATGGGAAGTCAAGAAAGAGGGAATTCATACATTAAGTGCATATGTGGTTTAGTGGTGTGTGCCATGTGTACACATCACTTACTGGGGAAGTTAAATCACTTTTGGATGCAAATTTCAGAAACTGCTTCCAAAACTCCATTGACTTCCAAACTTTGAAGTTACATTCTCCACAACCTGTTATTGAAATATTTCTTGCAAGCTCAAACCAAGCACCATTTTCTGAAGCAGAGATTTCTCTTCTTTTGCTCTGCAGGCTGCAAAGTGATCCTCTTTACTTGCTCTTACAGACTGTCTCCCACAAACTGGAACTGACTGTCTTCTCTCTGTTAGGAACACAGCATCTCTTGTGTAATGAAGGTTTTTATTTTGTTTTTAACTTCTCAAACTTTCTTCATCACCAATGATAAAAATGAACGCAGTGTTCTTCCGTGCACAAACAGGACCTCATTCATTTACACGGTTACCAGGGAAGCCTTGGAGTTGTGGACATGCACACAAGTCTGTCAGTCTCAGCAAACTACTGTTCCTTTGTGGTGGGTGCCTAATACAGTAGTGACACAGAATTTACATGACAAAGAAATTTAAAAGTATCTTTAGCTCTGACTTCCAGATGACTGAAGAACAAGTTTCAATAAAAGGAGTTATGACTCATGCACCAGTTTGCAAAAGTGCCTCCTGTCACCGGGAAGAACAGCTTTCTGTTTGCTCCTTTCAGGCTGTTTCCTTACATAGGGGACAGAGTGGGCACTGTGGCAGCAAGTGGTCACTCTGCACTGGAGAGCTATGTCTCCCCACTGAATCTGCTCTTTCAGACATGGATCTGCTGCAGTTGCTCTAGCCACTGGTGGTTCCTTGGTCCCCTGGGTCTCATGCCATCCACACGAACATCCTTCGGTGCTAGCACTGTCTGGGAGGGTGCTCAGCGCAACAGAGGCCTCTTCTGTAGAGCTTGCTGAGCTTGGTGACCTCCTCAGCACAGAAGAGGCATGGCTTCCACCAACAGCTCAGTTAGTAAGGGGAATAATTTAAAACCTTATTTCCCTTCCTCTGTTGGTGCCGCTCTGGTTGTGCCCAGCCTCCCTTGCCCCATGCCTCCGTAGCTCTTGCCAAACATTCAGGTTTTTTAGTGCATTTCCCCTTGTTCCCATTATTTTAAAAAAAAAAAAATACAGCTAGTGCAAATATTGCGTCTCTGGGGGAACTGGTCTTTGCTCGGCAATCATTGTCGCTGTAACCTTCCCAATGGAGTTTAATTATGTGCTTGTGATTAAGCAATTATGTATTACCAGGAACAGAGTAAATCAACCCTTTTATCTCCACTAACAGGATATTTCCTGTGAGCATTTCTGCCGAAAGAACATAGGGGAAAGATGGGATGATTCTGCATGTTACGTAAGCATGTTTATTTCAGGAGCTCACAGCACTGTGTGTTGGACGAAGCCACCTCTGCTCCAGCTCCAGCTCCAGCATGGCCACCCAGCTTCTGCCCCATGGCCAGGGCACCAGGCTCACACAGCAGCCAGCACTGGGGACAATCAGCCGCGGCTTGCAAGCCCCGCTCAGCACAAGGGAAATGTTTCAAAGAAGTTACACTCTCGCAGAAGATGTTCCTTGGGCTCAGTCGAATGGTTGCCCTGTCTGAAGGCACCGGGCTTGCAGAGAGGGGGATCTTGGAGCTGCTGTGAGCCTTGCTGTGCAGATAAAAGAGAAAAGAGGCCACCCAGGCTCTCGCTTGCTCTGTGTTCAATTAGCTTGTTCACTGATGGGCTAACACTGCAGAATGGATTTTCCCACTGATTGATCTCTTAATGTAAATGAGTTATGGTTTTAAACTCAAACCATACATACTTCTTTTTTTCCCTCTGGAGCTGTTCTTCCCTCATGTTCTGTTCAGAGCGTACTTTCCCTCCAGCTAGTATCTGCAACACTATTGCACTTGAGGGCCTACATTATACTTCTATAATCAGCTCTGAGGTGGTCATTTGTCTCAAAATGTCTGTATTTATTTATTATTTTTCCTGTCTCTCCTCTTGTACTATTTGAAAAGACTCCGAAATGTTGACCCATGCAGCTCTTTCCCCCGGGTTTTTACATAGGAATAAATAATATATGTGTGACACCGTTCCATGTACATCAACAAAGGCACAGTTAGCCAGTAATAGTGATCCTTTGAGCAAACTGAGATTCAGTCAGGAATTATAAAATTTAACTTCAAAAAAGAGATTGTCCTTTTTGAACAACATTTCAAACACTCTGTTTTGTAATATTTCTCTTTTTCATGACTCATGTGTTTCGTATTAACTTTTCAGACCCTGATAAGGAACTTTCCCTTCTGTACTGGTAGGAATAACTATTTAGTGCATAGTGGCTCACTTCTCCAGAGCCAAACTATCACTTGAACAGTCTTTGGGATCTGCAGCAGTAAAAACCCAATAAATAGAGTGGAATGGAGAATAAACTTTAATGAGATTGTGCCCAACTTCCAAAGCAGATTGGGTCAGTACTGTACAACCCAAAATTTTACCCTCAGAGTCTAATTTCTGTGTGCTTAGAGAAACAGCAACAGATAGAAAAAATGCTAGAAAGGCATTGCTTCTGAGCAATATCATATTTTCCTTCTTGGAAAAAGAAATGAAATTACAAATTAAAACTTTTAAAACTTGCTGTTGTCATAAAATTGAAATTTTCCTTAGCTGAGTATGGTATTTCAGAACACTGCTATTTAACATCTAATCACATTAAAATAGGAACTTCATAATACATATTTATGAAGACAGTAGCTCATGAATTTTGAGATTATTTCTATTAAAAGCAACATAATAACTCTGTCACTTTTGGTTTCTGTATGAAATCTGGCAAGAAAGTCCCTCAGGTAGAACTGAAGATATTGTGAATTCTTGCAGTTAAGAGTAAGTCCAATTGCATTTGGGTAAATAGGTTTTAAAATAACAATCCAGATTCCTAGATTAAAGTTATCCTTTGGTGAACTGAGCATCTACTTATGATAATTTGTACCTTGTTTTCTTTTTCATGGCCAAAGAAGGTGATTGGAAATAACCTCAAATCAGTGAAACAGTGGATAGTTCTGGAATGAGCTGGCATAAATCTGAGGTTCCACAGGCTGAAGTGGGAACTAATTTGCAATGCAGCCTGTGGGTTGTTCTGAATGTTGGTGGTCACAGGCAGCGTTGTCTCTCCTGCTCCGAGCTGACTGAATCTCCCAAGATGTCTTTTCCATCTTAGCTGGGGGTGCTGACTCTTCAAGACAAGCCTTTAGGACCTTCTGGAGGCTTGGGGGGATCAGGGTCAGCAATCTCATGCTCATTTAGGTCACCAGAGTTCTGCCTGAAGTGAAGAGCACTACAAATTAAAGACGGAAAATTCTTTAGCATGATCCTGAAATTTCTTATGATAGAAATGATTGGGCTTTGGTTAAAAATATCAGGTTGGCCAGATGGCACTTCCAAAGGCATCTGGGGAGAATTGTGATAGATGCATGATGACCAAAAGAAGCAGTGCAGTGGAACATGCTCTGCCAGTGATGTTCCATGGCCCCATGGGGGAGGAAGGCAACACGTGTGCCCATGCAAGAGGGCTTGAGTGCTGACATTTCCTGTCCAGAACCCTCCTCCACCCCGTGCCCAGTCCTCCTGGACCTCGGTTTGAGCTTAATGGAAATAAATCTAGTAGCAGGGAATGGGGAGAACAAGGGAGCAGAAAGCTAGGAAAGTGGAAATTTCTCTTTTGACCATGCAGCGGGACAGTCCTTGTGTCGCATGTGTTTTTGTCCCAGAGCTCACCTACCTCTCACCCATGTTGTCAACCCCCAATGTCCTGCCAGTGTTTCACTTTGGTGTCCCTTCCTGCTCCCCATGGCTCTTGGGAACTGTGGCTCCTCTGCAGCAGCAGGATGGGGTCCCAGGAACCCACGGACACGCCTGCTCCTCCTTAGTGACATCCACGGGGTGAAAAATCATAGGAGTTGAAGAGATAGCTTCTGAAGTGCTGATTTGTCTGATTTTCTCTTACAGCAGTGCTCATTCCCATGGCTTCAGCGTGTTCCACCGCCCAAAATAGCAGCAGTAAGGCATGTTCACTGTGGATGTGGTGGAACGACATCTCACCCTGCCTGCATGCAGACCAATAAGCTTTCATGTAGATTAAGGATGCTTGAGAGCATTGCCCCAAGTTGCAACAGCTGTCTTTGCTCAGCAGTCACAGAGGTAAGGTCAGTTTTGTGCTTCCAAACAAGGGTTTTTACAAAATTCCGTGTCGAGAAGTGTGTGTGCGGGAACCCCATGATATGGCTACTTTAATCAATAGAGTGTGACCAAAAAAATCATCTGAAAGTCATCAACTTCTCCTTATAGAGGTCCTTGTAGACCAGTTATTTTCATTATCCCAAATTTCAGAACCTGTCATCATTTATCTATTTGCCCTTTGGACTGCAGATGAAAACTCTGCACTGTTTACAAACTACTGGACATGCAGTTTCTCATCTAAACACAGAAAACCACAGTACTCTGAGTCTCTCAAGGCTGTTCTCTTGCATTTGGAGTCATTTATTGCGTCTTTTAGTTTCTGTCTGTTTCATCCTTCTTACAGTTTGGATTCAAATACTTCCCCTAATACAAATATTTAAAGAACTTTAGTTCCCCTAAAGTCTGCAAGCAGCTAAATCAACACATGAGGGAGAAGTCTGAAGTGAACAAAAGAACAAAAACTCAGCATGTTACAACAAAGGCGTAGTTACAACTGACTATTTTTTCTGTAGACAGTAATGTTTCCAAAAATCAAAAGACAGTTGCAAATTTCCTTGGTTCCTTCAAGATAAGAAGAAAAGAAAATTACAAACACTTCACAGAAGAATAATAATGAAATTAGGCAGTTATCAAGGACATGTAATTGAAAATTATCAAGAAAAAACACTTAGAGGGACAGGAGTTCAAATAAGTTTCTTGCATGATAAAAAGGTAGTGTTCTTAACTATGAGCTGCAGTATCAGTAAGTTGTTGACCACTGAGCTAAGAAAGCTCCCTGTGTTTATTATCCACTCTCCCATGACTCATACAGTGCATTATCTTGTAGCACCACAAAATGAACATGCCAGATTTCCTCATGATTGGTTATATGTCCATCCCAGTGGAAGGCTGGTTCAACTTCTATGAGAACGATGAGAGTCATGATCGGATACAGGTCTTACAGAGACCAGTTTTGCTTTTTTTTTCCTAGACATATTCTTCCCAATTTCTACCTCCTCCAGTTTTATAGAGACATCAGCAGCATGCCACATGCTCAGCAGTTGAAAGATCATGAAGAAAGGGTCCTGATTTTTACAATAAATATGTTTTTTCTGCACTCAGAATTCCTTTTGGGGAAAGCCATCTGTCCTGCCCACCTAGGATGCAGAAGGGGTGGGTTTCTCATGACATTTTCCTTACATGTGCCTTTTCTGGAAGTAGCCAAGTCAAAAAATGATGGTTTTGCTTGAGACTGGATCAATAAAATAGAATTATGCCTTGTAAAGGGATAATACTATTTTATTTTATTATTAAAATTTACTTCTATTATTAAAATTTATTTACTATATTATTAAAGCAACTGATTTCACCTAAGCAGTGATGTCCTGGTAATTTTAATATTCCATCAGAAGGGAGTACTTGAATTCTGAGGCTGTCATGAGGTAGATTTTCCTGAGCATCAATTATTGTTATGTATGTAACACTTATATATAAATGCAATATCCTGAGCAATCATCATTGCAGCAATACTAGCAAAGGCCAAAGTCAAAGCTGCATCTCTTCTGTCCTGCAGCTGCGAGAGCTCATGCAAGGGATGGGTAGTTTTGGGATGGCTTTCCCCCTATTTGGGGATGGCCAAGGAGTGAATTTATGGCAAGGTCCAAAGGCAAGGTACCTTACACTGCCTTTCTTCTACTGCCAGGCTTGTGCTAAGACAGTTTTCAGCCTTCAGGAAGGACCATGCGTAGCTGTGTGAAGGATTCGAGGCTCACTCACTTGAGGTCACAGACTGAAAGGAATTTACAAAGAAAGCAGGAATGTTCTGTCTCGGATGCTCTGAGTAATTTTATTTAGCTCTAGAGTTTGAACAAAATATATTGCTGTTTTGGCACTTCCAATTCCATCAAGAAGTTTTTTTATTTTGACTTGTCCAGATGGAGAACCAAACCTGCCCTGTCTAAGAGGATCTGATTTTGACAATCCCCACTGAATACAGCATTTGATGGCAAAAATAAGGTAATCTTTCAGCTACTCCAATGAACCATAACTCCTTTGGGACTGATCTCAGTAGCAATATTCCCCAGCGTGTGAGCTCTGCTTGTCAAGCAGTCCAGAGTTTTCATACATGACCAATTTCCCATGCCAAAAATGCATGCTAGGACCCTTCTCTCTGAGGCACATTTCTGCCTGCAGCTGTGATCTTCCTAGCTGGGATCCCACTGCCTTTGTGTGTGGGCAGAGGAACAGGGGATCAGGAACGTGCAAATGCTACAGATCCCTGACTGTGATGGCTTTTTTTTGAGCTCTCTCCACCATTTTTATAACATGTTTATAGATTGCTATATAGCCAGATAAATGTGAACCCCTTTACTCTGATCACCAGCATTGCAAAGTCTCTCCCTCAAAAAGAGTAATTTGAGAGTTAAAAAAATGGCAAAGATGCACAACTTCATCACAGAGCCAAGATTTACTGTTGCTGCTGCTGCTGAAGAGCAGTGTGGGAAAAGCAGTCTGGTGCCCTGGAGTTCAAATCTGCAGCAGTGCATTCAAGATGTCTGAGCCCTTGAGAGCATTTGCTGGTGTAGTGAATTAAATTTAGAGCTGTGCAAATCCGGCTTTGGATTTAGATTTGTAAGATTCACCTTTGACCTGGCTTTGGATAGAGATTTGGATGCCTGTCTTGTTCAAATATGTGGGCAGTGTGTATTTTGTGCTACTTTTCTGGATAAAGGGAAAGGGCATAATTTCTACAGAGAATACTTTACCTACTGGTTACAAATTCAGGTTATGGCATCTACTTATGTCCATGTCCCTTCTCTTCTACAAGATCAGGCTATGATAAGAAAAATCTCAATTTAATCGTCTTGGTGCAAAGAGCAAACTGAGAGAATGCTGTCAAATATTGACAAGTTCTAGACAAAGATCTGAGTAAGTAGATTTATGTATAGACTTCATGCAAACTGTAATAGACAGTTTTTCAGACAACAAGGCACACATGGCTTGCCAGGGAAGGCTCGGTTTGCACTGTGTTGTCTTTTGGGTTTTCTGTTTCTTTGATTAGGTTATGGGAAAGTAAAGCTGAGGAGAGAGCTCCTGGATGTACAGAAAGATGCTGGGAAACACTCTGCTAGGGAAGATTTTTCTGGGGTGGTTTAGCTGAACTTTTATTTGCTGAACCAAACCCAACCTTGCGACAAGAGATGGCCTCACTCACCAGATGAAACTGTAGAACCTCTCTGTGAGCACTCCATGTGGCCATCACCCTCCAGCTAGCCCTTCCTCCCTTTAATTAGCACCCACACATGGGCATCAGTGTCAAAAGCTACACCTCTTTCCTAATCTGGTTTCAAAATACTCCGCCATCTCAGCTCTCCAGACTTCCTGTACTAATGGTTGCCATGACAGGAATTTTCTCTTTAATCCCTTTTTGGGGACACCCTTTCATCTACAGCAGTGATTACATTGGTCTCAGCTTCCTGCTGAGCCCTGTCTGTCTGCTAAAAGGAAAATGGAAATAAAAATGGAAAGCCTGCCAAGGTCCTTCCTTTATTCAATACAGAGTAACACTATCCACTGGCAATAAATAAAATAAATAAGATTAAATAATGTAAAACTAAGTATAATAAAAATCTAGAAGCTATTACTGCTTTTGTTTAAAAAAAGGAGAATGGTAAAAAATATAGTTTTTCAGATCCCATCTGGTTCACAGGCTGCAAGCAACGAATTAATTTCATTGAATCTTAGAGGAGAATTCATCTTGTTGAATCTTAGACAAGTGAAGATGAATTAGCAGCCTCTGCTCTTGATTTGAGGAGAAATCCCTTGGGGCAAAACCTAGAAAGGGCATCCACTGCTTGCAAATTTCTCAGACATTAGAAGGCAAAAAGCACCTGCTGGAGCACACCAGAGCCCATCAGCCCCCAGTACCATGCCTTTTGTGCCCACTCTGGCTGTCCAACCACCTCCAGCCACAGGATAGGGCATCAGCATGGCACCAGTGCTCCCTGAGCCTGCAAGAGGCAAGTCTCTGGCACCACCGTGACCTTTGTAGGACTCATCAGCCAGTGATTCGATGCCCGAATGCATCGAGGTCCTGAGCACCGCCAGGTCCCAGCAGCGGCTTTGCAGCTCTGCTGAGCAGGAGCAGGCACTCACAGCAGGTGAAGGGGACCAGACATCCTCCATGCCTTTGTCTGCTCACACACCACAGCCCCAACATGTGGGCCTCTCATCCCTCCCCTTTCTGACTTTTCTCTAGTGTTGCTTTGCCTACACATCGTTACGCTGTCATTACAGTAAAAGACCCTAATTACAGGCTCCGGGTCAAGCTGCATTTAAACAAAAACCACTGTAGCAATGGCCAGATTCCCCAGTGACACTTTCCCTTGCACTGTGAATCTGCGTATCTTGAGGAAAATGTAGAAGGAGGTGGTAATTAAGAGCCGAGAGATATAAATAGGCATTTTGGTAGCTCTGTCAGAGTCAGAGAAGACACGAAGAAAAGTCATGAATCTACTTTAGCTGAAGATCTGGCCCTATTTCAGCCAGGAAAGAGAGGAAAAGTAATATACAAGAAGTGTGTGAAAAGAGCAGCAGACTGAAATTATGCCCTTTTTACACCTATTCTCACAAAGGGACAGTGCCAGATTTGAGACTATGAGAGAGTGTGTCCCCGAGCCCCTGGTAGGAATGCAGACCTGGAAAGGAAATGGGAAGCATTCACTGGGCTGGTCCAGATGGAAAACTGGAAGAGATGTCAATGCTCTCTGTGATTCCCAGACTTTATACACTCATAGGGATGCACACATGGTTGTACGTGGGACGACAGATTTTGGCATGCTGAAGACTTCAGATGCCTGTCCAAGCTTCCCAATTCTACCAAAAACCCCACTGCTTTAAAGTCGGCTTCTTCCATGTTGCTGCTCCCTTCTCTTGAGTTTTTCCTCCCCTTCTTGTTCACGTAAACGCCATATCAAAGGTGGAGGAAAAGGCTTGCACAATTTGGTAACTGCAGCTCAGTCTTTTGCAGACTGAGGATTTCCTTCTGTCCTTTCTCTTCCAACCCCATGTTCCTGTGATGGTTTGCATGCCCAGGAGTGCACCCAGCCTGAGCAGAAAAAAAGAAAGCTCACAAGGAAACGTCCCAATCAGGCTTGTTGGAAAGAGAGCTCAAAGCTGAGGATGATGTAGTGCACATATAACTTGTGGAACTGAATAAAAAATGAAGAATAGGTTTTGGATAGCATGATCCCCAGCTAAAATACCAAGATTAATATGAAATTAAGCAACAACTGTGAAAATGAGAGGAAACAAAGTACATTTTCTTTTCTTCCTGACAGACTGAGTTTTGGACTCTTCAATGACAGTCTATTTTTTAAAAATTGTTATTATTTTCTTTTTTTGGCATCAGAAATATGATCACACAAAAACACGTATTCTGCTGAATCTTGAAGTTTAGTCCTAATGTTAAAAAGTCAAGGGCAACAGGCAACTGTAAAAATATAGATATTTCAAAACTTCCCTAAAGCTCAAGCTATTACCATCCCCATCTGGCTTATTCACAATGAAGCAGAAAAGCAGGCAGTCACCATTTCATATCCATGCTGGTCAAATCAGCTTGCCAGAGGGATCTTCTGGGGAGTACTATGGATTCACACAAGACAGGTCAGACGCAGTGGCTCTGTTGGGTTTTGGAGTGCCAGTCAGCCACCTCATCCCATTACCAAGGGTGAAACATTCTTTTTTTTTGACATACTACAGTCAAAGCTTAAACAAGTTCACCAAGAGCTCACTCTTTACTCTCTGAGGTTTTTACTAGGGGCTTGATCTGCTCCAGATGGGCTGGTGGCTTCCCCTGAGCTCCTTTTCCTCTGCTTTTCTTTGTCTCAGGCATCCTACAGGCTCTTGGAGTTTCCCTCTGCCTCCTTCTCTGCATTCATCTCGTGGCTCACTGAGTGGGCATAGGTTCTAATGTCTGTGCTCCTTTGTTCCTTTGTTTGCTCTGTTGACCTGTAAATGACTTTCCTTTGCTTGCTGAAGCATTTTCCACTGCCCCCTCAAAGCCTGCCTGCTGAGCTGATGCCACCACCCGTGGAGCTCAGCCCCCATGCTCCCCCATTCCCATGTGGTGCGGAAAATGGCAAGTGTGAGGCAGGAGGGGGGTAGCAGTGGACTGACCACGGTCTGCTGCTGAGGCTGGGATTGTGGGCTGGGAGAGCACACCTTCCCAGGGCCGAGATGCGCTGCCGGTGCTGTGCCTGGAGCCGCAGATGGCACTGCCCAGCGTGGGGGTCCCAGCACAGCCCCCAGCACTCACAGCCTCCCCCAAGTGCCATGGAGGGAGCACTGTACCCGTGCTGAGCAAAGAGAAAAGCCTGAATGGCTCAGAATAGCTCTCTTCCAGAGCGCTGTCATTATCCTAAATACAAGAAGATAATGCTGCCTACAGTTGTGCTGCAGACCTACCCAAAGACCTGACTCAAGTTCAGACTGATCCTTGCCATGGTTCACTAGCGTTCTGAGGGCAGCAGTGAATAGCCCTGCTGTCAAACACCTTCCAGAGGCCCACCTTTGTTTGCTCTTTTGCTTGGTAGTCTGAGATCTCTTCCTGGCTACACTTAGACATGTTTGTAAAGGCTGATCTGTTTTAGACCCTGTCTTCCACTCTCGATATGGAGCAGCATTGCCTGTTAACCTCACGGAGAAACCTGGGGAGGAGCATTTGTGCACAGAGACCGCTATGAAAAAAAGAGGCAGAGACCAGAACTTCTGTGGGAAAACAGTGTGCCTTTTATTGTATTCTTCAAGTTCTGAAATAAATTAATTTATTCCAAATGACCACAAAACCAGAAACTTAGAAGAAAGACTAGAACTAAAAGGATCATTTTTTCCCCACTAAATACCCCAAAATAAAGTAGGTACTTTGTCATTCACCAATAGGCAGTGTGGTAGTTTTTCCTGGCCCAGTTTTTGCCAGTGAACAGGGTGGAGTACAAAGATGGCTCCTGCATGTCCTGAGTAAAGATTCTGGAAATTTCTCCACCATGTCCAGCAGAGCCAATCTCTGATGGCTCTGAAAATGATGGACATGCTGCTGGACAAATCTGGGCCAATTAGAGATGTTAGTTATGCCTCTGTGAAAACATATTTAAGAAGAAATCAAAACAATGTGAGCACACACTTCTTTTTATCCAGGGAAGGAGGAGGAGGAGGTAAAAATATGTGAGGGAGAACAACATGGAGGCACCAAGGTCAGTGGAGAAGTGGGGGAGGAGGTGCTCTAGGCGCCGGAGCTGAAAACCCTCTGCCAGCCATGGTGAAGACCATGGGGGAGGCAGGTGGCCCCCCTGCAGCCCATGGAGTCCAGGGGATGCAGAGCAACCCCCAGAGCCTGTGGGGAGGTGCCCACACCAGCGGAGCAGATGATGCCTGCAGGAAGCTGTGATCCAGTGGGAGTCCCAGAGACTGAGAGTTGCAAAGGCCTTGCAAGAGAGAGAAAGGCCTTGCTCCCGGGATGGAAACAGCCTGGCCTCGGCTTGGAATTCTGCAACCTGGACAGAAGAATCTCAGACTGCAGCAATCGGGCAGGGCTGCTCGTGAGATTGGACCCACGCCAAAGAAGTTCGCACAGGACTGTCTCTCGTGGGAGGGACCCCCATGGCTAAGTAGAGGATTCTTCCCCCTGATGGACTGACCCTGACCAAAGGAAACCCCCACACCCTGCCCCCACCCCGGAGCTGTTGGTTAGAAGGAAGGAGGGAGGAGGTGAGCTGAGAAATGGCCTTAATAGGGAGGGGGGTGAGTAGAGAAACAGTGTTTGTAGCAGACAATTTGTGGCCTTGGACTGACTAAGAAAAGCTACATGCCTTGCCCTAGCCCAGATCTGTTGGTTGGATGGGGCGAGGGGGCGAATAGAGAAACAGTGTCTGCAGTAGAAGAATTGTGATGGACTGACCTAAGAAAAACCCCACATCCTGCCCCTGCCCGGGAGTTGTTGGTTATTTGGAAAGGAGGGAGGGGGTGAGCTGGGAAGCGATGCCTTAACAGGGAAAGGGAGGTCAGTGAAGAAATGGTGTCTTAAGAGCTTATTTTTATCTCCAATTTATCCTCTGACTCTGTTAGATTAATAAATCACTTGTTTTGCAACTTTAAGTCTCCTGTCTGCTTTTGCCCTGAATCTTGTGCGTCCCCTTATCAGTGATCTTATCTCAACTCATAAGTCCAGTGTTTTGTGTTAGTTTTCCCTCTCCTCTGCATAGCTGCAGCAGGAGAGAGCATAGAAAGTAAACGTTGTAGGTGCCTGGCATTTAGCCACGGTCAAACCCATGACAGGCAGCTTCAAGGTGGTCACCAAAGTCAGCTGGGCAGCGCAGGATGGCACACTGCTGTGGGCAGAGGTGGGCAGAGGTGAGCAGCCCCAGGAAGAGCTTCTCTTCCTCTGGGCCAGGTGGCACTCTCCGCTCGAGCTGCCTGGCTGACTTTTCTGGTGCTGAAGTTCCACTCCAGAGCCCACCAGAGAGGTTAGAGGGATGCACAGCTTCCTCCAGGTGCCATTGCTGCAGGCGGTTCACAGACAAGTCGGCTTCTGCTTCAGCAAGCAAAGGCAGCAAAACAACTGTCAAAGTAGAAATATATTCAAGAGTAAATACAAGTAATTTCCAGTTTGGGCAGTGCTTTGTTTGCCTATTTTTCATACATGTGAAAGAGGTAAGTTTACTACCTTTTTATCACCTAAAAGAACTCTTCAAAAAGTTGCTTCAAAACTCCTAAGTCTCATAAAAATATTTGTTTCATGCCTATTTTCTGGCCTTTTTTGTTACCAGAGTTCTACAGAGATATTTTACAGCTGCAATCAATCAGATGTCCTATTGTCTATTCCCTATATAAAATCCCACATACAAAACCACCTTACTAGGAGCTGGGCAGTTGTATATTTTTTTTTACCAGAACTTAAATCTTTGAAAAATGTAGTTATGATTGCCAGCTACTGCAAGAGGTGTCTCAAGCTCTGCCAGTTCATAAGTCTGTCTGTTCAAACCATGAAGCTGAGGGTGCACCAGAAACCATCAGTCCAGTTCAATAAACTTCTGATCTTTTCATCTTGACTTCCTGAGTCATCTCAGCTCTGGACCTCAGCTGCCATAAGGAATCCCACTTTGTAATACAATCTGAAACACACTTTCAGCTCATAAATGTGTTTGTGTTTAGAACTACAAAGGACACTTCCTGGCTGTAGGGTCTCTCTCCCTCTCTCTCTCTCTCTCAATGTCAAGCCACTTGGCCTGATAATGTGTTCATATCAGCTCAATTCTCATGTGTAACTTATGAATAATAATGGAAGTGCTGCTTTAAATAGAATACAGATTCTAATCCTCAATTATCAATTGCTTTTAATATCTTATTTCATAGATAGTGCTTTGCTCAATATATTTTCCTGTTACTTTTAAGGGAAAATTTTAAAACTTTAAAATGTATGGCTAATGCATCACATTGCGAGTTTTAAAAATACATAGCTGGCAAGTAATCTCATTATCAACAAATGTACAAGGCTTTTTTTTTCTTTTTCTTTTTCTTTTCCTGAGACTACACCTTTTTTTTACATCTCCCAGCAGCACTGGCATGCTGTTTTTCATTAACGATAGCTGCTTGCATGTTGGTGCCGTCAGAGCCGGACAGGAGACCACATCTGTGGTGCTTGCATATCTCAGCGACTTTGTAGCTTGGACTTCGGTGAATAATTTGAAAATTGCACACACATAAGGCTGACTTACATTGTTTTTTCTTTAAAACACATTTCAGAATATTCAGCTCTGAAAAGGTCAATTTATTTTCTCTAGTCTGTTGTAAACATGACAGGTCATGAAAAATGGAGAAAGGAAAACTCTCTGTAGACTAACCTAGCCCATAGTGTATGTAGAACAAAGCAAGCTTCTAAAATCTCGCCTTATAATAGTGCAGAGAGGTCAAGGGGGAGTTTCTGTGGCCCCCCAAGTCCAGTTTTGGCCATAGCTTGCTGGGCTTGAGGCAATACTACAGCACAACGCAGGATGCTGATGCCACCTGGTCAGGAGCATCCGCCCAGTCTTGGAACTGGCCTGGATGGTGGCAGGATCATCTTTCAGCCCTTGCCTGCTATAAAAATAGACATAGAACAGGAAACAGCTATACCACAGCATAGTCAGGCTGCAAAGAGTATTGCAGGACTTGGAAGCTACACCGAGAACCCCCTGAGCACCAGAAATGCTGTTTCATGTCCAACATCTCCGCCCCGGCCAGGGACAATGCTCGAGCTGGAGCCAAAGAGGCGGAGAAGTGCCCAGCAGCAATTTCCCCAACTTTTGAGAAGCGCCCATTTCTTTCCTAGGTAGTGCAGAAGTAGCGGTTTTCCTGCTCTGAGACAATGCTGACAGCTTGCTTTTGTGTGTCACTTCTCAGGGACTGGCCGGGTTGCTGTGGCGAGCCAAGAGGGTTCCTGCTTTTATCTGTTGGTCTCCAGGACTTCCAGAAAATAAGAGGGGCTCTGCTATGGGCAGTGGGGGCCCCAAATGTGCAAGGACTCTGAGTGTCCTGTCACCAGGGACTAGAAGCAGGCGCTTGGGCAGGAGCAAAACATGTATTGCCCTGGAGAGGTTCTGCTGACCCCATCCTGCCCTGGAGCCTGCAGCTCCCCACAGCTGTGGGTGCCACAACACATCAGGGAGGCGCTGGGCTTCTGCAGCACAGATGTGGTGCTGCTACGCCTTGGACCCACAAAGCATGGAAGGACATCAAAAGAGCATATGCCTCAGCAATGGCCCTTTCCAGCAGCCAGCTGTCCCGCCTGCTCAGAGCCATATGTGCACCCAGCCCCCAGGCCCTTCTGGAAAAGAGCTTTATTTGGAGTGGGGTGGGGTGGGCTGGGCACAGAGGTGCAGCCTGCTTTCCTGGCACAGCGCTCGGCTCGGCCTCACTGCCAGGGTGTGTGCACCCAGTGGGTCATGGCAGCGGCAGCTCTGCATCTCAGGGGATGCAGAGCACAAACCAGAGCAGGGTGCGGGGGGTGGCCATGCCCTTTGTGCCTTGGAGTCAGCACAGAGGCAGGGAGCCGAGGTGATGAGAGGTGAGGGGTGGTTTGCACGTAAACAGAGTTTAAATTAAGGGATTTCCACCCTGGAAAAAAGCAGCACATAGGTGGTGTAGCAGAGGCCTCTGAAATACCAGAGAAGAATAGGGATCTCTTAGTTCATTGTGGCTCGTAGCACAAGTACTGAGAGGCACAAAGGAAGAACAAAACCCCCAGAGCAAATCCCCTTACAGACAGCTCAAAGTCAAACCCCGAAATACATTGTCAGAGGATAATCTGTCAAAAAGCATAAACAGAGTGAAAAGGTATTAGGCAAAGGAAACATCAACCAAACCCCCAGCAATCTTTTTCTTAGGAGGTCTGGGTTACTAGGGACAGGTACTCCATATTTTATACTTTTATAAGCATTCAATGCTACTATAAACAAAGCAGGAGACCAAGCAGAACTGTGGACTGATTCAGAACAGCTCTTTTGCTGGCATGTTCACAGAATAGTTGTGAGATTATTCAATATTTTTTACCAATTATTTTAAATTTCCAAATTTTTGGTTGGTTGGCTGGTTGGTTGGTTGGTTGGTTGGGTTTTTTATTGCAAAAGTATATAGTGGAACTAATTTAGTACCATGAAAAAAAAAAAAGTCTTAATCATGTGTTTGAAAACATTGTGAAGCTAATGAGGAAGAAGTCTATTCCACATTTTAAGTGTATCACAATGAGGAGAGAAGAAAACAAACAAAAATGCAGAAGGGTCTAATTACAAGAAGGCAACAAATCACAGCAGTTTTTTTGTTCCTGATGAACAAATTATGCTATTTAAATGTTATCCTATTCATGGAATAAGAAATAATAATTTTTAATCCTTTTTTCTAAACTGTGGGTTTAAAACTCCAAAACCTGGGAAGAGGAGAAGCAGATACAAGGGTGTGCTGGTCAGCTGGTTACAAGTGAAGCAGTTTCCAATAATCTGTCACTCTGAAAGAATGGAAACCATCCTTGAGAGGTTTGTGAGACATGGGGTTTTGAAAAGGCGTAAAAGATCTGTAATTGTGGTAAACTGAGTGGTAAAAGCTCCACACACTCAGTTGGAACAGCTTTTAAGCAATTCTTGTGAGTTGAAACTGAAACAGTTAGAGGTGCTTAGTTTATATTTTTATGCTCAGTTTTTGCTTCTATTAATTTTATTCTTTTGTGTTTTCTAATGAATTTATGCAAATGAATCTGAAGTCACTCAGCAGCTAAACAATCTCTGTCTGCATTTCTTCTTTGTGCTCCTGGTCATGGCATCGCCACTGGCTGGGCTGATCATGAACAACAAGGATCAGCATCCTGAGTCCAGCTCTGGCCAAGTCCCACCTGACAAAACTTGGTCCGGACCAAATTGAATGCCAGCTACCATTTTTGCTCTGTGTCCTTTAGGCAATCCCAAGGCAGCTGTTGAGGCAACTTCTCCATAAAGATCACTGTGTCCAACTCCCTGCTCCTCAAAGGACTACCTAAAACTTAACCATGTGACCAAAGGTGTCATCCAGATGCTCCATGGGACAGTCTTGGAGCTGTGACTCTCTGGGGACCCTGTTCCAGTGAAGAACCTTTTTGTTCACATTGTGCAATGTGAACTTCTCCTGATGCAGTTTCATTCCATCTCCTCATGCCCTGTCGGTATCCACAGAGAGAAGGAATCAGCACTGGCCCATCTGCTTTCCCTCTTGAGGAAGTTGTGGGCTGTGCTGGGGTCACCCCTCGGCCCTCTCCAAGCTGAGCAAACTGAGTGACCTCAGACAATCACCCCAAGCCTTGCCCTTGAGACCTTACACCAGACAGCCCCCCCCAGACACAGTTTGATGTCCTCCTGACGTGGAGGCACCCAGACCTGCACTCAGGACCTGAGGTGAGGCTGCAGCTACACATTGCAGAGTGGGACAGTCACCTCTGACAGCAATGCTGTGCCTGATGCCCCCCAGCACACAACTGGCCTTTTTTGCTGCCAGGGCACACTGCTGATCCACATTCAACTTGCCATCAACACAAACCACCAGATCTCTTTCTGCAGGGCCTATTCTCCTCCCTCAATTTTTATGCATAATCAGATACTCCATCCCAGGTGGAGAATCCAGTACTTGCCTTAGTTAAATTTCATATGGCTGGTGACCACCCTGCTGACTTCTACACAAAGATCCTTTTCTCCTTTTCCATATGTTGTCAGCAGGCTTGATGATAAAACTCATGATAGAAAAGAACTCATGATAAAAACCAACTTCTGCCACTGGCACCAGCCTTGGAGCCAGGTATTGATTCTGCTGAGTCTTCCCGTTTCTTCCTTCATCTTTCCCTGCATCTGGAAGGAAAGAAAAGAACATTTCTTGTGTTGATGATTCCCTAATGAATCCTTCCGAAGTCTCTCTCAATTGTCTTCAGACTTTGTATTCCAACTTCATCACTGCCTACATGAAAAAAAATCAATAATGGATAATAATCCAGAGGCCATAAGAAGGTAGGAAGCTTTCTCTTCATATATTTAATCTGAGTGTAGGGAACCAGCAGATTTCCCTAAGAAGTGAGTCTGGTCCAGCTATCTTCTCTGAGAATACAAGATAAATTCATTTAAGGTAAGCTAATGAATAGAAAGAAAATTGTGAACTTCACAAGACACTGTCACAGACACATAGACTTTGGTGGAGGTTTCAATGAAATAGTGGTTGCTTTAGCCTCTCCTCCACAGGGCTGGGTTTTGTCCTCCATTATTGTAAGCATGATATTATTTACTACAGAGAAATACAAGTCAATTCAGAGATATAAAACCTTTGTCTCCTATTCCCAACCTCAGCTTTGATTGCAGCAAAGCCCTAGAGGAGAAGAAAACAGCAGCAACTGCAACTGGATAAACTGATCCAGACTGGCAAAGCACTGCTGTGGGTACACCTGAGCATGCCTCATGCAGGTATGAGTTCATGACCAGATGCCCTAGACCAGCCAAGACAAAACCATTAGTTATTCTCTGGGGTTTCTTTCACTTTTCCTCAGAAATCTGTTCCCTCTTATACCATGATAACAATTGGAAGGCACCAATAAGGCAACTCGTCACTTGCTTTTCTGTACCTATTATTCATCTGGGGTTTACATAGGCATGGTTGCCATGGAAGCAAAGTGAGATATTTCCATTTTCAAAATGGATTCAATGCTCTTTTTCTGTCTGCTTTTTCCCCTCCACCAATGGTGATTCTTTAGAGGTCCCACCTCTGTCTCTGCTTCTTTGTTTGAGATTGTCTTGCCCTGACTGCCCACAGTCCCCTGCACTGATAATGTCCATTCATACATAAAGGTGGCAAAAGTAAACAGCAATAACTATGTTGTCATTTCCAGGAGAAAAATGCTGATGCAGGAACTTGTTCCACACTCAGTGTTCTTCATACAAACATAGGATTCTTGTTCTTCTCAGCAGCTTCTGACTTTGAGGTCACTGGTTATTTTGGGGGGGGGTCACTAAAGAGATAGATTTTTTACTCTTTCTGCAAAGAGTTTGAGCAGTCTTGGCAAGTATCACAACATGTACAGAGAACCACCTTAGCCAAAATGGGATGGCTGAATAACAGCGCTGCCGCAGCTGAGATCAGCTGAAGGCCTTGGGCTGGGTGAGCGGGGTTTCAGGTCTTTTCTCTTCTGTCACAGTTAAGTTTTATGCAGCCTAGCTCAAAAGCACAAAAAAATTACAAATAGCCCAAATAGTCAGAACTTCAGACCACTGAAATTACCAATGTTTAAGGGACACCAGAAAAGTAGGAATTAGAGATTGATAGTGAAAGAGTGGGGAGGGAAGACAACTGCTGAGAGTAATTTTTTTCTGGTGCGTGAACAGCTTTACAGCTGTGCTAGGTTTTACCTCTGTTGTGGATATTGATATCATCATTTTATTTTCTTAAACTTAGAGTAAATAAATCTTTTTGGGGTTTTTTTCTGTGCTCTATTCCTTCTTCATAAATTCTGAACTACTTTTCTATTGTTGTCCTTCCCCTCCAATGGAAAGATTCAAGTACATGAGTCTCAGAGCCAGTTTCCCAGCAAGGCACTGAAACAGGCTGACAAACTTCTGTGGAGTATCCCCGAGTCAACCACACACTGGCTTTGCTTCTCTGGAGCCTTCAGCCATAAACAAATTCTTGCAGAGAACCTTCGTTATATTGCATTTGATTTATGTTTCCAGTTAGAGCAGATTTTTTTAGCTCCTTTCCCAGCTCTACTTTATTGCTGTTTACACGTGATCTCTATTTCCCTGTTGCGTTTAATAAGCAGGTTACTTTTTTAAGGGTGTCTTTTCCTTTTGTGGAACCTGGTTCAGATTCCAAGACAAGGGATAACACAGATACTTACAGAGTTCCTCAGCCCTTTGTTTTAGCGTATGAAGAGAGCTTGTCCTCACTCTTCTGGCTGCACGTAAGGAGCAGACAGCTCTATTAACAACTATAAAAGAATCTCTTTGTGCCTCATGTATTTCTGTTGTTTTTTCCAAAGGTCTTATGGACTCCATTCACCCCAGAGTTCCCATAAAATGTCTCATGGTATATTTCACAATAACCAGGTAATAATCAGTGTCATGATTGTGTCTTTTGATAATGAACAGAATTCTTCACGTATGCACACACTATTAGCCTGAGCAGCAATATAATTATCATCTGACTTGTTGAGTCAAAGAACTGGTCTTTCAGGAATCCTCTACTGCTACTGCCAAGCCTACTCTTCCCACAGCCAAGTGTTTCTTAACGAAATTTCAGGCCAGACTGAACACTAGTAGGTAGCAGGGGACAGACCCATGCCAGGAACATCTGCTGGTTTAGGTTCTTTATAGATTTCCCACAGCACATGTTCTATACCTTTTGTGAGTAACATTCTGTAAATTGCCTATGGGGTAACATATGAAATTAAGAAAGGAGATCATCACTAAGAGTAAGTATTGTGTTAATGACTCAGGGGGAGACGCTTTAGGCTGCAGATAACACAGGACTACTGTCTCCAACTATTCTATAAAAGATCACTGTGCAGCAGTCCTTACAAACCATTCTCCAGATACATCAATAAGAGCACAGTGAGTGAAATGCTTAAACTGCAGGAAAGGAAATTTAGGTTGAGAGTAGTGCCTTCTTCTTCTCTGCCTGTAAAGAAAGAGGCAGAGCACTGCATTGACTAGGAAGGTCATAGGGTCTGCAAGAATTTTCCAGAAACAGGTTAGACTAGCATCTGCCGGAAATAATGCAAATGTAATTTCTTCTGCCTATTGGGCTAAGGGGAAGGACTAAATGACCTCCTGAGACTATTCCAGGCCTTCATTGTCTCTGTTTGTACAGTTATGCCATTTAAAGAACCCTGGAGTGAAACAGGATTTACCAGACGTATGAAGTTTAGCAAGGACAAGTGACCGATCCTGTACCTGGGATGTGGCAACCCCGGATGTGCAGACAGAATGGAGAATGAGAGGCTGGAGAGCAGCGCTGCAGAAAAGGAGCTGGATATCCTGGTCAACAGAAAGCTGAACATGAGCCAGCAGTGCCCTGGCAACCAGGAGGGCCAAGTGTGTCCTGGGGGGCATCAGGCACAGCATGGCCAGCGGGCAAGGGAGGGGTTTATCCTGCTCTGTTCTGCTCTGCTCTGCTGTGGGGCAGCCTCACCTCGAGTGCTGGGTGCCATAGTACAAGAAAGACATAAAGCTACTAGAGACTGTCCAAAGGAGGATGGGAAGACGCGGGGGAAGCAGTATGAGGAGCAACTGAGGTCACTTGGTCTGTTCAGCCTGGGGAAGAGGAGACTGAGGAGAGTGCTAATTGCGTTCAGCATCCTCAGAAGGGGAAAACGAGGAGCAGGTGCTGCTCTCTTCACTCTCATGACCAGTGACAGGACTTAAGGTAACAGCATGAAGCTGAGTGAGGGGAGGTTTAGGCTGGACATCTGGAAAATGGTTTCACCCAGAGGGTGGTTGGGCTCTGGAAGAGGCTCCCCAAGGAACTGGTCACAGCACCAGCCTGACGGAGTTCACAAAATATTTGGACAATTCTCTCAGGCCCGTGGTGTGATTCGTGGGGTGTCTTTCACAGGGTCAGGAGTTGGGACTTGCTGATTCTGATGGGTGCCTTTCAACTCAGCATATACTATGATTCTATTTAAAGTATCTCAATATGTGATGAAATTCTACTCATTTTGGCACAGAATTATATTCTGATCTTATTAGATCATTCCAAGTGCTGCAAAAGTAGGAGAAATCTTACTCATATGAAGAAACAGGAAATTGTAAGCATAATTATTCTGTATTTAGTCAGCTTGTGTGTTTACTTATTTATTCACCTTCCTCCATTCATGTTTAAAGGGAAAAAGGAACATTGGCAACTTGTAAGAACGCTCAAGTAAACAGTATGCTCAGTATTTCCATGAAGCCGTGTCCCTTCTCCATTGCTCTTCCTGACACCCACCTCCTGGCCTCCCTGCCACTTTGTGCTGGTTTGCAGTCATGGGAGAAAAGCTCACCCCAGGAAGAGCTCTGCCCTTGTCTGACTCTCCTCTGGCTGCCCTGCTTTGCATCTTTTGCCTGGCTTGGTGAGACGAAAGCTGTGTGTCGATGTAATGGAGTAGGTTCAGCTTAGCTTAACCATAAAGTCATAGAATGGTTTGGGTTGGAAGGGACCATAAAGAACATCGAGTTCCAACCCCTCTGACATGGGCAAGGGCATCTTCTACTGGACCAGGTTGCCAAGAGCACTGTCCAGCCTGGCCTTGAACACTCCTAGGGATGGGGCATCCATGCCTTTTCCCCCAGGCAACCTGTTCCAATGTCACAGCAACCTCACAGAAAAGAATTTCTTGCTAATGTCTAATTTAAATCTGCTCCCTTTCAATTTGAACCTATTCCCCCTTGTGCTGTCTCTGCATGCTCTTGTAAAAAGTCCCTCTCTACCCTTCTTGTATGCCCCCTCAGGCACTGGAAGGCCACAATTTGGCCACCCCTAAGCCTTCTCTTTTCCAGGTTGAGCAAATCCACTACTCTCAGTCTTTCCTGATAAGATAGGTACTCCATCCATCTGATCATCTTGGCAACCTCCTCTGAACTCATTCCAAAAGGTCCATGTCCTTCTTGTGCTGGGCCCCCAGAGCTGATGCAGCACTGCAGGTGGGGTCTCACTAGAGCAGAGCAGAGCAGAGCAGAGCAGAGGGGCAGAATCTCCTCCCTGGCCCTGCTGCCCACACTGCTCTGGATGCAGCCCAGGACACGTTTGGCTTTCTGGGCTGTGAGTGCTCATGTCTGGGTCATGTGTAGCCTCTCAGCCACAGCAGCCCCAGGTCCTTCCCAGCAGGGCTGCTCTGCTGTGTCCATCCCCAGCCTGAATTGATGCTGGGGTTTGTTCTGACCCAGATACAGCACCAGCACTTGGTCTCGCTAAACTGCATGAGATTGCCACGGACCCAGGTCTTGAGCTTGCCCAGGTCCTCCTGGATGGTATCCAGTTGTTCAAGGGTGTCAGCCAGACCACTCAGCTTGTTGTCACCCAAACATTTGCTGAGAGCATACTCAATCCCTTTGTCTATGTCTTTAATAAAGATATTAAATAGCAATGATATCGATATAGACCCTTGAGGGGTCCATATAGTCACTGATGTCCATCAGGACTCTGAGACATAGACCATTGCCCTCTGGATGCAGCCATCAAACCAATTTTTTATCTAACAGTTCACACATCTAATCCATCTCTTTCCAATTTAGAAAGAAGGATGTTTGGCAGAACCATGTCAAAAGATTTACACAATTCCAGAAAAAATTACATCTGTAGCCATTCCCTTGCCCAGTGATGCCATAGAAGAGCACTAGGTTGGTTTAAGGAGGTATGAGGATTCAGCACATTGGTTACAATCAAATCTGTATCTTGACTGCTATTGAGCATAGTCTACTGGTTGGCATGGTAACAGCTAATGATATCTAGACAATGTATGTTCTTTTTATTCTCAGTTGCAATGTATGAGACCTTCAAAAGATATCTTGGAGGAGTGGTGGGTGATGATAGGGAAGGAAAGTCAGGAGAAGTGAAACGTTAGGATACAGCAGTTTCTTTGAAGATTGCAGCTGTAGATTGTCTATCTATTTGCTGTTTATTTATTAGACTGTAGGAAATCATTGCTACCTGTTTCACGACCTGCATTGCCGCGAAATTCCTGTTCCCTCGTATGAGCCTGAATCCTCTCCAGGACGACACACCAGTGAAAAGGAGCTTCCATTTTTTCCTACTAAGCCCCCGTGGCTGGAAATCTCACAGGTGTGCTTTGCTTGCTCTGGCTACTCAATTAGCAGCTGCAGGCTACAATTCACTTCCTTTTCCATGTTTGAACTGAGTTCACCAAGGTGCAGAATGTGAGACAAGGCACAGAATGAAAATCATATGGCACTTTCCTGTGTTCTGGACTGGCTAGTCTAACTAGGATCAATTCACCTCAGTTCATTAGAAACTAGTGCCTCTGAGAAAGAAGCTGTATGTGAAAAAACCTGACCCATCTGGAGACAGTCATGTTAAAAAAACAGGAAAGAAAACAATGTTATCCTTCTTTGAGTCAGCATCTTTCTAACACAGACAGACAATATCCCGTAACATATACTGCCTGTTGTAATTCTTGTAATTCCTCCTGGTATTACAAGAGGAAATGAATTTATTTCCTGGTATCTAAAGTCTCTCATGCTATCAGACAGGCCCAAGTTATCTTTGGGCAGGGGCATCTATACAATAGAAACTTTTTCAGAAATCCCTGTTGGCATGAAGTTAGTAATATGGTTTGTCTCTTTCAGTCTTTTCAGATTCACAAGGACAGATCAGTATTCTTAATGGAATCCTAGTGCTTTCCTAAAAATTAACATCGTAGTCCTGAGCAATGGCTACCCTATAGCTCAACGGGTCCCTTACTTGGCCATTTCATATTTGAAGCACAAAAGTTTGCATGAAAATTATTTGAAGTATTTGAATATGACTTTTCTCTTTTTTGGAACTTATTTTTCCATTGGAGAACTAAAAGTTGTGTTGTGAGAACTGGGTTTAATGAATATTTAGGGAAAAAATGACAAAAAACCCCAAACAAACATGGATGCAGTTATGTAACACCTTAAAAAGAGATAAACATGAAGTCTAGCATGAGATGACCACACCAAGAATGAACATTGCTTTGCCTTTGCCACGTTGGTTGTTCCCCTTCCTACTGCTGTATGAAGTTAGGACTACTCTTTGCCTAGAGCCAGGTTTTGGGTAAGGTGCAAGATCTTCTTCCCCTTCTCTGGAAAACCTCATGCCACTTCTGTCTGCCAAGCCACAGGATCTGAGCTCCATCTGGGGCATGAATACAGGGCAACTCTAAACAAAATGCACACATATGTCAACTCTGCATGCTGGTAAAGCAAAGCCAGAAACCCACAGTCAGGCAAATAGAAACCTTTTGCATTGCAGAGACTCTAAATGAAATACTCATTTTTAAAATACGCAACATTCATCTTTGACCCAAAGGTTTTGCCTAAAACTCCAAGTATCTAGGTCACTTGGTGGTTTGAAACGTCATTTTAAAAACACTGCTCTCTCAGACTCCTGCTGGCACTGATATGTCAAGAGCATGAGTTTAACATATGTTGGGAGCACATAAAATCACTGTAGCAGAAAAGCAAACGTATGAGCAATGGTGGCACTGAGAAGCATCATGTGTCAGCCAGATCAGATAAAAGTGTTAATGAAAAAAAAAGGAAGGGCAATGGGATAAGAGAATGAGGCAAAAGAAAAAAGTGTATTAGAAGGGAAAGAGCATGTGAAAAGGTGATGTCTGTTAATGTAATTTGTCAAATACAGGAACAATTATACTGGCAGGACTTTCCTGACTAAACACGTATTACAGGATTTTGATCAAATTGCATCCAGGAGTGACAGGTTTTCAGACAACTTCAAAGCCCTTATAGAAAGTCATACATACTGTTTCTGCCATTCTTTTGGAAAAGGCAGCCTTGTATAGGACAGGTCCTGCAGTAAATTGTATTTCTTTCCCCTCCTCCTGCAAGTTCTAGTAAAAATTAGTACTCTAAATGTAAACTCACCTTCTAAAGCAGTATCCGTATTCACAACTGGGAATGAGAAAGTGAATTACAGCTGAGTGCATTCAGTATGCCAGCTGGTAAAGAAAGAAAAACAGCTGCTGGTGGCAGCCAACTGTGAAGATCATGTGGACAATGTTATGTTCAAAACATAAAGTGAACAAGTTGCATGCTGGCATGGATTCTGTTGCAGCAAAAGCGCCCAATGCCTTGTAAAATGTTGCAAATGGAGCCAAACTCTATAGATTAGAAGCAATATAGAGAAAAATTATCACAGTTGTGGCTATACAACTAATGCAGCTAGCCTGGGCCTTGTCTTGCACCATGAGCTGGGGCCCAATGTGAGATATGCATTGCCACTGTAGGGCTCAAACCTGATTGTTGCTAACCCTGCAGAAACTACACCCAGAACCAATGAGTCATTAAACCATCCTTCAGTATCCGTGTCATAGCCTGTGCAGCAGAAGCACTAATTCATGATGATACTTTGATACATTTTCTTTTTTTAATTTCAGAACACTTTATGTCAGATCTAAGATCTGCAGTTCAGAGTGAAAACATGAATTCACATCAGGGAGAAGCAATAATCTGTTCTCCATGTTGAGTATATGGTCTGAGAACCAGAAGACTTGGAAACCTGTTTCCAAATTATGCCCTGTCCTGCTCTTCTACATGGATGATTTCCATCCCTCAATTACAAGACAGCAGAGCTGACTCCTACCCCACTTAGACTGAGCTCATTACAAGGTTCACAGCAGTACCAGGGTTGCCCTGCAAGATCAGATCTTATGTGACCTGCGTGGGAAGTGTGAAATTCCATGTGACCAGCTCTCCAATACAGTGGCAGTGTGCAGGAGAATTGGGTCACTTGACACGTATATCCTGTCATGGGTGACTGTGACAGAGGCACCCCTTGAGACACAGCCCCTTTTCACACAGCAGTGTGTCTCCTCCACTTATAAGGTATCTGCTGCTAGGAACACAGCCCTCCAAGGGGGTAAACCCTGAGCACTCTCATGGAAGAGGGAAGCTGAGAGCCTGCCATGCTGTGCGGAAGGCTCAATGGCTCTTCAAAGGACAGCAACTGATTGCAATGCTTAATCACTTGCACAGAGCAACACCTCACTTCCTCCTTATTTACTAGTGATGAACATTTCTCACTGGAATTTATTTTGCAGCTCCTCCAGAATGTGGAACTCCTTGCAAATTTTTTCCTTATGGACTGGAGGTTTTTGAACCACTGGCTGTTTCTCTCTGCTCCCATTTCCAGAATATGGTCTCTGTCTTCCTTAAAAGGCCATTTTTAAAGATACTTAATATATTTTCTACCTCTAATGCAGCTGTCCCGTTACGCAGCAATGTGGATGCTGTGTGCAAAAGCAGAGACTCTCTTCTCCATGTGCATGAGATGCATTACCTACAGACACCTCCTCCAGAGACAGTCTCTGCACATCACAAGCTCTTCCCACGTTGGACATTTTCACTCCCTGGGAAATTTCGCCCATCAGAGGTGTTTGCCACCAGAGCCTTCTCAGAGGGTCATGCGTCCCTCATGACTGCCCCATCTGACATTTTCCATCACTTTTACTGAACATTTCTCAGGCCTGTTTCACAGACATACTAATGGAGGTGCAGAAGAGCTAATGGTGGGATTGAGGTCACCTTCATTCACCTAACCCCAAAATCAGGAATCTAATCAGAACTAGTCATCTAGGCTCTCTCTACAGTCAATGAAGAAAGACAGGTACCTCCAGTGCATGATTCATTCCTCTTTTCTTGGACAACTGTCCTAAAAGAGGTTGAATTGTATTCCAGAGATGCCTGCTATCTGCCTGAATGATAGAGGAGACCTAAATAACTAGTTTACTTGAGATACCTATCTGCAGGATGACTTCAGCTAAGTGCTGGGCTCCTGCTCCAAGTGATGTGCCCAAGCTTAGGAGGGCAGAGTCAGGAGTCAGATTCTTTCTGCGACCTCCAAGGCATCAGCCCAATTGCAGAGTCCTTCTTCTCAATGGAAACATTCTTTAAAGTGGGAAAATATTAAAAAGGTTCTCCCTGTGCCTCTGATATCACACCTGTGACATCACCTTTGTTCCATCCAAATCCTTTAGAAATCCAAAAACTGTTATTAAAACACAAATGTAATTTTTCCACTGTCTTTTTGTTCTTTCTTTAAAAGAGCAGCAAACACAACAAAAAACCACAATTGGAAAAATTCAGGAAGAAAATGCTCGAGGCTAAGGCATGGTTTCTATCTAATTTGAATTCAAATAAGTTTTTTATTATTTCTAAATTTAATTATAGCCTTCAAATGTATAAAATTGCATATGAAAATAGTAAACAGAGCTTAAATATACCCCAGAACACCAGGCAGAATCACAAACACTGCTAATTTGCAGGGATGCTGTTTTCTTGATCAACATAACACCATGATACCTTCCTTTGTGTCCTCAGCCAGACTAAGCAGATGGAGAAACATCTTTTACATACCTTAAAAATGTATATAAATACGTTCTTATCTGAGATCTAGTGAGCAGATTTGACCTTCAGAGGGAATACTAGGACTCTTTCTCAGTTTTAAAATGCCCTGGAAAATGTAACTGGAACCAATAATTTTCCAGAAGTACTGTTTAACTAACCATAATGGTACTTATATCACATATATAATTTCCCAGTAAATGCTATTGGATTTTCAAACCTTTCTGCATCTCTGCATTAAAATAGAGTGCACATGTCTCAGAGGACTTTCTATAACATCCCCTTTTGGTTCTGTTGAACTCCTTTGGTTCATAACCCCATTACATTCTCAACGATGTTACCCACAGGAATAAAGGTCCACGACATGATTCAAATACAGAGGCTGTTTCTCTTCCTTTGTTCAGTGCTTTCACAGAAGCCTATCTTATTATATTTCAGAGAACAGAAATGAGAGTGGGGGTTATAATGAATTCCAATATGTTTGTTCTTTACAAATCCTGAAATGAATTTTATGCAATACAAGAAAGGTAGCTGTTTCACCCATGGGCTTTCAAGGATTTTTGAGAGAAGCAAAGATGTCAGAACCTCTTCAAAAAGTCATCAAATATATAATTTTGAAGTGCTAGGTAACTTAATTCAGCATGTCATTAATAGCTCTCACAACAGCATAGCAGTATCATTGTGTAGTTATGCAGCTAAAGGGGAAGTTCACATCTTTCCAAAGTTTGTTTGCTTGCTTGCTTGTTGAACAACCCACAGACCTGGAAGGCTCTGAGATATACCCAACATTTAACTTACAGCCAGAAAAGCGAAAAATGTACAATTGTTTCTTCTTTTAGGTTCTGGCTGTTGTTTTAGTAAAAGGAGTTCGAATTCTTGTTCTGGGTTACATTAGAGCAAAATTTTAATGATGGTTTGCGAATTAATTCAAACTCCAAATTGGTGTCATCTTAGACTAAGAATATTTGAGAGTTTTGTTCTGCTTCTGAGTTGTTGTTGAATTCTTTTTTATTATCACAGATCTTTCAATTATTGTCTGTGCAAGCTTGTGTTTAACATACACCATCCCCAGTGACAGTTTGTCCATTTGTACTCAGACCTCAGAATTCCTGTCACAATTCATGCATGGATGTGTACAGCTCTGGTCCTGCAGATTTTAACATGTGTTGGTGCTCAGAGGGGGACAGAAGAAGTTTTTCCTGCAGTGACTTATGTGCACAATGCATTTTTCATCTAATTGTCAAATAGAACTAATATTCAGGATTGGGTTTAAATGTCAAAAGTTTTGTTAGCATGGGGGACTACAGGAGTCACACCTGTAGAAGATGCCAGAAGCTTCCCCCATGTCCAACAGAGTCAATCCCAGCCACCTCCAGGATGGATTCGCCACTGCCTGAGGCTGAGCCCATCAGTGAGAACAAGTGAGAAACAACTCTGCAGTCATCAAGGCTAATGAAGGAGGGACAGAGGTGCTCCAGGCACCGGAGCTGAGGTTCCCCTGCAGCCCAGGGTGCAGCCCATGGTGAGACAGCTGTGCCCCTGAGCCCATGGAGGTCCCTGGGGATGCAGAGATCCACCTGCAGCCCGTGGAGGACCCCACGACAGAACAGGTGGACACCTGAAGGAGGGTATCATCCCATGGGAAGCCCTCAGTGGAGCAGGCTTGCTGGCAGGACTTCTGACCCATTGGGGATCCATGCTGGAGCAGTTAATGAAGAGCAACTGTATGTGGGAAGGACTCATGATGGAGAAGTTTGGGAAATACTGTCTTCCATGGGAGGGATCCCACACTGGAGCAGGGGAAGAGCCAGAGGAGGAAGGAGCAGCAGAGACAATGTGTGATGAACTGACCATAACCACCATTACCGCCCCCCCCCATACACTTCTCAGAGGGAAGGGGTAAAATTGGGAATGAAATTGAGTCCAGGAAGGAGGGAGAGATGGAGGGAAGGTATTTTAAGATTTGGATTTATTTCTCATTACTTTACGCTGATTTTGCTCAGTAATTAATTAAGCTAATTTCCTCGAGTTGGATGTGTTTTGCCCATGACAACAGCAATTGCTGAGTGATCTCTCCATGTCCTCATCTCAACCCACAAGCCATTCAATATATTTTCTCTCCCATGTCCAGCTGAGGAAGGGAGTGACAGAGCAGCTTTGGTGGGCACATGGCATCCAGACTGGGTCAACACGGCATAAATACAATAGTTTTAAATTTATATCGGTATAATGGAAAATTAAGGAAGTAGAACGTGTTATCGCGAAAAGGAAGTGAAATCACCTGCCTAAAAAAGTGCAGAAAAGAGGTAAGGTTGAGCTGCTCACTCTTTCTGGCACGGAGCTCCCTTTGCAGTTACTCCCTGCGCACAGAGCAGGTTGTTGCTCACTGGGGACTTGGCTTTTGAGCTCTCTGCGTCAGACCCTTACCCCAGTCACTGCCAGCTCTGCTAGTTCCCATCTCGGTAGGGCCAGCCACCACATACCAAAACGAGGAGCTGCTATGAGTCCACTCCCACCACTTGGGGCTTGCAGAGACCCTAAAAACCAGCTCGTGAGGAACAGAAAACAAAAGCATATGCGTGAGTCTTGCTCGTGAATGTGCATGAAGTGCCACTAGCAAACTGGTGGCCTGACTAAGCATTCATGGTCTCATGCTGTCTGTTGCAACATTTTCCCTTTGGTGTGCAGGGGATTTTTGTTTCATCTTTGGAAAAACATCTCCAACCTAGAGCCAGTGTACTCCATCCTCCATTAGTAAAGTTCATGATAACTTGGCTTCATTCCCAGTTGGAAAGTGTCCTCTGCACTAACAAGCCACTGGCCAAATTTCTCCATGGGCAGTCTGAAAACCGCCAGACAGAAATGAGATCTGTAAAACCAAGCTGACAGCACGAGGGCTATACAGAGTTTTCCAGGCCTTTTGCCAGGCCCTAGAGGCCTAGTTTTAGAAAGACAAATTGAAACCATAACTAGCTAGCTAAGCTCTCCTCAAACCCTTTTACAGTGACAAAACCCTGCCCTTGCCAGGCTTAGCCCCTGGTACTGGTACATTGCCAATGGCTCTAAAAAGACATAGCAGAAGTCAGAAAAATGCCGATCGAAGGAAATCTGAGACACACTCCAGCCTCTCCTCCTCCTGCGTGAGGTAGTCCAGAGGAACGGGGCAGTGACAGGTTCTAGAATTTCCCTTTGTGTGTCCTGCAGGTTTTCTGCTGGGTACTGAGCAGGAGAAAAACAAGCCCCCAGGACCTAGCAGCAGTGCAAGATCACATCTGGGAGACAGCATGAGCAAAAAACTAATCCAGGACCTGGTCTCCCTGGATGTGTCCTGCAGCGTGCTCCTTTTCCTCAGGACACCATCCTCTTAGCAGCACCCACCACTGCTCCCACTCCCAAGGGCTGTCTGGGGGTTCAGCTTGCCCACGGGTTGATTTGAAAAAGCCAGGGCTTTTAAAGGGCAGGTTATTACCAACAGCTGTTTTTGTATGCATAGAAATTCACATAGGACACAAGACTACATCAATTTTTAGGCACACATCCTAAATACCCCTTGAAGGTGACAAAATATTTGAGCTTAAGTGAGTAACATGTCCTTTCAAGAGTAAGGAAGATATTGCCGTGGCTTGATGTTTGACAATGTTCTTTTTTCTGTTTTCTTTTGAATCAATGTATGCACAGGACTTACTAGGGCAAGAAAGTGGGGGCTTTTTTAGGTGGAAGCACTCTTGTATAGTTAATGTGCTTTATTTCTCATAAAGGTATTGTGGAATAAAGGACGAGTACATTGTGTGCTCAAGTATTAGTGGATATCAAAAAGAAAAGTACATAAGGACTGGTGTTTGCAAAAGCAAACCACACTTATGAGATATACAAATGACTACAGAGTCCAGTTCTCTGAAGACTTAATGCATTTATTTATAGCTGACTGATTTGGGACTAAAATTTTGGAACAAGTTCACATATTCTTGTTTCTCCTGCCACAGCTTGTAGTTGTCGTATCTTTTTTTTTTTTTTCAGCAACCAAAAGAAAGAGAACCTTTTTTAACTACAGCACTTGCCTCCTTTCCAAGTCATAAAAAAGTAAATAAACTTTTACTAAGCACAATGCACAAATTGAGGGGAGGATCTTTTCTGTCCGGCAGTCTTTCATCTTGGGAAAGTAAACAATAGTATTGACTCTTACACAAAATTCCAGTGTACTACAGAAATCTTTCAGTAGAAAGGGAGAAAGGCAACAGAAAAGCAGTCACGGCATCTTACAGGAGAGAACAAGACTTTGATTCTTCAGTGTTCAGTGCAGTCACACAGCTTGGAACAGCAAGTCCTGGGAGTAAAGGAACAAAATAATACATAATCCCTGAACAGCTTCCTTACCTAACCACAGTTCCCTCAGTACATGGTTTTATATTCTTTAGTTCTTGCCTTGTTCCATGGTGCATAACACACATTAGTGCTTTTTTTGCAATTAGAAAGCAGTTCTCAATGTTGATTTTTATGCCAACCTTTGATATTTGGGCACATGTTGCTGCATATCTTGAAAAATCCCTGGCACGGGATTAATCATGGTTTTTAGTAAGCTTGTCTGTACTTTACCTAGTTTGGTGGAGAACCTTGCACAAATTTTTTCCTGTGTGTCTAGGTTTGTATTCTGGATAGACTACCCTATTTTTGACAAAACTTTGCAGCATATCAGAAGATCAGGCTGTTTCTCAAGAGTACACTTTGTACTATGTATAAAACAACATTAGTGACAGGGTGTGCTTTTTTCAGTTGGAAATGACATTTGATACATTAGCCAAACAGGGACCACAGCCAGATCATAATTGGATATGTATTTTCAACATCCTCAGCCCTTCAACCAATTGGCTGAGACTCCAAGAGGCTTATTAGTAGAAATGCAGTTTTATCTTTTTTGCTAATCTGACTAAAGTGAAACCATCAAAGAAGGAGCCAAAATGAGGGAGGGAAAGAAAGAAAGATGGAAATACCAGACCTTCGGTGTCCAGTTGCCGTTCAAGAGAATTATGGCTCATTAGGCTTTGCAGGCAATGGCAACACGCAGAAAGATAACACAGAATGGCTTTAAGATGAGGAATATTTTCAAGTTGTAGTATCTGTAATAACCAAACACTTAATAGCCTAAAGAAAGATTCCATAGGGCATTATTGGCTGAAACCTTGCATCATTTATTCTTTTTTCGTTTGCTGCTAAAGCAGGTTGAAAAAATGCTGCCACTGAATGCATTTGCAAAATCACACTAAATCTTTTTCAGACACATAATTTTTTCATTTGTAATTGCACATGTGGAAAAACAGTTTATATATGATGTCACACAGAAAAGAAATTAATTTAGATTTAAGTCACAGATTTTGTTGGCTTTATTAAAAATTAAGTTTAAAATCCTTCTCTCTTGCATGTTTCATCCTGATGAGGAGTCTGGAATATTTTAGTAAGAATGAAAAAATGGATGGCAGGAACTGTGCAAAAGGCTACCATATAAGGGATGAAACAGGAGAAACTTTGCAGGAAGTTTTGAATTGTGTGCGAAGCATAAGCCCAACATTTCAGAAAATAAATCCTCTAAAACTGATCTAAGCAAAGACTGCTGCTAAAGTAAGGCAAAACATGGATACACTCACAGAGTGTTCATTGCAAAATAAAAGCTTGCATGTGCATTTAACAAACCTGCAAGCTATAAGACACATCAGTCAACTGTGCTTTCACATGCCTTCTTCCAGCTGTTGTCAGCTGATGCCTTTGCCATGTGTGAACTGATGGGTTCTGCTCTGGTTTGACACACGAACTTAGGCAATGAATCAGAAGCACTGAGTGGTAATAAGTCAAAGCTGTAAGGAACGTGGAAGTGGCAATCAGCCATCATTCACTGCTTGACAACAGTCTTAATGCTACAAAGGAAAATCACCAACTAAAAATTTTCCATGAACAGTTCAACGACTATAAAATGGAAACACTTTGAAAAAGTTTATCTGGACTTTTTTTGCCTTAAGGAAAGAAAAAATTATCAAACCTTTATCAGACAGTGGTCTAAATGATTCTGTTTCATACCTGACAACAATCAGTACCAGATGCTATCTAGGGGCATTAGGGGATGCCTACACACCTTCTTTTCTGAAGTGGTTAGAGTAAAACAAAAGTCAGAAAGATAGGTCTGAGGACTTAGTTAATTTTAAAGTCAGCAAGACATCCAAATTTTAGAGTACAGCACAAGGGAGGTAATTTAAACTAGTTTAGCAAAACAGTTGAAGAACCAGAGTCAATCAAGATGAGTTTCATGCCCCCTTGGCAAAGTTCAGCCACATGATGGCCATCAAAGGTGAGAGCAAGTTTGGTCACTGGCTCTTCTCTGGTGCTTTTCCCATGTCTAAACCCCCTGTGGAATAACTGGGAAGGTCTGTCTGAGGGCTCCTCGCAGCGTTGAATGCAGTGGGGTATCTGGTTTTCCCTGAGCCACAGCTCTGGGATGAGACATGACAGATGTTAGAGTTTACTCCTTAGGGAAAATCCATGTGATGATGGCTTGTTGGGTCTCTATCTGAAATATTTCACTTCCTAAGATGTTGTTGATTTATAAGTGAGAGGTTGAAGGGGTATTTCTAAACGAGAGCAAATTCACATCTAAACACAAAATCTGCAAGGCCTCATGCCTCTTCCAATGGTATTATGCTACTTTCCTTGTTGTCCCCTTTTCAGCTGCTCCCAGTATTGTCAGGTAGAGCCAGTGAACAACATCTCCTGTGGTCAGAGCTTTTCATTTTACCCTCATTCATTGCTGCCTGGCTGCCTGGCCCCAGGGCTGCCCACTGTGGGGAGCAGGATCCCTGCCCAAACACTGCCTTTCCACTTCTCACAGGAGATAAAACCCTGGAGATTCAGCCCCTTTCAGAGTTTAAATAACAAGTTTAGTTCCACAACTAGGGTGGGCTAAAACCATGCAAGCAGCAATTTGATCACTTATAATCATCTGGCCATACCCTTGGCAAATTTCTAGTCCATAACAGTGTACTACTGAGCCAGAAAACATTTACAGTTTTTCATTGGCGTCTGGAGATGAAGTAATAAGAAGGGGGGACTAAAGTCCAAAATAAATTGTTTCGCACTCTTTCACTCATATTCACAAGTAATTCAAACAAGCCCTTAGCTTTAAGCACATGGAGTCTTTAAAAGGTAGAGATTTAAGCATGTGCAAAATTTACTTCTTACCAAGTATTGTTCTGTTTCTTTCTGCAGTGCTCCTAATCTATCTTTACACGCTTTCTCATTTTATGGTAGATGCTAACATTATTTAAGCATGTCTACTGAAAATCCTTCTCTTAAAGAGCACAGGTGGCTGACTAAACATCATCTCTGGTAAAACATCTGTACAGCGACGTGCTACCAAAGAGTTTTGCTGCTTATACCACAGCCATAAGAAACCAGCACTCTGTAAAATCAGAGTCTGTAAGCATCAAATTTGACCTGATTTCTTAGAGCTTTTCCAGGCTACAACTCACTGATTCACAGGTTGTCCAAATTTGCTACTGTGAAATATTTCCTTTATTCAGCTGTTTTGCTAATATTCTTCAAGAATTGGTAATCTTTTCTGTCCGCTATAGATGATTTCTTTTCTGCTGATCTGTTGAGTCCTTTTTATTCATATCATCTAGTGAAGATATTCAAAAGAGAAGTATAGGTGATGGATAGTCAAAACCATATGCTTCTGAGAAAAAGTCTCAGGTAGCTAATCCACCATGCTAAAATACCTGAAACTTTTGAGATACTCAAAATTTATTCATTATCACTTTGCTACTCGGTTGTAGCTAATGCAGACCAACTATTAACTGTTAGTGAAATAGGCATAAGGGTCTGAATTATGGAGAGGATAGTATAACAATGATTTAATTTACTGTAAGTCCACACTGTACGTAGAGTTCTGGTAGCCTGCAAACACTGCCTGGAAGCAAAATCTCCATATGGCTGCAACATTCCATGATAAAAGTTGAAATTTTGCTCCTTCCCTTAAAAAACCCCAAACCCCACAGAATTCCATTTCTAAGCCTGTGAAATAAAAGCTTTTTCAATAACCATAGCACAAGGGGCCCTGTAAATACATGAGGATGCCTGCTCACAAGTGGGGTCATTCTGTATCATGCCATAGTGGCACATACGTTGCAATAACTTCCAGTGCATGGTATGCACACATAAATTTTGATAACTGCATTCTGAATTATTTACTACTGAGTTACACTCAAATAAGACAGGTGATCCATGGGGTATTTCTGTTTTACCAAGATGGTATCTTCAAATAATTGGGGGTGTTCTAGTGAATTGCACTTTAAAAAAAATTGTCTCGGTGCCTATCTTTGCTCTTTTATGGATCACATTACTAACAAAGCTGGAAAATTCCCAGAAGGATGAAGAGTTTATACTTAATACAAAGCATATTTAATTTTCTTTGGCTTGTCTTAAAAGCAAGGGTCTTTAGTCAGGTGAAATCCTGCTGATTGCAGCTGAAGTTTGCAAAAATTTCTTTTGATATAATAGATCTTTGTCCAAAAAAAAAAAAAAAAAAAAAGCAGGAAGCAAAATTCAAATCTCCAGGAACAGCCCTCAGAATTTAATCCTTTGCCTTATTGTGGGTTTAGCCCGAGGAAAGACTTAAAGCTGTCTGACTGGATACAGGTATACAGCAGCAGAATGCAGGTCTGCTGGTGCAGCCTGGTGAAACATGGGGAGCAAGGCACATAAGAACATGCCAGCTCTTTTGCCTTGGAGCTGCTTGGCACACTTAGCAGCCTGGGTTTAGCATTAAAATGATTTCATTTGGATTACGAAGCACCACGAGCTGGCCGCATGTAAACAACATGAAAGCCAAATCCATAGGATTGCACCCACCAGCTGAAAGCTACGGCTGGACAAGAGAAGCAGGAGCAAGGCCCCAGCTACACCTGGGAGCTGGGAAGTCTGGCATCCCAGGGGATTGCATACATACAGTGAGCTGTCCCTGGGGGCTGTCCCTCCTCATGCTGGCATGGTTGGCAGTGTCAGGTAGAGGAAGTACATCCGTGCAAGCTCCAGGGAAAGGGACATCTGCTTCTTCTCTGATGTAAAACAGGGCTGCAGCGCTGGTTTTGGTGCTATTCATTCAGATTTGGCTGAGGGCTGAGAGCCCCCTACAATAACAGAGATTAAAGAGAAGTGAAAGTCATTTGGAGATATTTATCATGTACCTCCTGGGGCCTGTGATGCTCCTTACTTCTCCTTCTGCGTGAGGCGGAAGTGAGTGAGCAATGCCGAATTTGGTACCCTTTGGTGGGCCTTAGGAGCACAGTTCCTGCTTGTGCATGCAGTCTGCAAGCACCCAGTGGAACAGGCTGGATCTGGAGCCTCTCTGGAATGCCAAGTCAAGGATTCTGGCAGACGTGAGCCCTGCCTAGCTCTCTGAGAGGGAGGATGAGGGAGAGCCCCATAGTCAGCTTCACTGGTGCTTACCACATGCTTAAAATCTAGCATATTCTAGTTTGTTCTGCTGGTTTGCAGCCAGATTCCTCTGCTTCAGGCCCATAAAATGGGGCAAAGGGTGGTGCTTGAGCTGTTTCACAAATGAATGGCTGTAAGACTTGGAGGGAGGCTGCCTGAGAAGCCACCGCCCTCAAAGCACACGCACCAGTCCTAGGCCAGAGTCCTGCTGCGGCTGGTGAGGGGCCAGGCTGAAGTTTGGCTGCCAAGTTTACAACCTAATTAATAAATAAAAAGAGGTTGTTGAAAAACTCGCATCTGCTTCAAAGTACCTGGCGAGCAAGATGCTGTAAGCTTGGCAGTTTTAGTCTCCATGAGGAAAGCTCTCCTACCAATAGCTGTCCTGCTGCAGCATGGTGCGCACTGGCATTGTGACAATGCCCTGACATGAAAGCTGGTGGATCAGCTGAGAAAGGTGTACCCTTGCCCACAGCATGGTTTACAGATTCATGCTTAGATTGGCTTAATGGCCAAACTATTCCTCCCTGCTCTGCCCCCATTCACTGCACCAGTGCGTCTGCCTCACCACTCCTGCTTCATGTTGTGTTACACGGTGCCTTGTGTGCTGCAACAAAATGTAGGCTATATCAAGATGAAAACATAATTGTTCTCAACAGCAGTATAGCTATAATAGCTACCTCCAGGAGCAACCCCTCCATTTGTGAGGTTTGTGCCAGAGACTCAGGAAATCGCACATCTGGTTTGCCTTATCTCCCTTCTCCTGGCTCACTGAGGATTGAGCTGTGGATTTATTCTCTAGTCTGCAGTGAAGGACAATTTACTAACCAGGACAAACTAGGGACTGAGTTATAATTCAGCTACTGTCCAAACTGTGTTTCTCTGCAGCCCAGCCTCCTGGTGGTGCAGAGTGATTCTGGGGGCTGGCAAGGACACCAGCACACCATGCAGGAATGCCAAGGTGCAGTCCTTGCCTGAGACCCATCCCCACAGCCCCCACCTAGTGTGGGCCACCAGGGGCATTCCTGGAGCAGCAGAGACCTTCACCATGGATGGGAAGAGGTGGGAGATCCATGCAGTGGGGGCAAAGCAGACATTTTACCAGTATTGGAGAAAGAGTTGCTACAGAATACGCAGCCTCCAAAATCTTTGTGCCTGCTTCTGGCACTGAGCTGGGGGAAGAGCCAGCTGCTGCTGCCCGAGGGGAAGGACATGCTGACAACCAGAATGCAGCACCGCCACTGGCGGCTGAGCACCTGCCACAGTCAGTCCCTTCTCCTCCTCCTTTCAGGGCAAACATCTGGAATGCAGAGAGAACTGCGATGGGGCCTCAGAAGTCTCCTTCTGCACCAGAAAGCGAAGAAGGCTGTGCACCCTGGCTGGTATTAGAGTGTGTGGTGCTATAGCTGGGCCCTATTTTGTCTGTGTGAGCACCACCACTGACCCCAGCTCACCATTTCTGCAACAGAAAATAACTTCTTGATGAAACATGAGTATAAAAGAGGGAAATGCTTTTCCAAAAATGAAGAGTTTGTGGCAAGTAGCAAGGCCTTAGAAACACAAAATTGCTCTCATTTTTAAAAGAGAGCAGAAGAAGGTTAATAAACACTGATTTTTAGCGTAACTGTGTTACAAACACAAGTTCCCATGCACTCCTAAGAGCCAGCTTATTTCTGCCCTAATGAGCAAGCTGAAACACAGCCTCGTGTATGCTGCCAAAGGCAGAGCCAGAATACTCCAACACAATAAAAATTCTCCCTTGCCCTCAAGCCTCCATCTAAAATTGTATCCAAACCTGAACTGAATTATTTTTGAAAGAGTAATTACTTCTTGATTACTTTTTACCAACCTCTAGGCTCCCAGGCTCCAGGCAGAAGTCAAACTGTCAGATGTCAAAAGGGAGAGAGAGAGAAAAAAGTGTTCATACAGCTACTCCAGCCCAGCTGGAAGAAAAGAACACATTAAATCTTTTCTTGTGGGAGCTCCAGACCACTTTCCAGAGGCTGTGTTTCTTCTGAAGCATTTCTGATAAGCCTCCAAACCCTGACAGGAGGCTGACCTGCCCTTGCTGCCCAGCATGGGAAAGCAGGGGAGAGCTTGGCACCGGCAGTGAGATGCAGAGGTGAGAGCACAGGGAGGACAGACCATCTCCACTGCATTCCTTTTCAGCTCTCTGCAGAGGTGGGCTAGAGAGGGGTCTGATCCTTCTCTTCCATCCCAACCAAAGCCAGCACAGGTCCCCTACCCAGCAAAGCCCCTTTGCCCACCAGTGAGGCTCTGTGACTGGCATGGTGCAGGAGTGCCCCTGCCAGGAGCTGCCTATCAGCCCTTGCCCAGGCCAGGTGCTGTATTTTCATACTCTCTCTCGTCTCCAAGCTTCACTCCTCACAGTGAACCCTTCCAGGGAGAGCTTGAATTCTCCCCTGTTTGGCTGTCTTGACTGGGTTTGACAGCTGCTTGCACACAGCACCCCCAGTTCTCCACATCATCCTGTGGAGCACACAGACCACTCACCAGCAGACCCTGCTGGAGCCAGACAACAGCTCAGGCTGGCTGAGCATTTTGATGCCCAGCACATCACTTTACTGTTGACTGCTTTCCATGCCAGAGTCCTGTCATTGATCACTCTCTTTACACCAAAGATACTTTGTGCTCCTGTATCTTCCCCAACACACTTTCTGAAAACCTTTTCCTTTCTGAGCAGGGATAATGGGTACTGGATGCAATATTCCTTGAACAAGTAGCTTTCTTTTTTCCTTGCTGTCATGTGATGCTTTCTCTTTCTCTTTTTATACATTTTAACAGATCCTTACATTAAACTTTCTTAGTATGGAGTGAAGAATTGCTAGTGAATTGCTTCACTATTGCTAGTGAAGAATTTTCTTCCGTGATTCCAATCCTCCTGGATTTCTTCTTGAGAGACATTTGCTCATTTATAGTCTATCCATATGTATGTAAGGCTAGGGCTGTTTTTCCCTGCATGCATAATGCAAACGGCTCTTTTTTGCCGTTAAATTTCATCATGGCAGTTTATCACCCAGTCATTCATTGTCAGTGAACACTGAGAAAGTAATTTTTCCCCAGCATAGCTAATGGAATTATGCATGGCTTTTCCTTTGTGGGGTGAATATCAGCAATGCTGCAGCCCTTGACCAGATGTCTTGGTTATAGCTGTTGTATTTGAGTGAAGAATGCTGGAAGGAATGTGAGGTCTAATTCATTCTCAAAAGAAAGAGTCTGATCCTGAACATATTTTATTCCTGTAAGCATTTTAAATGATGGCTTCCTTCCCTCATTTCTCTTTGATTCAGCAGATGCTACGTAGCATCAGAACTACTTTGGGGAATATTTCTTTCAAAGTCACTATGCACTGGTTGGGTTGGATTTATTTCCATCCAAGTTCTTTCGACCACAAGTCTACCACATATTTTATATTCCTCAGTATATCAAAGCCAAGTGGCCAGATATGAAGCTTTTCTAGGCGTGTAAATCCATTTCTAGGATGAAAAAGGAAAATCAGAAGGGGGAACACAGCACAAACTGATGTGTTACATGGGACCTAAGGCTCCCATCCTTCATATCAGACCTATTATCTCAAAAAGGCTTTGTGGAAGAAACAATGAACTGTATTTTCACAAAACACTGGAGCAAAAATAGGCCTGGTTAAGGGACAAGGCTGCGGTGACTGAAGAGGGTGCTGACATCAGCCAGGTCAAAAGGGAGCTGCCATGGGCTTTTAGACCAAGAATGGTCTAAAGGGCTTCTTAATGGGCTTCTTAAGCAGACGAAAGCCAAGGAGAAAGCTCAAAGGAGATCTGTGTTGTTCTCTTGACCAAGTGATCCAATGTCAATAGAAAAAAGCTAATCTGGATTTTAGTACAAGTTCCTAATGTCTGGCAGACAATTCAGCCTGCTCATGGATCCAGAAGGATGATAGTGTGAAGATAACAGGAAGAATTATGATTATTATTAACTTTGAAAAACATAAGGCCTAAAAGAACATCAAAGAGATGCCTATCATCAAACCATGATAGTTTCATTTGCCCTCAACAGTGAGTGTAAGGGCAAGCAGAAATTCAACTAGCAGAAAATGTAGTAAGGTGCAGCTTTGACCAGAAAATTATTCAGTGGCTTCCAATTTTTGTATCTGTATTCAGCTGTGGTATTCAAAGCATTTTGTGGCATAGTCTTAACATATTTTTATAGTCACTGATCTTTCTTCTCAGGCTAATCAAGTATTTTGTTCAATTTCCCTTTTATTTTCAGATAATTTAAAGATCTATCTTCTCAGAGCAGGTCATTCCTGTAAAAATTATACATGATGGATAAATCCATATTTATCTTGTTTACTGAGTATCACTGCATCCAATTGTAGTGTATTCTTCCTTTTTATTTTAGAGAACATCTATATGATGCCATATGACTGTTTTAAACACTCATCATTAATTTAATTTAGAGAGAGTTAAGCTCTTGAACTAGTAGGTAAGTGTTCACACAGAATAGAAATACAGGAAGAAAAAAATATGTTGAAAAGATTAACCTAATAGTTTATTTTAATAAGGCCTTTTATTTTTCCCTCAAAGGGTAATAAAAATAATGCACACAGTCAGCACAGCTTCATTTCCTCAGGAGATGCACAGACAGATTATTGTATCAGGTGTTACAAAGGCTTCTGTGGGAAGTGTGGTCTCTTTGTTTGTCCTTTATACCTCGTCAGGCAGTGAGGGAAACCTGAGTAAATTCTTGAGACATGGCCTATGAGTTTTCTCCGCAAGATTTTTACTAAGGATGGGTGAGGAGGGAAGTGTTGGCTGCTGTGGGGAAAAAACAGGAAAAGAGGAGAGGGTGAGGAGGAAAGCTGCAAAATCAAGCCCTAGGACAGGTCAGACCAGGACCCCCAGGCTTGCACAATTGGGACAGGCTCCATGAACAGTCTTTGATTTCAATTATCTCCATTTTCATGAGAAATGGGTAGAAACAGGAATGATTTTGATGAAACTGCCCTGCTTTGGCCAGTCTACACTGCCTTGGATCAAGGAAATGTTTTATTAAAAACAACCAGGTTTGCCTGGGTGCATGTTTCAGATAGTTGCCTCTGGTTTGGGCTTGTTTTCACGTTTCTTGTGAGACTTACACTCCCTCACCAGCTTTGCTTTGCAGCTGTCTTTGCCCTAGCCTATGGCTGCCAGAAGTGTTTCATTGATAGAAAACCAGGGAGCTGTGTTTATTTACTAGGAGTGACCAATTTAGAGCAGAAGCGGGGGCAGGGGAGAAAACACATCTGCCAGATATCAGATTATGTATTCCATAGCTGAAGTGTTTGCATAACTTTTCAGTGGCTACCTTTTAAAGAAAGAAAACCACTGACGGGTCTTTTCTTAATATAGTCTTCCAAGTTTGACATGCTCACGGTGTACTGCCAGTAACCATTTTGTACTTGGAAGGCGAAGTTACTCAGATCTCCACTGTGACCCTTGTGCCAGATAGCAAGACAGGACAGGCCTCCCCCATTTTCACAATCCTGGCATTTGGCTGCCAGCAGTGCTGGGGGTTGCCCATGCCTCCTCACTCACAGGAGCCCGTGCCTCCCAGCCTGGGAGACCGTGGGCTTGTTGGAGTGCCAGTTGTGTGTTATCAATATTGATATCTAATAATGATATCTAATAATGATTCATTTGGCCATTTTGGTTTGTTGCTCAGTAACTCAAAAGAAATTGTCCGGTATTTCACTTTGGAGGAAAGGAAAATGTGACAACACACAATTTCAGCATTGGCTTTTGCAGCATTCCTATCACTGGCCAGATTTTTTCTTTACCAAGGAATTATCCAAGCAGATTTCTTTTTCTGAGCAGAAAGTGCTCAGATAAGCCTTCCCACTCTGCAGCTATTGAGCACGTCTCAATATAGTTTTGCTCTCTTTGATTGAAGCCTGAGGGTTTTCAAATGCTTCTGGAGCTTTTTTTTTTGCTAGCAGTCACCCTCCTTATGCTGTTCAAATTATAGCCTGGTGAAATCCATGAAGCCCATGTCCCTTCCACTTGCAGTGGGATGATGCTTGAGCCACCTGGGCCACTCTCCCATTGACAAGTATGAACTGAGTTTTTCACATCAGGGAAGAGCATTTTCTATTTTTGCTGCAAGCCAAAGCTACCAAGCGTTGTCTCTGAAATGACAGGCTGTATGCCAAATAAGAATTCACAAATGAACCCTGTAATTAGATAATGCATTACAATCAGTGGGGGAAAAAAGGCAGTCTGTGAAGACAATTAGCACTGTTTAACTGGTTTTGATTGCCCTGTTAAAGGGCAGAGTGAGACCTTTGATGTTCTTTCATAGCTGAGATGTACTAAAACCATGTGGAATGGCTTACATTTGAAGGCTTTGGCAAGAGTATTTTCACTCCCCATTTCTCTTCAGTTCCATCAAAAAAACCCCAAGGTCTGGAGTTAGAGCAAACCAGCAGCTTTTCCTAGAGATTTTCTTAGGAAATTGCCCTTTTTCAGAATGCTAACTATTCCTATTTTCAAGAGAAAAAGATAGCCTCATGATGCACTTTAGGTGCAATGAACAGTAAGATGGCAGAAACTGGTGGGAAATTAGAGGTTTAGGAAGAAGACAAATTGCATACTTTTTATCACCTATTGAAGTTTCCCTACACACTGATTAGCACGTATAATGCTAAGTGTGTGTAACTGATAAGTTATAACATTTGAGCCCAACTGTACTAGAAATATCTTCCTCAGGAATTTTTTTTGTGGGTATAGTCATTTATGTGAATACATTGTAAAATTCTTGACTCCTAAGAAATTAAATGCTCTCAGATAAACAGGGGATATACTTATGTCCACTGACACTGGTTTTGAACCTTCTACTTGGTGCAGGATGTTAAGCAAAATGACCTCCAGATTTTTGTTATAACCAAATTTTTCTATAATTTTCATTAGCTCCAAAACCCATTCTGTGCAAGCTAGTGTCAGTCAGTATCTTCAGACAAGTTATTGCATATTGGTACATTTTCTTGTCCTGTCCATTCAGACATAAACACATTTTTCTCTTTTTATTTACATCTTAATATGAACATTGTGGACACAGACTGCAAAAGCACACTCTATAAAGGAGCACAATTTAAAGCCTAAAAAGTCCATCATTCCAAATGCAGTGTTGCTCTGGAGGTAGCTAGATGTTGGCTACCTTCAACTTCCCCCATTTCTGACTTCAGTGTCAATTATTTTCCATCTCCATTACAATAAATTCTGGGTTAGGAGAATGTTACAAAAGGTTAGTTGCTATGCAGCAGCACTGGGGGTGGCTGTGCAAGGAAGAAGCTGGCTGCAGTCCAAAAGGTTGGTACTGCTCAGAATGGTCATCTGAGTGCAACAGCAACCCAGCTCAGCCTCCTTCTTGCTGACTGATTTGTCACGTCCTGTGACATTTGAGTTTCAATGTGTGTCAACCTTCACTTCCACACCAGTTCCACAAACTAGTTGGTTTTCCACCAGTTTTTCATCACCTGAGCAGACATAAGGAGCATTACACCACTACAATAGGTTGAAGCTTCAAGATTGTCATGGTGCCCAAATTCAGAAACAGCTAGTTTAAGGCTACAGAGTCCCCAGACGGTCCTTTGCTCTGCAAATGTCAAAGAGAATCCCAGCATGGAGTTTCTGAAACATTTTCAGTTCCATGCAGGGTGGAACAAGTCACAGGAACAAATCTAGCTATTTTCTGTCTGTGGAAAGCCGTGAACAAAGCCTAACTTTGAGTAAGAAGTCCGTGAAATCCTGTATAGACTGACTATAGGTGTCATGCAAAAAAGTCAAAGCTCTGCAACATATATTGGATCAGGATTGAGAATCCCTCTTCTTTACTTGCAAATGGTGCTTTAAAGCATTTTTTTTCAGGTGGAAACCATTAACTTTGGCTGTGCTCCATTTTTCCAGCTGTACACTATTTCACTGGATTCCTTTTCACATGTGGTTTAGCAACACCCCCACAGCAGCTCTAGGTGCTGAAGAAATCAGGGAGTGGAACAGCACAAACAAGGGTGGTCACTGTGAGGGAGGGAACACTTGCAAGAGGGCTTGTGCAGAGGCAGATGCCAGGCAAATATAAATTCGCCTTAACTTATTTCAAGAAAAACTACAAATAAAAACTCTAAAACCAGAGCATTGTATAGCCTAGTTGAACCTACTGCTAGCTCCATCAGTTCTCATATCCAGTGGCCTCCATCAGTTTGTTAACAGGTATACAAACAGTGCTTGTATAAAAACTTATTTTCTCATGAGCCATGTGCAAAAAACCTATGCCCTTTGCATCTTTGCATGCAAGCACATATATGCCATTTAGGTGGCACATTTTTGCAAGTCTTTCCTCCACCAGGTTTACACAGAACCAGAGGATTACTGTTCACATCATTATTAGTGTAATAAAGCAATACTTCGGACTGTTAGGTCGTTTACTAAGAAGTGTGAATTAAAAGCGGTCTTTGAAAATGCACATTTTTCTTGGGATTAAATTCTCTTATTCTCTTCCTACCAAAAAAAAAAAAAAAAAAAGTTTGTGAAGGAAGAAAGGAGACAGGGACTAAATGCACAGACTCATATGCGGGACGAGATCCCCTGACGCAGGCAGAGCTGTGGTTGCTGCTGTGTCACCATGGTCAGTGGCTGTCCAGACTCTGTGCAGACTGCTGCAGAACAGCTGAGCTGTTCATTTGAAAGATCAGGGACCCAGGGCATGTCTGTGGTTTCCAAAAGGGCCACGGGCTGATTTCTGAAGGCCTGTTTTAGGCACCAATTGATAAATAAGAAGTCCAGAACCAGTTCATGGTACTGTGGTTGTTCTCTACCAGTCATCCGAGAAAAGACGAGATGTAGATTTAGAAACAATAATAACTTGAAAAATTATGGAGATATTTTAGTCTAGCAAACCATGACAGGAATGCACCCTCCCATGGAAGCAGCAACGGCTTCTCTCTGCTGGGCAGAGAAGGAGCCATGCTTCAGCAGCCCTGGATAATAGGAACAGAGTGTCAGCATCCTGCATTGCTGTCTCAAGCTAAAATGCTCCAGCTGCTGTGGTGACTTTAGATCAGCTCTTAACCGACTAGAGACGGGAATCAGAAAGACAAAAGTCAGGTCAAAAATTAGTTAGGTTCCCAGAGGATTTTCAAAGGTGCTTGAGACCACTGATGGATGACTACACAGACCCCAGAAACAATTGACTCTCCAGGGCAATTGTGTTTGATTTCTGTAGAGTTAACAAGGGAAAATGACATTTAAAATTTAAATTAAAAACTAAGCAAAGAGAAAAGCTTGAAGAATCTAAATCTACATAAAAATGTAAACCTATAAATATAGATTACATATATGTTCTGAATAGAATCCTATAGGAGCTAACTGATGAGCTCACTGAATTATTCTCAGCAGTGGTGGAAAAACCTGGATTTACAGGTTTTCCCCATTTTGTCACACTGGAAGACTTTTAGGCCAGATGTCACTGCTGTTGCTAGCACTGAGTCATCTGTCACTTCAGCTGTGGTCCTACTGAAAATGATCACAAACTCAGTGAAAGCAGGAATCTTTTCTTTAGCTGAGGAGTTCCCCTAGAGAAAATGGATAAAAGCAAATTGTTTCTGCATTTAATTATGATAGGAGATACTTATCTGGTAATAGGTTCTTGGCTTTGGTTTTCTGTAAATTGACTACCAATTGGTATATGTACAGCTCACAAACTTTGTTTCACTCCAAGAGTTGGCATGTGCTGCATTTTTCTTGTGGTAGGGCTCCCTACCTTATTCATCTGCAGGGGAAAAAATGGATCACTGGGATCTGCAAGTCTGCCTCTGAGTTGGCAAAGTGTTAAAAACAATTTGCCAATAAATGGACTGTTCTCCAAGCAGAACAATGAAATCCCTGCCATCTAGATAAGAAATTGTTTTAAGTCTGGCTTCTAATGTCTAACCTAGCACAAAAGAGTCTGAGGGAACCTTTGATTATTGGATAGGTAGAAGTTGAGCTTGACCTATCAGAGGAGGCTGGAAGTTAGGGAAAAACAAAATCTGCTGAGATGTGGCATGAAGGCAAGACCAAATGCAAAGTGAGAGAATGGAGCAACTGCACCACCTTCTCACACAGCTATTACCTCCTGGGGTAAAAAGCAAACTGGGAAAGGGATACACAAAGTGATGCTGATTTTTTGTGCCTCTCATATGCTATCTGCATGCAAAGTGAGAACAGCTCAGGCAGCTGTGTCACACAGTCTGAATGGTCCTGCATCAGGCACTCTGTGCGGCCTGGAGTATGGGCAGAAAGGCAGGTTTGGCACAGTGAGTCCCTGCAACCAGAGTTCTTAGGAGGCTTGGGCTTGGCGCAAATGCTCCCAAAGGGCACCGGGTCAGCAGGATGCTGTGACACCGGCCAGAGCTGGCGACCCGTGCAAAAGCCTGCCAATGTCTAGGAATTGCTAAAGCAGATTTGCCTAAAGGTACTGGTCTGAGTACAGTCATGTGGAATAGCTGGTCTGGCCCTAGACAGAGTGTTTTCAGCCTCTGAGAGCAACCCTGCCTGGTAAGGAGGTTGGGCTGGGCACAGCTGCTTGCAGCCCATGGCTTTGTATTGCAACTACACCCAGGCTTCACCTTTGGTGGGGACATGGCCATGACAGATGGGACAGGAAACACAAGGCAGTTGCTCTGCGGAGTCAGGAGAGGCCAGGAAACTCTTGGCGTTTTCTTATGTTATTCTGCTTCTCTCTCTGTGCAAGGAAATCTACAGTGTTGAGTGAAGCGCTGGTTCTGTTTTCCACTCCTTAGCGTGTACACCCTGCATATATCTGTGCGTGTATTGGAGCACCCCCCCAGGAGCCCTGCTGTCTGTTCCTCAAAAAACAGCATACCTGCAGCGTGCTCCTGGTCCTGCATGGCTGAAAAGGCACAAGAGTGCCTTCATTCACCAGGAGCACAGCCAAGGGAGGCTGCTTCAGACACAGACCCTGATCTATAGGGTTTTCTATGTCCTCTTGCTCCACTGTTCGTGTTTGCATGATTTTCATGCTTTACTTCCACTGCAACTTTATGTGAGGGGGCGAGTGTATCCTCTGACAACCTGCCCCTGCAGCAGTTGCCCTATCAGGACATCTGGATAGTAGGACAAGACTATTGCTCTTCATTGTCTTATCCTGGAGGAGGCAATGTGAAACGTACTCCATGTCCTGAGCTGTTTCTGAAATTATACAAACATAGAGTGTATAGGCATTTTCTGAATGATCTGAACTCTCTCTGTTCCTACTTTTGACTCATCTGAGGTTCTCCTGCTTGTTTTTAATTGCCCTGTTGAATTCCTGCATTCTGGAGATCATCATATCCTGCTCCACTCACCACCTGGGCTCATGTCAAGTGGTGAATTCTGTGTCTGCACCACCAGTGAGAGCAGACTTCCCACAATCACAGCATTCCTCACTCCTCCTCACCCAAGGTACAGCCAGCTCTGCACAGAGGTGTGCTGTGAGGCTCTAACCCAGCATGGTGCAGTGCAGATAGGAAGACCTGTTTTGATGGGAAATACCACTGCATCTGCCACAGGCATGACAAGGAAAACAGAGTGCTGTATGTGCAGTTACATAGGAAAATATCCCCCAAGGCTAACCATAGAGAGAGCCTGGACCACAGATGGACTGATCTCTGCTTGTGCTTGACAACTGAGGCTGACACAGCTCTGGTGCTGCGCCAACACACAACAAGAAGGGCTTCTACAAGTACATCAGCATCAAAAAGATTAGGAAAAATGTAAGGCTATTGCTGAAGCAAATGGGTGTCCTGGTAACAAAAGACACAGAAAAGGCAGAATTACTGAACATCTTCGTTGCCTCAGTCATCATTGATGAGGAAGACTCTCAGGAAACCCATTCTTCAGAGGTAAGAGAGGAAGACCGGAAAAAGGAAGACTTCCCCTTGATCATTGAGGGTTTTGTTAGAGATTGACTAGGCAGACTTAACCGCCATAAAGCCACAGGCCCTGATGAGATGCACCCACGGATGCCGAGGGAGATGGCAGATGCTGTAGCTAAGCCACTCTCCATCATCTTTGAAAAATCATAGAAAACAGGAACAGGGCCCAGTGACTGGAGGAAAGCCAATGTTACTCTCATCTTCACAACTGGCAAGGAGGAGGAGGATCCAGGAAACTATCGGCCAGTCAGCCTCACATCCATCCCTGGAAAGGTGGTGGAACAGATCGTTCTGGAGATTGTCATCAAGCATGTCGAAGAAAAGAAGGTCATCAGGAGTAGTCAGCATGGATTCCCCAAGAAGAAGTTATGCTTGGCCAATTTGACAACCGTCTGTGATGCCATGGCAGGATGGGTAGATGAAGGGAGAGCAGTGGATGTTGTCTGCCTCCACTTCAGCAAGGCTTTTGACACTGCTTCCCATCACATCCTCACAGGTAAGCTCAGGAAATGCGGGTTAGATGAACGGACAGTGAGGTGGATCAAGGACTGACTGAATGGCAGAGCTCAGATCAGGGGAGCAGAATCCAGCTGGAGCCCTGCAGTCAGTGGTGTTCCCCAGGGATCAGCAGTGGGTCCAGCCTCACTCAACTTGTTCATCACTGACCTGGGTGAAGGAACGCAAGGCACCCTCAGCAGGTTTGCTGATGATACAAACTGGGGCAGTGGCTCTGCCGCCTTTCAGCTGGACCTTGGTGGGCTGGAGAGTTGGACAGAGAGAACCCTAAAGAGGCTCAACAAGGGCAAGTGCAGGGTCCTGCACCTGGGGAGGAACAGCCCCAAGTAGCAGCACAGGCTGGGGCTGCCCCACTGAAGAACAGCTCTGCGGAGAAGGACCTGGGAGTCTCGGTGGATCACAGGGTGACAGTGAGCCAGCAGTGTGTCCTTGTGGCCACGAGGCTCAGTGGGACCCTGGGGTGCATCAGAAGAGTGTGGCCAGCAGGTCAAGGGAGCTGATCCTCCTCTCTACTCAGCCCTGCTGAGGCCATATCTGGAGTGTCCAGCGCTGGGCTCCTCAGTACAAGGGAGACAAGGAGCTGCTGGAGAGGGTCCAGCAGAGGGTCACAAAGATGATGAGGGTCACAAAGATGATGAGGGCTCTGGAGCATCTCTCTTACAAGGAGAGACTGAGGGAGCTGGGCCTGTTCAGTCTGGAGGAGACTGAGAGGGGATCTCATCAATGCATGTAAATATCTCAAAGGCAGGTGCCAAGAGGATGGTGCCAGACTCTTTTCAGTGGTGCCCAGTGACAGGACAAGGAACAATGACACAAGCAATTTCACCTCAATATAGGGAAGGACTTCTTTACATTGAGTGTGGCAGAGCACTGGAACAGGCTGCCCGGAAGGGCTGTGGAATGTCCCTCTTTGGAGACATTAAAAACCCACCTGGACATTCTCCTGTGTAACCTGCTTTAAGTGTCCCTGCCTTGTCAGGGGGGTTGAATGAGATGATCTCCAGAAGTTCCTTCCAGCCCCAACAATTATGTGATTCTGTCCTTTGCATGGGTCCGCTTGAGCTTTCCGCTGTGCACGTGGCTGTGACTGGTTCTTCTCCAGAGATGTCCATAATCCCATCACACATGACGAGGTCACCCAGCCTCACTTCAGCAGTGTAAGTGACTGGAAGACCCTAGCTCTGCTGGTGTCTGAGCTCTCTCATTGCTTTTCCTAGTCTGAGCAAGCTGGGTATGTCTGACCAGAATTATTCTCCAAGTGACACCTCCAAGCTCTTGTGTTCTGCCTGATGCAATCTGCTTCAGATTGATTAATGGCATCATTCTTATGCTGAGTTTCACCATTGCACCTCTACCTGGTGGGCCAAGCAACATCCCCAAGCAAGTGAAGAAAGACCATGATGGCTTTAAGCTGCTTTTCTACAATCTACTCAGTCTGGTTTATCAATGGTATCTTAGCAATATCAATATTTCTCAAAGGTGAGGTGTAAATTTGGGAAGTAGCATGTACTTCCTGATAATGTTTTCCAGTTCAGTGCTGTAGCCCAGCAGCCTCATGCCATGGACTGCTAACCCTTTCTTCAGAGATATGTTGATCATCTTCATTTAATATGATCAAAGTATCGTAACTCAAATCCCAGATTTGCCACTTCTTCATGAGCTTCAAATGAATTAATCTCAGATGTCATTCATTGTAAAAATAATGTTTTTTGAAGAACGGAACCCTTATCCAGTTGTTTTATACCTGCTGAAATGTAGAAAGCTTTGTACATGCTGCTGTTTGGTGATTGGATACTGTTTGCCCAAATGCAGTCAACATTGGTAGTTTTGTTTTAGTCCATTTAATTGAGTTTAATTTAATTTAATTTCATTTCATTTCATTTCATTTCATGCATTATATTTCTTTGATCACAGTACGTGTCAGACTCAGTTGTGAGTTCATTACCCAGATTTTCTTTGTTGTCCTTGTCAAAGCTAAACATGATCATAGAACTGGAGTAATGACTGAAAAGTCCTGCAAAAAACTGGTCCCAGTAAAGCCAAATTAGTGTCATCTACATTCAGACCTTTGCTGAATTTGCTTCCTAGAAATTTTCCAGTAAATACGGGCCTCACATTATCAAAAAGAAGTGAATTTGAATTAATCCTTACAGAACTTTTACTGAAGTTAATTATAAGCTCATAATTGTAGCTATTTGCAGCCAAAATCTTATTTTAGGAATTAAGCATATACAGCAAGACAGCAGAAACCTTTCTGTGCATTACTTTGTGTTCAGTTAAAAACATTTTGAATGATGTGGATGTTTGGAATGAGGAATTCACCATCACCAGGTCAATAAATTTTTTGTAGTACTGATTTCTTCTATAACCAATTTTGAATAGCAAATGCCTTCAGCAAAACCATAGGCATGAAAAGTAGCTAAAAATGGCATAAATTACAGTTTACATCCCATTTGGGGGTTTTTTGCAATGAATATCAAAACCACAAATGGTGCCTGTTAAATAGAAGTGTCCAGCCTACAGGTGAGATATTTACTGCTCTCCAGGCACTCTCCTGTGATGAAGCAGCTATTCCCAGGGTGCTGATAGCAATGCCACTGCCATTCAATCACTCCCATGTTTCCTCCTCCAAGCGCACAGGGTCTGAAGCAGGAGTGCAGCATGTCCTATCTCCAGCCTGAAAAACAGGGATGTAATGTCTGCCCGAGGCACCAGCTTTAGTCGTAAGAGCACAGACATGTGCCCATTAAAGAAAGAAGCACACTGCAGGCTTATGCCCTGAGGATTGCTGGCACGCTGCAGATGTGTGGCAGGAGCCCATGAGCCTGTCACTCTTGTCTGGCACAGGAGAAACATTGGGGCATAGGGATGGCAGCAGCCTTTTCCGGTGCTGGCACAAGCGGATCTGCCCCTTGGTGCATTGATCCTGGAGACGGCAGGGTTAGACAACCATTTGGAGTAAAGCACATGCTTACTTGCATGGCCAGGTCACTGCCAGCACCCTACATGGCTGAGCCTGGGCTAATGTCTCCTGTGGTGGTACTCAAAAAGGTGAAGGATATATGCATTTCTGCACATGCAGATGCTTGTAACAGCCCAGTACTCAAGATAATTGTATATATATTTTTGAGTGAAAGTATATTGGACAGGGAGGGGGGCGAAAGACTCAACATTTAGGATGACACTTTAAGTCCAAAACATATGAAAGAGCAACAAAAGTATTGCTTGTGCTGAGTCTCCACAGCAGCTATCCTTAGTTCTCCATAGCCTTTGCCTTGCTCACACACAGACAAACACACACACAAATGTATATGCCTTTCACACCATCAACTTGTAGGCTGGCCCTAAATATTTGTGTGGAAGTAGGTCAAAAGAAATGAAGCTTGAGTTCCCACTCTGGCAGCCTCTCTGGTGGCATCACCCCATGAGCCCAATGGGCAGGAGAGGCAAAGCAGCCACACGCCTCCCTCCCTGTGGCTGGCCAAGAGAGACTCCCCAGCACAGTGCTGCATCAAACCCATGCAGGGCTGCCTAACAGGTGCCCTGAATGTCTTCCTGTTACAATTTTAACATTATATGCCCTGGTTGCAGCTTAAAACTGACCGAGCAATCTTCATTCTAAAGGCAGGAAGTGCATTTCATTTGCATAGCTCTGATGGGATTAAAGGAGGCATTAGAGTAATTAAGGTCAGAGGGGCTTACCATTTACTAAATCCCTAAATCCACCTCCGCTCCAACATAATTCAGCAATATCATGGGGCAAAAGGTCGCTGAAACAATTTATGTCCGTCTAGCCTTCCGTCACAAAGAGATAAACCCTCTTCTGGACAAAGAGCTTTTTGGACAGTATACATATATATTATTTCTACACAGACTACACAAGAAACTGTCTCAGTTACCATCTGAATCCATTAACTATCCTATGATTTGAGTTTGTTTTTTTTCCTGGGTTTTGTTGGGGAATTAATCATATCTTTTATGCACATAAACTTACATGGTTTCAATTTAAAAACACCCAAAACCCCAAAAAACTTCCTAGCTGATACAGATTTTAAATATGCATTCCAATAAATGTCTTCCTGAGTTTAAAATATTAAAGGATCCATCTGCTAAAATGAGAATAATAAATGCACAGGGAACATTTGGAAGATAATGTATTATTGAATATTATGTGTTCTCATGAGTAAGCTTTCAGCAGTTATTACTTTTAATTAAATGTACATTTGACACTGCTGAAGATCTTAGCTCCCAAGGCTTCACTGTTATCTGTAATCCAAAGCTGTTCGATTGAACTGAAGGAGCCCTGAGATAGAGTAATGGTGAGCAAAGCTGCTCCAGGCACAGACACACATGCATTTATTGCCTTTTGCAAGTCCAGTTTGCTCCAAGCCAAACAGATTATACTTGGTGTCCTTCTTCACTCGCAGCCTTTATGACCAACTTAACTGTACGATGTATCACCCCAAAGCAGTCCTAGAGGGACCCTGTAGAGCTCTGCACCAGAGAAATTGTACCTTGCTGGACAGAAAACGGATTTGCAGAGCTCTCAGCCAGGTAATTGCTTCATAATGGTATTTTAGCAATGACCTGACACCATGTCGTACTTAACCCACCATTTGACCCACCTAATCTAGTGGAAGATGTCCTGCCCGTTGCAACGGTGGTAAAATAGATGACCATTAAAAGGTCCCTTCCAACCCACACTATTCTACCTCTCTAAGCTCTCCCACGTAACTGATTCAAGTTTCTGAGGAAAATAAAGCGAGTTGAGGGATGAAAAAATGTGATTGAAACAGAGGAGATTTGTTGAAATTGCTTTAACTGAACTATGAATAAAGAAATAATGGATTCAAAATTGATGGATGTAATTGAAGCAGCTTCAGCCCTGCTAAGTGCTGTCAGGAAGTTGTCAAGTTGTCTTATGACAGCTTTGGTGTCACACTTGCCACCATTGGTGACCTCAATGTCACTCCAGCCATACACATGATGGGGTGGGTTGCAGTCTCAGAAGTGGGACAGCACATACAAGTGAGAATTAAACCCCAAGCAACAAATTTCAAGCCAGAGATAATCCAGAATTAGAAGAAATTATTTTTCATCTAAGCAATGAGGGGCGGTGAACATGTAGTGCAAGACCACAGTCTGCAGCCAGGTGCTACAATACAGCTGCGTGCAAGGAAATAAATTGAGGAGTGTTCTTTAGCAAGGGAATTAGTGAGTCACCTCTGCACAACTTTGCCCTGGGATGGACTGCCTGGGGAGTGCAAGGAGACCAGGGAGCAATTTTCATTCACCACTTGCTTGTCAACATGCATTTACATAAAGCAGCAATTAAATTCCTGGGTTTGCTGTTTCTCCAAACATGAAGCTTTCCTTCAGCTCCCCAGATATAGCGGTTGCTCCTCCCTCCTGGAAGAGCCGTGCCTGTCTCTTGTGCACAGCATGCCTGTATGTGTGTGTCTGCATGTGCGAGGTCCCCTCGCTCCCTGACTCCAAGGGCTGGGGCAACACTGATTTCGGGAGAAGCCTCATGTGCAGAAACTGACCCTGCCTCGCTGGTGCAGGGAGCATTGGCCAAAAACTCAAGAATAAATCCAGCCATTCTTGATTATTAAGGGGCCAACCTGGTGAGACAACCGAGCCCCTGTGACAGATCGTGCCAGCCTGCTGGCACTCCGGCTGTGCTGGTGTTTCAAGCCCTGGCACACAGTGGAGCTGTGCCCTGCCCCTGAGGAAGGAGCCCACGCAGCCAGGTGGTGGTGCAGGTGCTTGCACAGCCTTCCTCTCACCCTCCTGCCTCACAGGGCCCTGACCTCTCTGCGCTGAGAAGGATTAGCTACCTGCGTTTCTTTCCAGAAGCAAGCGATGGCTGCATCAGCATCAGCTGGCTAGGTGCAGCCCAGGATGTCCCACCACACAGCAGCACCCCAGCCCCTGTCCCTGCCCTCAGCAGCAGCATCTAAAGGCAGCAGTGGCTGTGCCAACAAGAGTGCTCTGCATATGGGCTTGCTGTGCTGTGCACACCTAGTGAGACTGCACTGTCCCAACCACATTATTGCAACGTTTTCTCCACCCAGGAAGCCAAAGAGACAGGTATTTTGGGATTATTTTTAAAAATAAATCCCCTAAGTCAATGACAAAGAAGAAGAAATCTGCTTGACATCCAAAACAATGCAACTTCACAAAGGCAACATAAACAAAGAGAGACAAGCATGCTGTGAGGAAGGGGACACTCAAACACATCTCTTAATCAGAGGGACCAACAGGGCTTCTTGACCACTGACTGTTCCCAGCATTGCTAAAAGAGTAGATGAGACATCTGTGCTAAGTAAACAGCATCTGCCATCTCCACAGGCTGTTTGAAAGTGCTGACTAGCTGGTGAAGAGATTAGCACTTCTGACTCCTCTACTAATAACTGATTCATTACCCAGACTTGGCAGTGCCTTTCTAATTGTCAGTTAGAACTCCTGACATTCCTGAATATTGTTCCTCTGATGTAAATAATATTTATTTGAGGGTACTGTGAACAAGTTCCAGTGAGCTCACCTGGTAGGACCAAAACAAGTTCTACCTCAGCTGGTATCTTCATTTCATAACAAACCTATCATTATAATTATTTCCCTTACAAGGGCATATTTTAAATCATATGCCTAAATTTTGGGAAGTGTCTTGAGTTGGGTTGGGATGGGTAAAGTTGCTTCATAGTGGGTTTAGTGTTTGAGAAACCATTAAGCCACTCTATTGAAGAGAGAAGTTTGAGCAGGGCATTTATTAGAAAAACAATTTTTGAAAGGCAGAAATGTAGACAATTCCACATTCTTCTTAGGAAAAAAAAGTCAAATATTGAAAACACACAGATATGTTTTGTCTCTGATTTTTTTATGTAGATAATATACCAACTATAGAAAGTGCCTTTTCTGAAAATCTCATTAGGGTTATTTATGAAACTGTCTTTTAAAATAGTCTGGGAAAAATGTTCTGATGAAAATCATAAGAATGTAGTTGTTTTGAGGTCAAAATATTAAAACATGAAGTAATGAGAAGTTGTGGTTTAATTCTGCTTTCCCCTATTTCAATTTCTTTATGCTTTTTTACTACATCTCTGCTGAACAGATGGCCACGAGCTCCTGACAACGATACTTCACTAAGTCTTGGCAGGATGATGATGGCTCAATCACCCATTAATTCCATGGCGGATAATGGCTGAAAGCACCAGATCAGGTCACTCTTGTTGACCAGATTGTGCAAATCTATGGGGGGGGGGAGGGGGGTTTCACTGATTCATTTGAAAGCTTTTTTTAATTTGAATGTGCAACATTCACATGTCAGTCATTTTGAGTCTCATCACAAATCCCCACCCTGTTCTCCTGTGATCCTCCCATCTGGTGTAAAGGCCTTAATATTTTTCACCTGCAATACAAAGATCACTCTCATATATGACAGATTTTCAATGAAAACCACGGCTGTGAGACAGTCATGACATAGATGTGATACCTGATCTTGATTTGCACCTGGAGGACAAGATGCAGAGACTGACCCTGGAGGCATCACACCCTTGCCAGTTGGGTGCTGCACATCCCTGAGGGCTGAGCAGGCACCGGGACAGCTGGTCCCTCTTCAGGAGCTGCTGCTGGGAAGTGGGCAATCAGTCCAGCAGGCAGCACGCCGCAGAAATGGGAATCACACTCCATCTCAATCCCCCTTCACCTGGAATGCAGCTTTGAAATGCCCCTGTTTTCTGCACAACACAATTCTAAGCAGTTCCTCCATTTAAAAAAAAAAAAGTAATTAGCGAGAAATGAAAATGGCAGACCACTGATAAATACTGCTACTTTGATTGTTTTCTAAATGAGAGAAATATGGAATAAATTTACTTGCTTATTTTCTTTCCTGCCTGCTTGCATTTTACCTTTTTCACGTGGTTGTGTGGACACTCTGCAATCTGTCTCACTAATGAATATAGACAGTAGCAGTAGGTGCGGAGTTGCTTATTTGCATCCTTTGCACCTCTGTGTGAAATTCATTACCAGATTATGTTACACTGAAAGGCTCTTGGAAGGTGGTCAAAACACTTGCAAACCTGAGCTGTCACAGCCTGATGAATATCACACGCAGGTTCGAGCCGTGGAGCCCTTATTCAGCCCTCACCCAAGCAAAACTCTCCATGCAGCCACTGGCTGGGAGGAGGTTGAAATTCGCAAGGAGATGTTGACCTGGGAGCCATTGCCTTCTGCAGCAGCAACTGTGGCTCCAACAGCTGGGATGCCCAGATTTAGCAATTGCCCCAGAGATGGGTGCAGGCACTCCATCTGATGTATGGGTGGAAAGATTGTTAGGAGATCCCTAGCACTGCTGCCCGCAAAGATGAACGCTGATGTTAGTGGCAGGCAGAGAAGGCTGCTGCAGTCAGTGGTAGCCAGAGCTCTCCCAGCTCCATGATTCTCTTGAGTCACCTCCCCTGATCTGGGCCTGGCTTCTGTCAACACCTGGAGAAAACAATGCAGGGAAACACAATGAAAAGGTAAAACAAAAAAGTGGACAGGTTTAGTGATGCATAGAAAGTATTCACATCCGCGGGGCTTGCTGCACTGCAGAGGCAGAGGAGATGGACCTTCTCTCAGAAGGCACTGGATGCAGAGAGCCTCCCCCCACACACACCACACACAGGTGACCCAAAGCCTGATGTCCCTCTCCTCTGGAACAGAGCAAAACAAATGATGCATTCTCATTGTAACCCTGGGAGGCAGAACAGAACAAAATACTGTGACCTTTATCAGTTGTGTGCTACCTGGGTTGAGCCTGGATGTTTACAATTAGTGTCTCCAGTCATCTTTCAGGTTATGATGACCAGTCATCAGATGAGTGGTCATCACTCTGTTCCTAAACCATCTGTGCACCTCCATTCCTCTGGATACTCCTGGAGAAGAAATCAGTAAAGTCCCAACCCTGAGAAGACAGCTGGTATAGCAAAGCTCAGATAATAACTAGAGCTTCTTCAAAATTCAAAGCTATTGAAGCCCTGGTCTGGAATAAGATTCTTCTCTTGCTGTTTTTAAGACATCGCACTGGTATATATATGATCTTTCTGAAATATCCATTTCTACCAAGTGCCTGCCTAAACTGAGTCCAGATATTCTCCAAATATTTTTTCATGAGCACAGCAAACACGCAACCTCCACAATACCTGGGATCCAGCCAGCAATGGTTTCTACCAGTGTTTTGTAACCATACCATAGGGAAAGCACAAGGTGCCCAGCCCTCAGCATCCCGACTGGCAGGAGCAGCATTACCACCAGACCCACTGTGAGTCAGCCATCCCAAAGAGGACCCACTGGACAGCTCTAGCTGCTCACCCCAGCCCTGCTGGTGGTCTGATATGAGATGTTGAGATGGATGTTTATGGAAAAAAAGGCACCCTTCCTCTGCCCTGGGGCCTGAGGGTCCCTCTTGTTTGATGTGTTTGTAAATAAATCTCCATTTCCAAGGAGACTGTTTCCTGTTAGACCCTATTAAACACTCCTCTTGTTGTCCTGGCTTCCTGTGTTTGAAAGACCTGAACGCTGTTTGTCATTTCACCACATCTAAATACTCCTGAATGAAGTAAAGGCTCATTTACAGCTACATGAAATAGATGTAAACAACGACAAATACAGAAACAAGCATGTGGAGAGATGACCAGAGGGTTTCAGTTATGGGAACAGACCACACCAGACCAGTGCTGTTGCAAGGGCTGGGACACATCCACTGAAATAACATTTCAGCACTGAGAAAAGACTGAAAGGAATGTCAGGGAAATATTTTCATTCCACAGATTCAGAATGTTTGGATAGCTCCCCTAGACCCCTTTATAGAGGATAACATGTATAAGAAAATTAGTAAACCACATTTTATTTATAAACAAGAATGCTGCCCTAAGGTATATTCTTTATTTGCTGCGACTATCATCTTCTCCTTCCTATTCACGTGTAGGTTTAATTCCCTTCATATAACAGACACTTTCTACATGCGAGGATATGTATTTCAGCACACTAAACTGGTGGAACAATTCAGTTTTTCTTCTTAGACATTTCCTTGCCATTCTGTACAAAGGCTTTCCATGTGGCTTTTTTAAGAGATTTCTAAAACCACCTCAGTGGATTGTTGACTTGGCTACAGCCTTTTGAATTCATCACCATCCACCCCCTGGGTTTAGGCTCTGTTAGTCAACAGTTCACATTGTGCACAAGCAAGTACAAGTTTCATGTGGCACATGATATAAACTAAGCTAGGTAGCAAGTTGGCCAAATCCAAATCCTTCAGTGAAATAAAATCTTGTGACATGCTCCCCTGTGGGAGCTCTGAGTATTTATAAGTCATTCATAGCCTCAAAACAATTTTTTGTTAAAATTCGTGACTAGTTTAGAATAGGAGTGAAATTCAAAGTCTTCACAATATGTTTACCAGCAATCTTCCAGCAGTAAGGACGGTCAAAGTATTATGTGCATTTCCATTGCAATTAGCTTGCAATTAACATCTATGCACTAGGCTTGCACAGATAGTTTTAAGTTCAGTTTTCAAAAAATCACCAACCTAAAGGCTAGGATTAGTTTTCACAGGTTTTTCCACTGAATAGTTATGTTGGCAAGGACGAAATAAATTGAAAATACTTCAATTTCATTGCATCATATAATCAATGAATAAAATAATCATTGCATAAATTATGCTTCCATGGAAAAATCGGCCAGCTTGCTCTGATTCAATTATTTCCATCATACATAAATGTTAAGGTCACTGTGAGTTTTGCTACAGACATTAATGGAGCTCAGCATTTCTTCCTAAGAACTGATTAGTGGGAAGGTCAGGTTTTGTACAGAAGGTTAAACAGACATTTCATGTTGGCATTATGAACTTCATCATACTGTTGAATGATTAAGATTTTGCACCAAACCAATGCCATGTAAACATGCTTACTTTGATCAGAGCTTTAAAACAAGTTGTTAAGATGGGAGTGAAGTTACATTTATCTCAAGTCTAGGGACCTTTATTACGAAGCGCAGGAATGAATAGCTTTGAGAATGTTCCTAGGGTATCTTCAGTGCTAATAAAAGCATAAAAGTTTTTTTGTTGTTGTTTGGTTGGTTTGTTTGGGGGGTTTTTTGGTTGGTTTTTTGGGGGGGTTGTTTGTTTATTTGGGGGTGGTTTTTTGTTTGTTTTGTTGGGGTTTTTTGTGGTTTTGTTGGTTTTCTTTTTGTAAATGGAAAGTGCGGAAACTCGAATTTGCACAAGTTATCAACTTTCTATTTCTACACAATCCTGATGATCTTGCTTCCTACCTTGTGTAGCTGCTTCTCAGGAAGGATAAGGGTCCATGTTGCAATAATGAAAGCCGTTTCTCTTACACAAGCTTTTAAACTATTGGTTAAACTACCTTGTGTGTCAAATGTTAGAAATATCACCTGAAGTCCCCAATTACTTTCCTTGTTTTCTCGTGTTATTTCTCTCCACATATGTTGACCCATGGTCTTTACTATTAAACTTAGAACTGGCACCTTTCTAAGTTTCATTTCACTGTGAAGTGAGGAAAACACTTTCAAGAGATAACTGTATGTAAAACCTGCCACCATATACATGTAGTGCTTATTGAGAATAAACACTGTTCCAGGGTTCTGTGTTTGTTGCTGAGTGCTTGTAAAGGGTCTGTAGTACCTATATGACACAGAGCAGGAAAAGGAGGGAACCAAAAAGCTAACGAGCAGGGAAACTTCCATTTTTACACCCTGGTTTTCCAGGAGTGAATTTGCAGCTAGACTGTTCTTCTGAAAGCTAAAGAGGATTCAAATCCAGAATTATGTTGGCTCAAGAACAGTTAGCAGAGGGATTGCTCCTCCACTTCCATGTTATTAGTGTACTCTAAGTGAAGTTACGCTCAGGTAACTGGTAAATGCTAAAAGGGGGGAACACTATTCCAGAAGGGCTTCTGAAGACAAATAACAGTTGGATGTATTTGGAGTTGTGCAAATAAAAAAGATGAGCATTTTCTTCCAAATAGAATGATTTTTTAGGAATTACTGTCATTACTTTTCATCATGATGGCAGAAATATTTTGAGGATAGGTTGCCAGGTGTATAAAGAAAGAAGTGAGAGCTGCAGAAGAGGAAAACAGGCAGTGAGTGGAGACCTCTTAGCAGCAGCAAGTGGGTTGACTATAACATAGGTTATTACTCTGGTTAAAAATTAGTTCACATCTGCTGAAATTATTGTGCAGGCAAAGGCCACTGCTTTCTCCAAATTGTGCTCACATGCAGAGAGCTGCAGGCAGGTTATGAAGATGACATTATTTTCTGATCTGTACACTCTTTCATGTCGCACGACTGTGCTCTCAGGGAATTGAGAATCAAATGCAGAAGCAAACATATTTTCTAGCACAATTTCTAACCAAATTTTACAATTAGTAAGTGAAACAGCAAGAAGAAACTAAACTAACTGGAGAAAAAAACCCATAAGCACAAGGACCCTCAGCTTCATTACATGTAAATGTCATTCTTCACCTCATACTAGTAAGGGAATATGAAAAATACAAAGTATTTGAAAGCAAATATGGGATTGAACTCTGTCCGTATTTAATTTTTGACAGGAAATCCTGTGTGAATTTCTATTTACCTTACCACAGGGGGTGGTGTTGATAGAGTCTTTTAACATACCTGCTTCTAAAGGTGATGATCCAGCCTCCCTGCAACATCCCTTGCAGATATGAAGCTATAATCAAACACAAATGCAGACATCTGTTTTTCAAGTCTGCACCTAATTTATTTCCTTGTAGGCAGAAGCTCTGCATCCAGGGAGGCCAGACTCCCCCGGGCTCCCAACCTCAGGCTCCCCTATCACCCTGAGCCCCAAAGTGCAATTAGCATGACTGAATCTGCCACTGCTTGCAAAAGTGTAATCTTGCCATGAACTCACTGCATCAGGAGATCTCTTATCTGTGCCAAGACAGCTGCAAGGTGCAAGAGAAACCTGAGCAGATAAGATTGCTATTAAGAAGATACTTCTAGTTTAGCAGCCTCACCACAGACTCCAGCTTTCTCTCTCAAGCAGAAAAATTAAGCCATTTTTTTCTTGTATTCTTGCAGTTATTGAAGTAGTAGGTCTCTGAGAGATTATTCTGATTGGAGCATTACCCTGAATCATTCTCTCTGCATCAGCAGATGTAAATAGCTTTCTTTCTGGCCTTTCTTCCAGCAAATACTTTTGTTCAAGTGCATATTTCTGGAAAAGTTGATTGAATATACTGTATTCATTGCATGCACACATACTTTTCCCAACGTGTATGTGAGTTCAAGCATTGTATGCTTCAGTTCTTACTTCCCACAGATCATCAGATAACCTCATTTTTCAAATGTATTTCATTTGAAGGGTCTTCTGACTTTGACTTCATCGCCCTGGGATCTTCAGTTTTCTACAGCATTCTTCCTTTTCCAAAATATCCACCTGCATCCCATGGACAACCCCACACTGGAGCAGATGTGTGCCCAAAGGAGGCTTTGACCTTGTGGGAAGCCCATGTTGGAGCAGGCTCCTGGCAGGACCTGTGACCCCATGAAGAGAAGAGCCCACACTGGAGCAGGGAATGAGCATAAGAAGTACTCGGGGGAAGGAATGGCAGTCACAACACGTGATATACTGGCTGGAATCCCCATTCTCTGTCCCCTGATACTGCTTGGAGAAGAGGTCAGAGAAAACAGGAGTGAAATTGAGCCTGGAAAAAGAGAGGAGCGGGAGAAAGGGGGTTTTATATTTAGTTTTTATTTATTATCCTTCTCTGATTTGATTGATAATAAACCAAATTAATTCCCCCTAGCTGAGCCTGTTTTTCCTGTGACAGGTCTGTGGGCTGGGACCTGGTCACATCACCTCTTGGCATCAGGGACTTCAAGCAGTACCTGGGTGTGCAGGGTGGCTGGAACAAGACCTGAAGCCTGCAAAAGCCTCTCCTCTAATGCATTTTTTACAGCTTCTGAAATATTTAACACAATCTCTTTCTTGTGTTACTCAGTAGAAAATTTAATTAGTGGGGATATTGCTGGGTGAAGTAATGCACCAGTACTTTCCTCAATGAGATGACTGCTGGGATATGTCTTTCCCCAAGATGTCTCTGGCAAGATCACCCGAGAAAAGTGTGACTCTCCAATGAAGAGGGACCTCTCTTGGCCCGCAACAAACCTGCCTTTGTCACAGGTTGGTGGGCTGGTGCTTGGGAGCTGGATTCCTCCTCTGAAGTACATAACCTATCCCAAAGTCTGTGCAAGAAAGCAATAATCATTCTCCCTAAAGCCAGGTTACTCATTTTCACCCTGCCCTGAATGTCTGTGAGATATCAAACTTTAATTTATTAACTTTTTACATGCATAGGGGCAAATTTAATCTTTCCAGTACCGTTTAATCAAAGGCAATGTTGCTGAACCCCTCGCTCAGGGCTGAAAACTGATGTTTAAACCATAAGCTGGTGAAACATTCCATGGTACTAAATGACTTGTGCACCCAGTGATGCAAAAGCTGACCTTTTAATCTACAGATAGACAAAGCTAAAAATGCAGCCCCATTCAAGCTGCTACGCAAATCTTTGGGAGTGACACTCCTGGGTTTATGTCCATGAAAATCAGATATGACAAAAGAGCACTGCTCCTTAGGGTGTGCAACACGAAGCCCACCCATTCTCTTGCACTGAATCCCTGCAGGCTTCTCTTTGCTGTCCCATTGGTTCAACACAGAAAACACCCTTTCAATCAGTCTTGTATCTCCTGTCTTCAGGTAAAAGCATAGAATGGCCATGAGTCAGAGAGCAGACATTACCAAATATTTCAGTGCATTGCAACATGGGGAAACAGGCCCAAATTATACAGCAGAAGACTGTATTCACTGGTGCCAACATACCTTTGCTCTTTGGGCCAGATCAATGCACTTAAAGTGACAGCTTTTACAAACATGACCACAAATTTTCAGCCTGTTATAATCTGGCAATATTATTTGCGGGCAGGAGGCAGGAAAGACTTCGGCACAAAGCAAATCCATCCAGTCCAACATAACCATTTCATTAGGGGTATATCTTAACCCCGCCTTTGTGGTTTTTGAATGTTTTTGAAACACTTGTATTGTTGTATAACAATGGTTTCTGCTAGCCTGTCATCCCTAGTCATCCCTAGCTCTCATATCAAGGAGCACCATCTACCCTGGGTTCTTCTGTGATACTACAGTGTGCGGAAAAAACCAGCAAACTCAAGGGAGGAACATCCCTCAGCCTGTGAGCTGGGTGGCAGGAGACAAAAAGGGAAGGCAGAGGGAGCAACTCCAAGGCTGCATCTCTCTCCCTGCCAAAGGCTCTGGAAATTACATTCCAGCTGGTTCACCAGGCTCCCAAAGGCTGGTCGCATGCGCGCTCACCACAGGAGGCAATACAGTATTGTACAAGAGTTATCAAAGAAGGAAATAAAATAGCCCTGTTGGGAAGGCCCTCCAAGTGCTAGAAACTTGTAGCAGTTATTTCATCTCAGAGTCAATTAAAATATATCTGTTTTGTAAAACTCAGTGTCTGAAGGCAAAGCAGGAGGCCTGCGTTCTCAGGATCCAGTGCTTAACGTGGAGGAGTGCGCCTTACTGGAGACACCCACATACTGGCACACTGTGCAGGTGCTGCTGAGGCTGGGAAGAAATATTGGATGCATTATTTCACCTGGCAACATCCTTTGTTTAATAAGGCTTGAAGAGCACAAAGAAGCTGAGGAGTGAGAGGGGCAAAGTGCTGGAAACAGCAAAACAAGTCGTAGATGGAAACCCAAATGGCTGGAAGAGATGCTCCAGAAGACCCCAGGTTGGTGCCCACTGCCACAGCCCTCAGTGCTGGCTCCTGTCCCTGCTCCACCAGGCCAGGCTGCTCTCACACACTGCCAAAGACCCGAGAGGACACACACTCCTGATAAACACAAGGAAAAGTGAAGGGAATTGGCAAAACTTTCAAATTATAAAGACTGCTAGGATATAATACAAAACCACTGGAATAAGCAGGGATGGAATTGGCATTCCTACTTCACAAACTGTGCCAGCATTTCTAAGTCTTGGCTGCCTGAACTTTAGTTCTGGTTGAAAACTTCCATGTAACTATGGTAATGAGCATTTTTTAGGCCAGTAACAATAGCTCATGGGATAAAGAGTAGTATTTCCCAACACAGATTATCTTGATCTCCAGCACAGTGCTGGGTATATTTTTGTAGCTAACACAATGGTGTAAGCTTTATAACTTCAAACTATACATACAGGTCATGGCACAAAGTTTGTTTGCACTTTCTTTATAGCTTTCCTGCTTATTTAATGATTTATAACCTTCATTAAACGCTGCTGCTCTGCATCTGAGATGCTCCAGGAGCAAATGGAAGTTACTTGGAACAGCTCCATCTCTTTGCCTGGTGAAGAATAGAGAGTTCAGAAGTGCAGGCACACCTTTATGTCCTTATCTCCTGGCCCAGGCATCTATAAAGTCCATACTCCATTGGGGTGGGACAAGTGAGTGAGCACACACAGGACTGAGCTCCTGCTTCATCACATCTGACTTCAGCCCAGTCTTTTCCCAAGCAAGGCAGGGCCTCCCTGTACCCTCACAGGACTCCTGCATCCCACTTTTTTGTCCATGGGTTTGAGAAAGGGGCACTCTGACAAGCTCTCACAAAGTCTAGAGGAGTATTTCTTATAGCAGAAGAGTTAAGGTTGCTATGAAAGTGGTATTGAAAAGGCAAGTCTCAAATTTCCCAGTACTGAGAGGTTTAAGTCAATTATGCTTCAAGTGTTTAAGCGCTGAGTTCATGTTCTGGAAAGTACCAAGAACCACCATCCTCCCTACCTGATAGCATTCATTTTTCAGATGCTTCAAAAATGTGACAGCAATGCTGCTTTTCCTATGTAGTCTGATGGCTCCCACCAAATCAGCCATCCTATCCCAGCATCACCTACAAGGACTATGGGAGAAAAAGGTCTGGGGAAATGGCATCATTGTCATGCAGGACAACTGCCTGAAACCCGCATAAATGAGCACTCTCCCCATTCTCACACTTCTCCTTGGTGCTGCTCATGCCAACAGAAATCTTCTGCACGGAGGAGGATCAGAGCATCCAGAGGGCAACACTCATCACTCCTGCAAGCCACTGAAGGCAGGCTGTGGGGAAGGAGGGAGGGTGGCAAGCCAAGAGCAGCCACGGGGTGAGCTTGCACCAAATGTTTGCCTCTGCCAGCACTGTGTCCACCTTGGCCCAGTAGAATCCACAGGGAGGTCAGTGTTGGGTCAGTGTCCCTCAGCAAGGAGTCTCTGAAGAAATGCTGGCTGTCAAGTCTCTTTGAACAGAGGCAACGAAGCATTTGGTCTGAGATAACCTGACATACGTGAAGACTGGTGCAAGGGCAGAGAGCCTGTTTGTGGAGGGTTTGGTTATTTTTTCCCCTGCTATGCACTGAAGAAGTTGTGGCAGTCCAGCAAATGCTGCACACAGCTCTCTTTCTGTGGTCCATACCTCAGGGATCATTTGACAGAGGATATCGCCTCTCAACCAAACACACCTGCTGCAGCAAATCAGTATTTGGGCTTATTGGGGATAGGCCATTTGGAGTTCTAGAGCAATCTGCATGTGAAAAGCATATGTGTGTGGGGCAGGCAGTATCTACAGAACATGCTGTGTCAAGTGACCCTGGAATAAATTTATCCTCTCTCCTTGCTAAGGCATAGCAACTTTCAGAACAGATGGAGCATGTGTGGGAGTTTCAGAGCCCATTGAGACATTGACTCTGAGAACAACAGTTTTGCTGCTAGGACTGAAGTTTGACAAGAAACCCTTGCAGATAGCAGGTGGAAATATAGCAATGCTACAATTCACATCCCTAGAGCTGCCAGCAGCCCCCCAGCTGCCCATAAACCATGTCCTGCTGTGCAAGCAGCCCCAATTTCCTTAACCTTCTCACCTTAATTCAGAGAGAAGCTGTTTGTAGCCCCATTACTTTTCCTAGTATTCTTTCCCTAAATGTTCTTGGGGGTCAACCACCATAGTTCAAGTGGACAACCTGACAACAGCCCAGAGAGGACCAGAGGCACAGTGTGATGTCCAGATGTAAACAACCAGTAAACAACATTTGGGTAGCATATGAGTTTTTTTTAAAAGGGGTTGCATCTCTGGAGTTTCTTGCTCAAATTACCCCAAATTTGGCCTTTAATCCACACTTGGGGAGCAGCTTTCAAGGGAATTATGCTATTCAGATTAATTATTTGGGTATGTCTGCATTGCACAATGCAATGTACTGGAGAGCTTACTCAGTCTAACACTGGATAAGCTGCCTCCCAAACCAGAAACGTCATAGCTGTCCAAAAGACATACTGCCTATATTCAAACTTATCTCCATATATGCTGTGTCACTGACATGAAGGTTCAGGTGGAGCTTGCTCAGGCCCCGGTTAGGCACCACGCTACCCTGTACAGACATGCCTTCAGAATACAGACAACACTCTGAAATAATATGTTAACCTTGTTTTTACCCTGACTTACTAAGAAAAATAGTCGTTTGTGACAACACTGTTTATATCCATCAATGCCACATGCATCTCAAAAGCTTTTGATCCTTTTGCTGTCCTTGCCTGTTAAATTGAACAGAGATGGAGGCTTCGGGTATAACAGCATTTGGTGGCTACATATAAGGAAGAAAACCCAAATGAATATTCCCAGTGAGGGAAGGGCTGCAGTGGGAGCTCACCTTGAGTTCTGGAGGGCCGGAAGAATGAATGGGAGAGAGATCCAGGAAAGCAGGCTGACAGTGCTCTGTGGTGGCTGGGGGCAGAAAGCCCAAAGAGCAGCCCTGAAAAGAAGTGTGGAGCTTTGAGCAAACACTCCTCCCACACATTTTAACGCGTTTCAGCATCCAATAACACCACTTAAGATAACAACACTAAAAGGCAGAGGCTTTTCACTACTTAGCTTGAAAAGCAATTGTGTTTTTCACATTGCTTTCATGCAGCGCAGCAAATTTGGGAGAGCTGTGCTCCCCAGCTGCTGTGGCAAGCTTCATGGTGTCTGAGGTCCCAATTCTGGAGGCAGACGGATGCTGGCGGCCACAAAATCACAAAATGTTTTAGGTTGCGAAATACCTCTGGGATCATCAAGTCCAACTTTTGTCTGATCACAACCTTGTAAATTACAACATAGCACTAATGCATATCCAGTTTTTTCTTGCACATCTTCAGGGATGGCGACCACACCACTACCCTGACCAGTCCTTTGCAATGTTTAACAACCCTTTCCATGAAGAAATTCTTCCTGATGTCCACCTTGAACCTGACGCATTTTGAGGCCATTTCCTCTTGTCCTGTCACTGGGACAGTGTTTCCTGTCTGCCTGGGAGAGGAGAATGGTCCCCTACAGCCTCCTTTGGGGTAGTTGTAGAGCCCCACCCCTGAGCCTCCTTTCCGCCAGGTTAAACAACCCCATTTCCCTCAGCAGCTCCTCACAGGACTCGTCCTCCAAACCCCCCACCAGTTCCATTCCCCTTCTCTGGACATGCTCCAGCACCTCAGTATTTTTCTGTAGTGAGGAGCTCACAACTGGACAGAGGATTCAAGGTGAGTCCTCACCACTATCAATGCTGGTGCCTTCATTTGTGCACAAACTTTAAACAAAACAAACACAATTAAGTGGTTGAGGAAGGAGGAATCTATGCCTTGGTATAGAAAACAGCACTAAGTCTGGATGACTTATGCATGCTGAGGACACTCTTTTCAGGCTGGGAAAGGATTTCTGCACCAGAGCAGGAAAGGCTGGATTGTCTCTGACAGCTGCTTCAGAATAAGTCCACAGAAATTCCTACTGGCCATTTCCAACAACGTCCTAGCAAGGGCGAGACCAGGGGCACGGGGAAGGAGGGCTGGCCTGGCACAAGCCACCACGTGTCTGTCGAGAATCATCATCCCAGCTTTATCACCTCTCCAACAATGCAACTGCAGTTCAGCTCAGAGGCACGCCTCTGCAGCTGCTAACAGGCACCCTCAGGCTCCAGAAAGATGTATAGAGAAAAGCAGTACTGTAATTTATGCCACATCTTCTTATCTCCTCTTTTCACCACCAGGATGCAAATTAGTCATAGCTTTAGTAAGTGATTACATAAGCATCATATTAATTTTGTTCATATTTCCCCAAAGAAATCAGCAAATTGTTAGAACAACTTGGACTCACAGATTTATTTTCCAGGCATCACGGACTATTGGCAACTGAGGTGCAGTCATTTATCATTTCACAATGAAGATAATCTGGTTAACAAACCAAATTTCTTCCAAGAGAAAGAAGAAACAGCAAGCAAATAGGCAGTGACAATCAAAAGCCATGAGAGGGTTTGGAGAAGAAAGCAAATTTGTTTCAGCCCATTGTTTTTTGCATTGCATTCTCTAGAGCTGCCTGAAGGTTCATGTGTTGCCATCCAGAATATTCTATTACACAAAACATTATTCAAATATAGAGGGAGAGACTGCATATTTGCAGATGGAAAAGGTCTTGAGGTAGTTCAATATAAAAATGCCCAAACCTCTCAATCCTATATGATTTGATAGCCCCAGAGGACCCATCAAGCACACCTCCCACTGACTGCCACCTCCCCCGACTTTTGCTGAATGATACATGCACAAGTTTCACTGGAAGAAAAAATAGGTTTGATGAGAAAATTTGCTGCTGTATTCATTTTGAGTGTAACAACAGGGCAATGAGAACGAGCTCTTGGCAGGCATGTGAAATTCCCTTAGCACAGCTTAGAGTAACTTGAATAGTGCTAGAGAAGTAGATCTACAGGGCCTTTGGCCAGCCCTGGCTCTGCTCCTCCTCATGGTTAAGTGCCTTTCTGGAAAGAAATAGCTTCTTGAAAACCTGATTGAGCTAAGGCAGAACCTGCCTGACCTTTCTTAATGCTCTGGGCTTCTCCTGGCTGCAAACCTGGGCTGACACTCATAGTGCCTGTCTTAAACCTGGGAGCAGGAACAGGGCTCATTCTGTAAATAAAGTTATATTCTTTTTTCTTCCCATGGAATATTCTCAGCCATGAGCACTCTGGAGGCTGATAAAAACCAGGAAACTTGAACTGCCAGTTTTTTTATTTGTTTCTTCCAACAGGCAACCTAACACTCAGAGGGGATGAAAGACAATGCCTGAGCATAGGGCTGCAAAAGGCCCAGCACACAACTCCTTGCCTGTAAGCACCAAGAAAATACAGATCCACAAAAACTTCTCCACCTGTTCTACAAAATCTGTCATCCTGGGGAAGAATGATGCCACCTTGCAGTTCCACTATGGAGAAAACCAGATGCAGCCAACCTAACAAGGTCCCTGCACAGGACACAGCGGGCAGAGTTCACGATAGCCCTGCTGCAGAAACACCTTTGCCACAAAGCCCATGGTAAAGAGGGCAGCAGGCACCTGTCAGCCATCAGCTTCCCTGGCCCATTCTCGGGGTGATGTTGGTCCAGTGGGTTTCCCTGGAGGTGCCCATTGCTTCCCAGCACTTTCCGCTTCTGCTCTTCAGGCTCAAAGAAATGCCCCTGCAACCACTTCACACCCCTCAGGCAAAGCTTGTCGGGCTGGGGGCTCTGGGAGAGAGCAGAACAGAATGGACTGTGCTAAAAAATAGGAGGAGTATACCTTTCCCCAAGTTCTACACCTGAAGAGTGCCTGGGGAGAGGCAGGAACAAAAAACTCCAGAGCTAAACATCCTTCCAGTCTCTTTTCTGACTGTTAGTCACCTCCTCCCTTCACACAGGGCTGTCTCCAGACTTTTCCTTGAGGTGACATGGTCACTACACGTGAAAGAAAACAGGCCATAAAAAACATCCTTTCAAACCAGACAGCTGGTTTGTGTTTCTCTGTTATTCACTGGCCAAACAGTCAGATTACTTGCTCAGAACCAAAGAAACTGTGTCCAGGTCTCTCCTCAGCTTGACAGGCTTTACCCCCAAATCTTCCTGCAAAACATCTTCCCACACTGGTGTGTTCCAGAAAGCTGTGGTTTCTTCCCCTCACAGCCGTTCTTCTTTGAGTCAACACATATTGACCAGATCAGAGAGACCATCAATGCTATCTCAAAAGACCATCAAAAGTAGAAGATGAGGCAGACCAAGACCAACACCTACACACACCTGCTAACACCATGTTACGAATCACTCTGATGCCTTGTGCCACATCCCTGTCCTTCCAGGCACAGTTTTCCTCAGGAGTGCCCCAAGCCCTCCTCTTTTGGGATGACAGGGTGAACATGTTTCCCCCAATGCTTGTGAGGGGGAATCATGCCATGGGCTCCTGTCACACCAAACCCTGTGGAAAGGATAGGGTGAAGTGGGTGCCACACTGATTGGGCTGGGGCAGAGTCTCCATGGCTATGAACAACCCAGTGCCAAGGAATGAGAAGTGATAGAAACCCTTGGGCTCCAGCAATCCCTCAGCTCAGAGGAGGATTTGTGTGTTGAAATGCTAGACCTGGGAGCAGCCTGTGTCAGTCAAGAGCCATGTCTTCCTTCAGATTAGGTGAATATTCACTGCAGACTTTCTGGAGAAGGGATGTTTCTGGACTCAGTACCACAGCTGCCAGCCTGAGCAGCATGTGGTCTGTGCACAGGATTGCAGGTATAGACTAATATAGGAAGGAATATTTCTACACTTCTGAGACAATGATCCTAACAGTCCACTTAATCCTTCTTCTCTTTAACTTTTAATTATTCTATACCCAAGAAGTTACTAAACCAGCCACAACTGTATTCTGTGGATCTAGAGTGATTTCTCCATTACATTAAGAGCCACAGAAGACCTCCTGGAGCACACTTGTCCTCTTTGTGGAACAATTTCACTCCTTCTCCACCCCTCTGAGGAGTTTAAATCCCGAGCAAAGTGCTTTGGCACTAACCACACAAAAAGTTCTTCTGGAACCAGTAATAAGATAAGCTATTTTGAGTTTTATTTCATTTAGGAGATATTTAATTGATATAGCAGCAGAAAGCAATAATTAAAATTTCACTTTACATATCTAGATTATATTACAGTAACACTTGTGTCTGCATAGTTCAGCTACACCACCCATTTTGCAGCACATTCCTGCAATTCAGAAGTCATTCATCTATGACACTTTAGGGGTGCATGCTTTAAGTATGCCTGGATTAACTTCATTATCATAAGACAGCCTATTCCACTACATTATATGAACTGTGGTTGCTGTACAGTGAAGCAGCTCAAGAGCAGGTGCTCTTCATTGATAGATGAATTGTTTCCCTCAAATTGTGGAGAGATGATGGACCCTATCGATTGCATTTTTAAAGAGCAGACAACACATTCTGTGATAACTGCTAACCTCCAGCCATCTATATTTCTTTGCAATTGTGTTTGAATGATGATTTGTGTCCAAACTGTGGTTCAATAAATGGAGTTCCATCTTTGAGCACAATTCTGAAGCCAAGCTTGAACTTCCTGAAAATTAAAATTCATTATGACAGATAAACAAGTCTTTAACCATGACATGAAGAATACGATCAAGAGGTGAAATCATTTTGCTGTGATAAGAACAATTTTTCTCTGCAAGTGAATCATTGTTCTAGACTGAGCATGTGAAAAGAATTAGGTTAGTCTTACCTTCTCTGGCTTCAATTTAGACTAGTAATTAAAAGTTAACAGAAGGTAGACTAAAATTAGCTCCAAATACCACAGCCATATGATAACCCAGAAATAAAACCACAGGCCTGTCCATTGTGATTTGAATCTAAACCAGAATGGGACTAGTCCTAAAATGGTTCCCATTGCGCTAACTGTGGTTCAGTCCGCTCATCTTGTATGCCTGCTGGTTGCTGCTCCACCCTCTGGAGGAAGGCCTTCCCTGAGCTCACCTCCTTCAGGATCACAGTTCCCAGATTTTACACCCAGATTTTCACAGTTCTGCAAAGATGCAGACCTCTGCCTGGCAAAGGCACTGACCCTGTATCTGCTATGCAGGGGCAAGGACAGCCAGAGCCCTGCTCCCAGCAACTCTGACTGGTGCTGTAGCTCCCAGTTCAGCCTGCTACATCCTGGCTTTGCCCAAGTGACACAGCCACACTATCTTTCCTGTCAAGAGAGTGAGTTGCCTTGCTGGGGTGTGCCAAAATTTTGGTTGCAGGAGCCTTTCTTTCTCCATCACGCGCAGAAACATCAGGCACGTGCCACCAGCACCTTGCCGCAGTTGGGTCAGATATCTGCCTAGATAGATATCTCTATTCAGAGATGGGGAATGTTGTCTCCAACCGCTTCAACTGCAGGGCCAAGACAATTTTCGCATAGTTGGCATAAGCAGGGGTACTCCATGAATGCTGAGTTTCAGATTTGCAGTTGTGACCAGGTGAATATAGCTGTCTGGAAGACAGGAAGACTGCAAATGACACTGGCATGAGGGACGAAGACCCTCTTTGGTGCATGTGTGCCCATGGATGCCTACTGAGATGCTGACACCAAGCTGGGAGGGGACATCAGTATGGGGTGGCCTGGAGAGCCGGCCTGCCATTGCCAAAAGGAGTGATGACTGCACGGTGACAGTGTCCCAGGAAGTGCAGCCCTTGATAGTACAATGTCTGCACCTCTGGGCTCCACCGCAGCCCAGCAGTGCCCATCCCCTGACCCACTGGCACCAGGATACGAGCAAGGTTCAAGCGACGGGAACACCTAATGCCTGCTTGCAGCTTGGTATTCCATAAACTGGTCAGTGGACAAGCAGCTTCCTTTCCACCCACCTTGGCATATTTTGGTGGCAAAATCCAGGTTCTAACACAGCTTTTGTTTCTATCAGGGAAGAGAGCAGCAATCAGGCAGGAAGGTGCATGTGCAGAGCAGACCAGCGTGTGCCAGCTGCCTATGCTTGCTCATACCCACTCACCCTCCCACAGATGAGCAAGAATAGTACCTGATCACATTGCACATGTGGCTTCCCCTGATAAAAGCGCTGGATCTGCAAGCAGAAACAATGCTTCAAAAATACTTTTTCAGTGCCACAAATGGCTGAAGGCTCCTGCATCCATGCATTTGTGCATGGTCAGATCATTCCTCAATAGCCGCCAACTGGACCAGTGTGTGCTTAGGAGGCTTCATCCTCAGGGCTGTGTGCACACAGCTCAGCTGCCTCTTTGTTAGGTAGCCAAGAGTCAGAGGTGTGGGATATTAAAGCAGCAGACAGTAGGATGCCCCCAGCTCTGTATCTGCCTTCTAGACTCTGTCCATGCTGCGTTTCCCTGAGGGGTCCTTTTTCCTGAGTCATGACCACATGTTGAAAGAGACGCTTCTGGGTATCTGCTACATGCAGCTCTGGTGATGTCAGTTCAGAAATACCTGTGTCTCTAAGTCTTGAGCTATGAAAAGAAATCCCACAGTAATCCCATATTAAATTTCTTACCTGTAAGATACAGTATGGTTAGCTTCCCAGAATCTGTAATTCAGCTGTGCAGCTAACGCACTGCTTCCAGCACTGGGGAAAAAAAAAAAAGGCAGGGCCAACAGGAAGGTGTGCAAGTCTCTGGGAGACTTTACAGGACCCCAGGAAGCTAAGAAGAAAGGATGGTCACACTTGCCTTCTGGACCAGGAAAAGTCATGAAGATGTGTGCAGGATGTGAAGGACCCACACAGTAATCAGCAGTCCTGATCCTGATTTTGCAAAAATATCTGGTCTTGCCTAATAGTCTCCATTCTGTGTTGCATTATTTACCTTCCACTTCTTCCCTTCCACTTCTGTCCCTAAGAGCTAACGCTGTCAGTGCCCTGTGGAGCTGCAGTCCCAAACATCCCCATCTGCAAGAGCAGGGCTCTCCTTGGGCATGGCAAGCAGAGCTCGGCAGGCCACCGCAGCTGCAAGAAGCCTGTGTGCACTTGGTCTTGCTCTTCAGCTCACCTTTCTGACAGCCAAACAATTCCACCCTCTCACAGGCACTTGAGACATGAAGACAGGATGATCCAGACCCAGAGCTAGTGCTAGTCTCAGAGCAAGCCAGACTGCTGGCACTTCTGCAAAGCTCTGGCTGCTGAGGGTTCCAAATGCCATTCCTGTAGAGGGGTTTGACTTTCCTTCTGTTCTATTTTACTTCATTTATTTGCTGTTTTACCAAGCAGTTAAATACTTTCCTTTCATTACTTGCTGTACATTTTTAGTTCAAAACCTGAAAAATAATATGTGTTCCCATTGAGTAGGAGCATGAAGCACTGCAATAATCTTGCCACTTAATGCCCCAGTATATCTGTGGGAGGGTCAGCTACTCTAAGAACATCTGCAGCTTGCTGATTGTCTGAAAACCATGCAGATTAGCCAAAAATCCATTTCACAGCTGTGGATGCTTCCTGGGCAACAGCCTCTGCTGTTGATTTGCCAACACTGAGCTGGTTGGTGGGAAAGCAAAGGCACTTATGAGGAGCTGCATGCTCTAGTCCATGCCTTCTTTTCATTCAGTGCACATATTAGGTTAGATCAGAACATTTGTCCAAGGGTTTTCTGATCATCCTTTGCTGCAAATTCATCAGCCCTGTCTTTCTCATGGACCCAAAATTATGCTGGCAGTGCAGAGGAGCCAACTTGCCCAGCATGGTGTCTCCTTGCTCTGTGACAGAGCTGGGTCCTGTTCTTCCTGGCTTCTGCCTGGCCCAGGCAAGCTCAGTTGGTTGATGGCATCATTGCACTTAAATGTATCTCGTGAGTCTCACAGCAAGAGGCACATTTACACATAGGTGCAACCTCTGGTTGCCTTGTGTAGCACTGGTGCTTGCACGCTGGTACACATCCATGCTATTGTGCTGATTACTTCATGACTTTTTTGGAAACCCTTTGTGGAATATCACTGGAAAGAGGAGGTGCAGGTTTCCAGTTCAGGTTTAGTCTCACACTATCTTGGTATCCCCCAACACCTGACAAAGACCTGACAAGGGCCTGGAGTTCTCAGGCCACATGACTTGCTGTCATGAGTTTGCCAGAAGAAAGTGCTACCAGTTTCTGTGTTAGTACTTCATTTGTTTAAAATTTACAACATATCTTTGGGGAGGACCATGTTTGCTGATCGTCTGTTTCATACCTGTGGGGATTTGGGACTTTGTTTTTATTACACAAAATCTGCTCGTGATAAACTAGGAAATGTCTGTATTATCCTGTGAAGGTGAAACGTGTTGAAGCACGTCTGATTCTGATGAGTGAATGTTCTGTGGGTCAAAAAGCACTGCTAGAAGAAAAAAGCTGGAAAGGCAGTACACCAGTCCGGGTAAGGAGCAGCCTTAGTACATGCCAAGAAGCAGGATTATAACCTTGAAGAGGAAACTCCTCCACCCCAATCTCCACTCCCATGATATGGCTGACCCACCACAACGAGGAGAGAGGGATCAAGGAAAAGTGGTGGATTGACTCATGCATGTGGAAAGGGAGGAGGACTGATCACAGCAGGGGCAGCAGTGCAGAGGGTGCCCAAATGGGCAGGCTGGTAAAGGAGGGCACAGCTTACAGGAGCCTGTGCTGTAGGCTGCCAGGGCTGCTCCTCCTGCCTGCTGTTGGGGCCAGCCAGGAGCAGAGGCTACGTTCTGGCCACCAGCTAAGGTGTCAGGGGCAAAATTCGTAGGCAGCAATTTCCCACTTGGCAAATGCTAGGATACAGAGAAATGATGGCTCACATATTCATCTGTCAGGTCCTCTGCCTAGGGGAGCTGAGACTATTACAGAGAGTGTTTGGATACCTTAGCTCTGATGGTTCCTGATAGACAAGGAAAATTAGGCAAGTTCCCTACCAAACTGCCAGAGCCTGGTCTGCCTGAGAGGTGCCCAGCAAGTACTGTAGCCCCAGAAGTGCCTTGTGGCCCAAAGCCAGACCTCAGCAGGTGTGTTCACCTGGTGCCAGCACGGCACAGACATGGTTGTTTGAAAGGGTGCGAGGAAAATCTTTTGTTTGCAAATGACCCCTTCATTTCTGCTGATGGATGGAGGACAATACTGAGCAGCAGCGCAGGTGTTCATGTAGGAAATACAGCTCATGGCACATTCTTGTTTATGGCCTTGGCCCAGGGCAGAGGACGGCAAAGTTATTTCCACCAGCCACAGCGGGAGAGGGGCCAGGCCTATGCAGATGAGGTTAAAACAGAGGGAGATCGGTCAAGGAGGTTAAATGGCTTCCATCCCTCCCCTCACTCCTCACCAGTTGGATCTTCACCCTCAGCAGGAACTAAGCTAGAAGTTACCCCATGCTGCCCCAGTGCTGTGGTTCTCTACTCCGACATCTACACAGGTACCCATTTCTGAAATGCAAATCACATGGCTCTTAAAGCAAGTTATTTGATTTTCTTAAGCACATTTAGTGCATGACTCTTAAATGGTAGACTTCTGCACTTGCAAATAACTTTTAACACCATTACTGGGTGCAAATGAGGATATAGTCTACAAATGATGAATTACTTGATTGCAGTAAATCACGCTGGTGTCTGTGTAGTCTCACTTGAATCCACAAGGAGTTGTAGGTCCAATCATTAGACATATTAAATTTATAAAATGCAAAACAGGAAGAAAACTAAAGTTGTTTAAAAAATTAGAGACAGCATTTTGTGGCCAGCAAACTAAGTCTATTATGCTCTTTACCCCTACATGTAGAAACTAATACTGTATCTCATTTAGATACTAGTTAATACCAAGACTTCTTTGTCTTTCCAAGCTCTTTTTGTAATGTGCTAACTAAAAATATTGCATAGTTATATAAAATCCTCTGCATTTTTTTCTGGTTTTACTGCAACTGTGGTTGTCTCTAAATAGCGTGATATTTATTACAGTCTGACTATCTCTCAGCTAAAACTCTTCTTTGTCCATCCTCCTTCAGAATGTCATATCCTCAAGTACTCGCACAAACCCACAAGTTAAGGATGAAACACTGCATGTCTCAGCTTGTAGGTACACTCTGAATTTATATAAACTAACACTGAATCAAAAAGCCCTGAAAAATTCTCTCAAGAAATACCAGTTTTTTCTTCATTGTTAGATCCATAGTGTCTCAAGTGCAAGCATTTTTCTCAAAACAAAAGTGTTTCTATAAAAAACACCTTTTTCTCAGTAGATTACTCTCACAGTGAACATATGAGACACAAAGCACCATTTTCCCTGCTTGAGATGAAGTTATGGGTGAGATTTTGCAGTAAAGTCTTACAGAATAATCTATTTTGGAAGAACACGGTTGCCTTGGTGCCGTGCCTCCTCGATTGTTTGTGCTGGAGTGTCTTGGCTGTATGAAGAGTTTACTGTTTCTTTTAAAAGCCACAGTAGCACACAGGAGAATCAAATCATCCAAGCAAGGAATGGCTTATGAAAGGATAGCAATTACTTCTTTTCAAAACATTTTTTGGGGAAAAAGAGCCACAAGGTCAGAAGTTTACCTCCAAGTACAGTTTTTTGGCCAAAGACAGCACAGATTTGACCCACAGGGATTATCACATTATGCGGCATGTCAGTGCCAAGCCCAGGAACAATGCCACACCAGTCTGACTCCTACCCACAGTGCTGCAGGCGGAGCTGAGCCCTTTGTGCGGAAGAAGGAATCAGCAAGCTCAGGGACGCGCTGTTCAGCATCGCCCCCACAGCAGGCATGCACAGAGGCTTCAGAGGATCTTAGACATCACTATTAGGAGGTATTTACAGAAATGAAATGTAAGCATGTCACTGAGGCTCCTGCTCTGGTAGTGGATCTCTGTAACCAGCTGCCTAGAAAAGACTTGGTCATTCTGCAGACATAATAACTAGCACACAGAAAGCCCTGAATTCAGCCATGGTAATCTTTATTTATTGGTAGAAAAGAACAGGAGGGACACGTAGTCAGTCTGATCATCCTTCTCCCCTTTGAACACCATGCTGAGTACAGTGAAGGACAGAGGTGAGCAAATAAAGTTGCATTTCTTTCCTATCAGTTAAGCTAACCAAGGACCCTGAACAGTGTAGCAGAACATGCTGCCTTGATTCCAGTGAGCAAGCAAGCAGCCTTCCTGACTGCTTACCAATCCAGTTTCCCCAACAACGTACTCTCAAATGATTTTCTGCAAGGAATTCTTCCCCTGAAAACTTTTCATTAAAAGAAAAGAGAGCATGTGGGTGTAACTGATCATTTAGAAGATATTTATAACTCTCTTGCTAGAGGCTTCTGCTATTGGACTCAAGACATCAAGCAATTCTAACTCCAGAGATTGAATAGAAAGATGTCAGTAACACTTCTCCAACAATGTTTAACACTTCTGTGGCTGGGGGAAGATGGCTTTGTTTCACACTTGCCTTGGACTTCCATATGTGCCCAAGGATTTTCCTTTCTGTGGGTAATGCCGTCATGCCCAAATGATCAGAGCTTCTCTCCTACACACAGGTGTTCACTTCCTCCATTCCTCTCCCTCCATATCAATGTATTTGTTAAATACACAGTCGCATTTTCATAACATCACTTTCTGGGCTTCTGCTATGCACTCCAGCTGATAACCTGATTTGAATTTTTCTCATCTGCTCTGATTACATCCTTCATGCCAGGCTTTTGCATTTCATCTGGACAGGTAAATTATCCACACCTTGGCAGATCAGTATTTTGATGGAATCATCTTCAGCCCTCTGAATTCCAGTGCTTAACAACAATTCTTTGACAACCTCTGTCTTCAGTGCAAAACAGACTGCATTTTTATATAAGGGTATCTACTCCATAGTAAAACATGACCCATTAGCCTATTTCCTATAACAGTCTGACAAAAATGAAGATAATTAATGAATTTACCACAAACTTTTACAGTAAGAACATGGTACATGGTGGAAATGATTGCCCAGAGACACCTTTGAATATCTGTCCTTGTAGGTTTTCAAGCCTCAGGTAGACAAAGCCATGACTGACCTGGCCTTATTGAACAGTTCTCTCCATTTTTAGCAAATATTTTAACTGGTAATCTCCAGAGATCCCTTCCAAGCAATAATTCTAAGTTCCTATGAATTTATGCGTGGAGAAAAGTAGAAACTACATGTAAATTGTCTCTAGAAGTCTCTGTGAGCTACCTTGACATAAGAACATTATATTTATTTCCAGTGGAGATAGACTTGGACAGGAAGGATCAGCCATGTTAAATAATGGGTGGCAGTAAGTGCTCTACTAACACAGAAAGAAGACAAAAAATAATTGCACCATCTTTGTAGTCCTGTTCTATCTAAAGAGATATTTGATTGTTTTCTGATGACTTTTAAATCAGACTATGTGAAATAAATTACAATCAGGAAACCCCAATAGGAACCTCAGCAATAAAGCAGGAAGAGATGCATGCCTTCATGTTGGTTTTGCAAAGGAATTTGGCTTGATTTATTGGCTATGATTTCCACTACCTCATGCCTTGCACAAGGCAGCACAGGTGGGGTCAAAGAAAGCATAACCATAGTCCATTCCCATTCGGCCACCCAGGACTGTGCAGTGTATCCCTCCACACAGGGAATGGGAAGGCATTGTCTCACCCAAAGCACAATGCCTTCCCCTGCCCACCCTGGGCCAGTCAGATATGCAGAGCTGCCCTGTCTGCAAGGATGGGCTGGAACACAAAGACAGGAGCCAAGGACATCTCTCTCTCGTCTCTCTTTTCTGATCTCTTTTAAAAAGTGCAGATAAATCATCCCAGACTGCTCTCTCATGAATTTCCCCTTGTTTGCATTTGAAACTATTCTTGGTGATTAGATGCTGAGGAAGAAAAACACAAATGAAGGGGAGTTGAAAAGTGTAGTGGTTTGGAAAATAATTTGAAGAGAAAAGCCCCAAAGCCAAAACCATTCCAGGTATGTTTTATAAATCCTAGAACAATAAAAATACTTCTTATTGCTCCAATTCCACATAGCTCTAAGGGCTCTTTTTACTTTCTGTCTGGCTGAAGGATGCAGTGTAATTGGAAAAAGTTCTTTGACACTCCAGAAAGGTAAAAATCTGTATTGAATTGCTGGTTTTCCTAACTCCACCTATAAGAATAACATTTACAGTAAGGCACACATGAGGAATCTTCCTATAAATATAACTCTAAAGACAATATTTAGTCAGTCATTGAGAAATGAACATAGAATTTTCCACTCATGTTATTGTAGCTGGTAAAGGTTTACATTTTAATTCTCATAAAAGGATTTATAGAGTGCTGTAAATTTACAATGCACTTTCCAAACATAGATAAGACATACTCCCTGGCCAAAATGTTATGGAAGACAAATGTAAGAGGAGACACAGGAGGAATTCTGAGGAAGAATAAAGGACTACAGAGTTGTGAAAGCAAGTATTAAGAGGATAGCAGTGCTCTGAAAAACACCGAGCCTAATTCTGAGCTTCTTGCATCAGTTCATACAGGTACAATCAGTTTCTTGAGGGACCTGATTTCTGTTCCACACCCATAAAAACAGAAAAATCCTACTTCTCTCATTGTAGAAACAAAAATTATTTAGAAATTAGCAGCAGGTAGAAATCTGACCTCTAGATTTGAACCAAAGATTCAAAACTGAATATGTACAAAAACAACCAAAAGTCTAAAATATCCTAAACTGAAAAGTAAACCCTGATTTTGGGACAAAGACCATTTCTAAAATGAGCTTTTTTTCAGAATTACAAACCAAAACATCACGAAGAGATTCAATCCTGAGTCCAGTTTTGGATTCTAACTTGTGACCTAAACCAACTCAGAAGATTGAATGGATCTTGGGAGCTCAGAGCTGCTCAAAGTCATTGAAACAGCACAAAATAGTTGCAGCATTCTGCAAAATTAACACTAGAAATGTTTGCTAGAACAGTTCTGTTCTAGCTGCATATTTTCTCTCTTCTTATTGGATTTTGCTGCTGCAGCAGTTCTTCTTTGAAATGCTCCGTTTAATTTTAGATGAGTCGATGAATGAGTAAAACTCCATTCCATGAAAGCTTGTTTAAAAGTCTCAGCTTTATTACCTCTAAAATACTGCAGTTAAACTCTGCAAGTGATTCTCAGGGCCTGGACTTGGGCCTTTGGCTGGGAAACCTTTTGTCTAACTGTTACTTTAAATATGAAATTATGTTTGGGCAATCACAGTATCTTCCAACAACATGGAAGGAAATAAAGGGCTTCAAACAAACAAGCAAATAAACAAAACCAGAAAAAGAGATTAAGGAGCAAGGAGTGCCCTAAATGTGCCTTTTCTGTACACAAATATTATCTGAAAATAACACTTTGGTTAAAGCAAACTTTGCACAACTCTCACTCATTTCCAAATTGACATCAGCAACTTATGGTGAGTTTTGCATCCATTTTCTGGTGCATCAATATATACTGAGACCCCGAAGGTTAAAATGTAAGTCAGTGTGGTGGATAAAAAAAAACCGTAATAAACATTATCAGAAAACTTGGGATAGCTCACTTCCTCTATTAACCTTTCTATCAGCAGGAGCCCTGGACAGACACCAGTAAACAAAAAGATTCAGAATTTCTCATGGGAAAAATGTTGGCTTTTCTGACAATATTAAGAAAGAATACTAATATGATACAAAATTCATATCTGCACATTGGAGTGGTTACACTCTTTTAAAGAGTTCTTCTCAGCTCCTCAGACCCCACAATTTCAGTTGCACAAAGAAAACGTCTGTGGGGTGCTTGCTCAAGTGTGGAAAGTTGAAAGATTTCCAGGACATTAAGCCACTTTCACATCTTTTCCTTTTCATACGCATCCTTCACACACAATTCTTTTCCAGTTCTCCAAATGTTACTGGTACTTGTTCTTCTTTTGAGTCTCCCAGCCAAGGAAAGGGACAGTGGTGCCACCTGCCACCCCACCCACTGTGTCTCCTAGAGACCTGTATTGCCTCTCAGCCGCAGACCCACAATCTCAGTTGTGCCCAGAAGTGGATTCAGCATTCATGGCTAGCTCCTAGGGAATTGCCTAGCACAGGTAGTCCAGGACAGATGATGGCAATAATGGTTTTCTTCAGCCCAGTCAGGGAGATTTTAGGCGGTGCCTTTCTTCTCAATCTCTTTGGAAAAATGAAATGAAGATGTCAGAAAGATGAGACATGCAGTGCAAACAGAGAATATCTACCTAGTGCTGAAATATGAACATTCCAAGGTGGAGAGGATCCTGGCTCACACAGAAAATCCAGACAGCTGCTTTGCAGGTATCAGACTGTAGAATTGAAGTATCTGGCGAGCCTAATAGGGGCATTCGTTGTAAATAAATTTGTCAGCATTTCTAATCCACTATATGCAGTGGGATCCTTCTGTAGTACAGTGATTTAGCTGGAAATAATCTCCAGTATAGTCATATTAAATAACAGGTACAATTACTATACATTCATTAGAGTCACAGTAAATTTGGGTTGGAAGGGCCCTTTAAAGGTAATCTAGTCGAATACCCCCTGCAATGAGCAGAGGCATCTTCAGCTAGAGCAAGTTGCTCAGCGCCCCATCCAACCTGGCCTTGAATGTTGCCAGGGAGGAAACATCCACCCCCTCTCTGAGCAAACCTGTCCCAGTATTTCACCATACCCACCAAAAAAATTTCTTCCTTGTATTTAGTCTGAGTCAATTCTCTTTTAGCTTAAAACCATCACCCCTTTTCCTATAGTAACAGATAGCAACATTTTGCAACAGGTAAATGTTCTCTCTCCATCTTTGTATTAAGCCCCCCTCTTGAGTACCCAAAGGCTGCAATAAGGTCTCCCCAGAGCCTTCTCTTCTCCAGGCTGAACAATCCCACTCTCCCTGACTTTTCTTAAAGGAGAAATGTTCCATTCCTCTGATCATTTTGGTGGCCTCCTCTGGACTCACTCCAGCAGGTCCATGTCCTTCCTGTGCTGGGCCCCCAGAGCTGATGCAGCACTGCAGGAGTCTCACCAGTGCAGAGCAGAGGGGAAGGATCCCCTCCCTTGAGCTGTCAGCCACAAATTAGCATCGATGTATTTGTAGCCAAGACAATTTGCTAATTTTAAAGGTAAGACTGGAAAAGAACTCAAAGACCAGGTTCAGGTTGCAGGGCTGATTCACAGTCTATATGAGTGATGGAAGAAATTAGCCAGAGTTTAGCCCCTGTTTTTCAAACTTTCAGAGCTCCAAATGACACTTTTTTTAGTGCTCTATAGCAAAACATGAACAAGAAGTATAGTCTTAAAAATTAAGCTTGGCTTAAAAAAATTAAGGGTTTTTTAAAATAAAACTCACCTAGCATTCAAAATATCTGCAGTGTGAGTGCTGACCATGCATGTCAGGGTCAGGTACACATGTGGGTCATGGGTCAGGTCATGCATGTCAGGGTCAGGTACCTGTGTCATGCAGACACAGGTACCTCCTATTTGTTCTACTGTTCCTATAGTTAGGTCTTGATTTCATATTTAGATGTTTTTCACATTAAAAATCAAAGAAAGTCATTGATTTTTCTGTAAAACCAGTAGCTTAAACAGGTCTAAACTAGTAATTTTAGAAATACTGAGAACCAAAAGGCATGTATGGAAAAACCTTACTAAATGAATTTGCCTGTTTTTCAATATGAACTATTTTTTCCACTGGATTTTCCCAACACCTTTGTAAAGAAACCAAGTGCCATTTGACCAAAAGGTGTGGTGTTCCTGGCAAGCCAGTTCTGCTTGGGTTTAGCTGACAAGACTTGTGGAGATGGTTTAATAGTCATCAGGGAGGTCTTCAAGAGATTCAAGTGTTGTTGAAGCTAAGTGTGTTCCTTGAGTTGGTTTGTTGGGTTTTTTTTTGTCCCTGGGCAAATTTTGCGAATGTTTCAAGTTTGATGAAAAGACACTTGTATCTCTCTTACAAAGCTCTAAAAAGCATCCCAAGTGCAGTCAGTTGCTCTTATTTATCCAGATCATTGTATGCACCCACACATTTTATTCATCCTGTTAGCCACAAAGCCTTGATTTTTACATGGTGCTAGAGGGGATAGATGTATCTGATGAATTTCCTGCAGCTTAGCTTGCAAAAGCACCACACACAAGGGCCTTTTGATCACCATTTCAACATCTATATCATTGTACTGGTAGAAAAACAAACAAAAAACCAACCAAAAAACAAAACAAAAAAAACCACCACCAACAAACCACCAAAAAAACCCACCAAAAAACACCCAAAAACCCCACACGAATAAAACCCCCCCAAAACCCCCAAACTATCACTGAAAACAAAATTTCTCTGCTTCGCCATAGTTGAGATACATGGAGAATCAAAACCAGCAAAACACAAGGCATATAGGATGAAATTCATGAACTTACACCTGGATGTAGCTGTTAGGACAATGGGAAAATTTATGACTATCAGCCTTGATGCTTATGGATACTGGTCACCTCGGGATTAGACAGCAACCTGACGTGCTTAGAGAGAACTTTCAGGAGAAATTTCAGTGTCCAAGGAGATAGTTAGATATAATCTGAAAAATGAGGCTTTTTGCTGATCTAAACATGTCTCTGTCAAAATCCTTATGGCTCATCTATTAAAGAGCTCACATCACAAACATTCTGCAGGAAACATTCAACATGCTCTGTTTTTCAAGACAGTGATACCACAGTTATACTGTGGTTGATTGCTTCAGAATTGTAGTAGTGTTCATTTATACACGTGTGGAGATGCACATCTCACATATACATCTGCACATATGCATGCACATACATAGAGACGGGAGCACTGTTGATTAGAAGAGTCGAAAATATTGCTACCTCCTATTTTTCAGCCTTCCTCTCACCATAAACTAGAAAAAAACAAGTTCTAGAATGAGGAAATAATCAAATTATATTAACAAGTCCAATTCTCAAGTAATGTAAGATGTAAAAGCCAATAGATGGAGGTGGGGTCAATATGTTCAACAAGAGGGACAAATTCCAGGCAAATTTTGAGTATCATATTCTTTCTACTTCATTACAATTTTCCAATGTGCAATTTCAAACATATTCCTCACCATGGGTAATTAACAGACTGGAAGCAGAATCTTATTTCCTATCTTTTTCTGATCTTCAGTAAAATTACATTATCTCTGCATCTTCACCACTCCACCTGACAGTTTTGGTCTTCTGATGATTTCTGCTCTGGCTATCTGTATTTACAATTGGGCACCATTTAAGATCTCAAAGGTAAAACCATACCTGTTTCAATACACTCTTCTGCATATTAACATGCTGAATATGGCTAAGTCTACAACATAAATGTAACCTGCCCTCCAATTCACAAAGGCATTTTAAATTATCCCCTGTTCTTACACAAGACTTGCCAGTTCCCTGAAAATTTGGGAAGGACTCTCATGCTCTCTGGGATATGTGCTCAAGACCACTGTCCTGATACTGCTGAATCCCTGTCTTTTATTTCCTTGCTTTGCAGAGAAAAGGGTAAAGTTGTTTTCCTGCCTTGCTCTATTGACATTGTAGATATGACTGCCTCCTTTGACCACGTAAAATCTTTGCTGCAAGCCTAAAGGAGTGCAAAAAGCGCTTGCAACCATTTTACTACTATTTATGAAATTGCACAGCTGCTCTGTTGAAACATTTGTGATGTTGTGGACTTCCTTTTTATTCAAGACACACTGGAAATAACACAGCAAAAGCCATGTGCTTTGGCCTGACAATACACCTGATTGGGAGAGCACCTCTCAGCATTTCCAACACCTTCCCATGATGCAGTCCCCAGGCCCTCTTGTGCTCCCTCCTCTGCACACTCACCATTTTTCTCTAGTTCATAATAATACCCAGTTTGCTGATCATACTCCTTGCTCTCTCTGCTCATCCCAAAACTCTATCTCACTCCTCTGTCTCCTCTCCCTTACAAAATTGCCCAGCATTAGGGACATAGAAAGTGCTGATGAGTATAACTTGCAGTGACTGCTGATCTAGCTGATCTTCCCCTGTAGCTGCAGTTTATTATGAACATATAAAGAGATTTCCAGCTGCTCTCCCCATGCAAGAAATAGAAAGAATGGAAAGAAAGGAGTCACAGGCGTGTTCTGCCAACTCTCCACAAACCGCAAGTAAACACTTTTTGAACCAGAGTGGAACCAGCAGCCACAGCCTGAGCCTTAGCAGGACTCCATTACTTCTAATTACATACTGGGTTTGCCACACATATTTCCCTTTCCTTCAGAGGGTACAGCATGACTAGAAGGCAATCTTCATCACGCCTCCTCTTTAATCACATCTAATCAAATGTATTTCATTCCTGGTAAATTTCTCCATTAGCTTGTTGCTCTGGAGTTTTAAATGTATCTGTGGATTTTTTAATGGTATAACAGGAAATATAACTAAAGGAGACAAAGTAATGTTGAGCAGAGTTCAAGAATCCAGATGTTTGGAAGGAAGGTATAAAAGTGTCAAGATCCAAATCACTTTCTGATCTAGAAGTCAACCTGGAATAGCATGCCAAGAATATTAACTAAGTTAATTTTGGTAGTTTTTCAGATTTTATCTCACATGAAAATGCTATAATCTATCTGTTGACAATTTGGAGTCTAACAAAAACCAAGGAAGTGGAAAGGTATCGGAAACAACAAAATTCATTTATTTGAGGCCTGAGAATAATCTTATGGCAGTTCATATCTCTGTCCCTTTGTTCAAACCTCGTTAGGGAGCTGTGTCAAGCTTAAGTCCCTTAAAACACAACTGGTAGCCAGCCTCTCTGTGACACCTGCTGTGATAAACAATAGTTAGCTAAAGCTTAACCTGGGCATTTGAGCACTTTGTCCTCTCAAGTCCTCTCTCCTCCAGATGTGTCACCATGCAGAGCAGCTAGCTCCACTAGTGCTTTATGTGTCCTGTGACTGAGGAAACCTTCGGCCTGGAGACACTGCTTAGCCCATGTGCCCAGACCACTTCAGTATCTTACAGCTGGCTGCACCCAGCCTGTCTGAGGAGCTGTCCATGCCACCTGGGCACCCATAGCAGGGCTGAACTACACCATTTGCCTGTGCTCGCTTTGGGGACAGCAATGCCTTTTTCTCCAGCACAGCCAGACAAAGACATGTCCCACTTTCAGCACTCATGGCCCTGCTGTGGACATCCTGGGAAGTTGCTTGTTCTTGTAAGGCCAGGAGCTAGTCCTTACCTGTCAAATCCAGGATAAGTATCTCATCTCAATTTTAAAGCCCTTGCGCCCTGCTCCATGCGTCACTCACCTTGCACTTGCTGACTCCTACTGCCAGGAGGTTAATTTTACATCAAATTCTTTTCTTTTCCTTCTGTATTTTCCGTTGTGTCAAATGTCCTTAAGTAAAGACCCATGGCATAATCTTCCCATCTTTCTTTAAAGCTGGACTCTGCTCTGAAGCATGTAGAAATTCTCAGCACTGGCCAGCATACGTTTTTGCAGATACCACAGACACTTCTGCTGCCCAAAGTACAACAGAGGGGAAGTGAGGAAAACACTCCTTTGATCAGAAGCAGGGTTGGGAGATATGATTCCAGCACAGGCAAAAAAAGGGGCTGTTTCTTCCCCCTTTCTCTCTTTGCCCAGCCCAGGCACCTGGGCAGCAGTATTTTTCGCAGAGCTTTTGAGGCACAGGGATGGTAAAAGGCAGCATCAGGACAGCCTGCGAAGGCTGGACATAGACCCACGACTCAGAACTCACCCCATGCTGTGGTCAAAGCTCAGCAGTCATCCCAATCCCTTTGATGAGAGCATCACATTTCCCACAAGATCCATGTTCTTTATTCTTGCCTGATTTTCATACCCAGTCCTTTCTTAAGAACAGAGAAAAGTAAAAAATTAAATTCAGGGAGTTTTCTGATCTGATTTCTTTTCTACTGGAACTTTTCTTCTTTTCTCAGATATGATTTTGGCTGGGGTCTACAAATAAGATGCTATGTCTTCAAATCGTATAAGGAGTTTTACTTAGAGCATGAACAAAAATCTCCATGCGTATCGTTTCCACTGGGCTAGCCCACAACCCAGGGAATGATACCTGTGTCAAATTTCCACTTCAAAAATCTGAATTTTGGGCAAATTTAAATACCAGGTGCAAGGCCATCATATTTAGGTCAAATGCAGAGCATACTTTTAAAAATAAAATTATAGATATAAATTTATATGTAACCATAACTTTTTAAATTAAGCATTTAGAAATCCTTCTGGTTTTAACATATACACATGAAGAGAGGTTCCTAGGTATCTTTTTGGCAACTCAGGCCACAGGGTACCAAACCATATACCCTATAACCTTTTGTTTGTATGAGATCTTCATACATGTTTAAGAGTCACATGCTGTCTTTAAAGATTTTATTCAAAGACATAGACCAAATCAAGCAGGAGTTTTATGCTTTTCTGGGCTACTTCATGAGCTAGTGTTGACTGGACAGTGTGGTGGCACTTCACGATACTGTTTGCAAACCCTAGAATCACATTTATAATGCCACATTCATAACTGCACATTGGGAGTGACAGGCTTCTCATTCATCATGATCTGTGCTTCACAAACACCTGAATTTCACCCTCAACTCCCTTTTCTGAGCTGCCGCCTGGAATTTATATTCTTTAGTCTGAAGGCAAATGGTTACTCTTAAGCCTGAAGCCCTTCTCTGAACATCCCACAAATTTCCATTGGGGATCCCCCTGCAGCAAGAGTGCAGTCTTTGATCCACTGTGAGAAACAGGAAAGGGCAGAATCAATTACAGATTGCTCCCTTGTGCTTTACCAACCTCTAAACTTGGAGGCTGGAGGTGAGGGGAGCAGGAGCCTTCCACATCAGCTCTTGTTTCCCATCTGAAGCAAAGTGGAAATGCAGGGTGAGCTTGCAACTAGGGATGCCCTGATCATGCAGAACGTATTATCCTTACTAACTGCATTCCCAAAGGTTTCATGGAGGTCACAACCACACCTACCAGTAAAGAGCCAAACTGCTTCAGTGGCATAGACAGTTAAAGGTCGAGCAGGGAGATGATTCTTGTTTCTGCCGGCTGCCTGGGACTTGGGACGACTTGCTCATCCTTTCTCTGCCCTACTTTTCCAACTGTAAAATTAATTTTAATTTTCTTTCCATTAAACAGAAGGAAAGAAGGAAGGATTTTGATAGAAGAGTAAAAATACATAATCATACACTGCAAAGCACTCAGAAAACTATAGATAGGATCAATTTAATTGTTTTTGCTCAGAAAACTGTCTTATGCAGTATATGTTTAATCTCAACATCTTGTAATTGAATTCCTTTGGATTCATAGAAATTCTTTGTTTAGGTGTTTATCTTAAGTTTACATTTTTAAATGCTTTTCTGTGTATTGCTTTTCCCACTTGCAATTTAAACACTTAATAAGCTTCCCTTAAAAGTGGGAAAATTGTATTTCATATCTGCTTATCTAGAAACAGTAAATACTCTCATAACATTTTCAGGCAAAATTTATTAGAAAACTTTGCATCTGTGAAACGTGTTTTCAATCCCGAACTCTGTGTTTGAAAGATGTGGGGAGATAGGAAAAATAATAACCCCTGATACTGAGGTTCTACAAGTTTTATACACCTGGGATTTTTTTTCTTTTTTTTTTACTTTTCCTGCAGGGTTATAACTGTTTCAAAACCCCCAAGGCCTTTTCTATCTGTCTTTAAGCACAGCAGATATGTGTGCATGTCAGCTCATTTTGGCCAATGGCTACACAGAAAGGAAATTAAAAGTTTTATTGAAAAATCTCTTCTGTAATAATATTGTTTGGGGGGTTGTTTTTTCCCTTTAAGAGGACAATCCAATCTATTTGGTGATGAAGACCCTCTACTGAAAATGCCTTTAAAGGTGCACAGGACAACATCTGAATCGACCAGTGAAAGGTAATGAAAAACATTTCTGTGACATCCTCTTCTGTGAGGAAAGACCAAGAGAGTTGGGATTTTTAAGCCTGGAGAACAGAAGGCTCCAGGGAGACGTTATAGAGGCTTTTCAGTACTTAACAGGAACTTAAAAGAAACATGGGCACAAATATTTTACTAGGGACTGCAGCAATAGGACTAGGGGTAATGGTTTTAAACTAATAGAGGTCAATTAAGACTAGACATAAGGAAGAAGTTCTTACAGTGAGAGGGGTGAAACACGGGGGCAGGTTGCCCACACAGGTGGCAAATGCCCCATCCCTGGAAACATTCAAGGATCTGGGATCGGAATCAAGGACAGGGATCTGAATAACACTATCTAGTTGAAGACGTCCCTGCCCATTGCAGGCAGATTGGACTAGCTGTCCTTTGAAGGTCCCTTCCAACACAAACTATTTGTGATTCTGTGATTCCATGACTGTATGGTGAGAATTGAGGGATTCAGTTTTAGAGTGGACACCTACTGCAAACATGCACACAGGCAAATACCATGAAGCAGGGAATTTAGTGGTTACTTCCATGAGACCAAGAGGCATTATCTGAATGGGTTTAACAATGCAGCTGGGACTCAGTATGCTCTGAAGCTTTAAGTAGTAAAAACTTACAATATGACATTCATAGTGACCCTCTAAATAATATTCAGTCTGTAGCAATCAATTCACAGGCTCCAAGTATTTGCTAATATAAATAAAGTAGTTGATATGGCAGAAAAGTAACTAAGAATAGCTTCATTTTCAACAAAACCAGGTCTCAAGCCCAGCTTGTCAAGTGCATAAGAAAATAAGTGATGAGAACTGGGAGGGAAGGAAGAACCATTTCTTGAAGCAATAACATCGAAACAGCATAAGGGAAACTCCCTTTTGGTTCCTTGTAGAAAGGGTAATAAATGTTCCTCTAATCTTACTCTGCAATCTGTGAATATGTCATACAGTGAAAGAAAAACTGGACAATAAGTTCAGGGATGTTTTGATAGGCTCCCCAGCAATATGGATTTGGTAACAGTTGATAAATGCAGTTATGCACAGAACATTCATTAAATACTCTCCACTCTTAGCAGCTTTCACAGAACAAGGGTAGTACATCTGCAAACTTCTATTTTCATGGCACTTTTCAGGGTCCTCAAGTATAATTTTCTGCCTAGAGCAGGGTCAGCCGTGTTTCCAGCTTGGAACCAGTTGACCAAGACCAAACATCTCCAAGGACAGGGACATCATCTCTCTCCAGACAGCCAGTGCTTAAGAGATGGTCTGACAGACACACTTCTATTGTCAAACAATTCACCCAAGGCCAAAGAGGCCAAGCATATAGAGTGCTCTGGCACAAAGTTTTGAGTTTATACATTTAAGCTGGGGCTGGCAACGTGTGTTTGATTCAGTTTGGTGCCAGCTGTTCTGCAGGAAGGCAACTTGGCCTGTCAAAATCTGAGAAACCTGATTTTCCAATCAGCTAGGATTTGTGTCAGCTGGTGGCAGACTGGAAGACCGGAAACTCCCTCTCCTGCTTCTCAGCCATGTCCCTGTGCCTGAAGTCAGCTTTTAGCTTGAGCACATGTCAGACTCATCTGCTTTGCCCTTTCTCTGCAACAAAACACTACCTGGGAGGAGAGTACCATGGTCTGGCCATTGACATGGCCATGAAGCAGAAAGCTGCTGCCTTTTCCTGCTGAAACCTTTTCTGAAGAGCAGCTGGTAGCACACACCAGTGGCTCTCCACACCATAGAGAGACACCTCTTCACCCAGCAAGGAAAGCCACAGGGGTGGCTTTCATTTGTAAAGAAGGTTCGTTTTGAGCATTGTTTTAAATGGAACTCACAGGCGGTGGGTTTGTCATGTGTCTGATGCAAGGACAACTCAGAAAAGAGCTTTGAAAAGTGCAGGAGGGAGATCTGAGAATTGAAAAAGCACAGTAAACACTGAGGTCTGCAGGCTCATTTCCATCTAAATCAGCAGGCACTCGGTTGGTGGATTTTCATCCAAACAATGGTGGTGCTAAGGAAAAAGTGTAGGAGAAAGATTTCATTATCCAAACAAACAGGGTAATCCAGATCCTCCAGCTTTCTTCAAACTGGAGGGTAATGTTCAAATAATTAAAAGGCTGTTATGTGTTGGTCATCAAGATCTGTGAGTCATGCTTTTCAAAGTTCAGTCAAACTGCTTTAAAATAAGTCAACAGACGTTTCAGTGATTGCTGGAGCATCTCACGGCTCACTACCCATTTCAAGAGAGCAATTCACAGGCATACCCTGATCTTGTTCTCAAGGTCTCTGAATGCAGCTCTCTCTGCAAACCTAGACGAACTGCACTGAGTTTGTAAGTGTATAGAAAGGAAAACAACATTTATGGAAGCAGTGAAGTATTAAAAGAGGAGGTAAAACCAAGAAAGCCACTGCCCCTCCTTATAGCTGTCCTGTCTGCAGGGTGTGGGGGGAAAGCTTTCTGAGAGGCCTATTCCAAACTCAACAACAGCTGTCTTAAGGAGGCTGGAACACACTAACCAAAAGAAAAACAGTTTTGCTAACAAAAGAGATGTTTCATAACAGTTGTTTGTGTAAGTAACAGTCCTCTGACCTTCAAAAAGGCATGCCTAAAATCATCAGAGATCCATTTCCCAGGTACACAGCTAAGTGGGCAAATTTTCCAAGCAGGTAGTGTTTTTGTGGACTCTAATGTAGTGCAGTGAGAACTGCTGAAAATTATGACTCAACATGCATTTAGCACCATACATACACAATTGGATTCCGAGAAAAATGTTTGCTATTAAATGTAACTAATATCTACCTAATCATTTCCCAGCATTAAGCAGCCTACAGAAAGCATGACCAGAACATACCACTGATGTCAACAACGTAATATGATTCAAATACACATGAATAAGGAAAATGTTCACAATAATATTGCACAATAAGGTCTTTCGTATGAATCAAAGGAAAAAAAAAAAAAGAGACTATATTGTAGCGTCCTCCATGCTTGTTTTAACAGGGGTTAATCAGAAACCTTCCAGCTGGCTGGCTGTTTTCTGGCCACCCATTACCAATTTATTTCTCCCTCTTCCTTCCAAGGGTGAGGTGCTGGCCTCTCTACTCCAGACTGCTGTGCTGGACAGACCAGTTAAGATATTTGGCAGTTTCCAAGTGACTATTAAATTACCCATGCATATTTTTGACCTAGTTGTAACATATAATCTCTGGGCAATATCCAAAAGAACACAGAAGACTGATAATAAATTGCAGATCCTGTGTGACTAGTTCAAAAATCCAGCCCTGGCAGTAAGCTAGGCTAATTTTCTGATAATTGTTTTCACAGCCTTTTTAACCCAAAGGAGCAGGGAGCAGTGAAGCACACATCCCTGTCCTGGAGCTGGGCAAGCAGGCTGCCTTGTCAGCCCTGGGACTGCCTGCTTCACAGCACCACCAAAAGAAATGGAAAACTCCTCATAGAAAATAATGTCAAAGTGATAATTCAGCATCTACTGGCAATGGGAATGGAGTTGAGAAAGAAAAGGACTCCTTATGTTTTGTTGTCACTTTTGCAAATTTTGTTTGGTGTTATCCAAATACTGTCAGTTTTTCACCAGTTTTGGAGGGTTTTTCTCAACTCACTTCTTCGTCTTTCCATAAGCAAAATGGAGAGAAATGAGCAGTTAGGAAGTGAAAATCGATTTTTTTTCCAAAGAAAAACCCAACATTCCCAACAAATTTTTTTTCCTCAAAAAAAATTTGAGTGAACCTTGTAGGCAGCTCTTCTTACAACTATTGTATTTCCCTCAAGGAAGAAAGCAAGAGCTTAGTGCTGTACCTGAAGCAATAGGGCACTGAAGAGTCTCCCATCCAGCAAATTTACTGCACAGGCCATGAGGGCTCCCTGATGTCTTCATCATAAAGCCTTATCTTCTCATGAGCATGGTGATGCTGAGACCCATGGTTTACCATACTGCTATGAAATTGAACTCCTGCAAATGGAACCTCTGAAAAAAACAGTGGTGCAGATTCCCATCCAAATTCTGCTATTACTTCTGCCAAGTGAGGACTTGAAAATCTGCTTTGAGCCCTCCCCTCTCTGCCTCATTTTTGCTTTTTCACCGTTTATGAAATTCAGACTTAATTTTCTGTGTGGTCAATATTATGTCTCGTGTTTCTACAGATAGGATGGTCCAGCATGAGCAGCAGCCTTCCTCAGCAAACAGCAGATGACACAGCACACTTCCTTCCCAGTGGGAAGGGCGTCTGTCCTACCAGGGAAATGGACTGGCTGAAAGGGGTCAAGATAGGAAAGGAGCCAACGTGCTCATCGCTGGGCTCACTGCATTGCCACTGTACCTCAGTGTAGAAAACAGCACTGAGGGGTGAGAGGGGTGAGTGCCAATGCAGCAGGAAACCTCATCTCAGCAGGGCTTTGCCCTCTGAGCAGTGCTGGATGAGCCCCAATGCCCCCACAGCCATGCTCAGCGATAAAGACGTTGTTCTACATCTCCTTGACTTGGAGGAGAGCTGCCCTCTGACAAGCTTTATTTGACATTGAAAGACCTAAAATTTTGACTATGTTGTGGCTTTCTCTGAAGTTTGAGCACCCAGTCCCATTAACTCTGCCATAGACATGGGACAGCTGAAATGAAGCAAACATGGCAGTAGGCAGCGGCTCAGTGAAAAGGAAAGTTATGTCAAAGATGAACATTAATAAAGATTTCTACACACAGACTTTGCACCCACTCAGGCTTGCTAATGTGATACTTTGCAATATTCTTGCTCCAGTTTAACAGTGCCTTTGTCCACTTTAACTTAAACCTGTTCCCAATCAGCTAATGCAAAGCTGAGGTAAACCTGGATTAAATCAAGGCTGGAATGTACAAAGAAGGACTACTTGGAAACTGTGTCCCAAGGCACATGCTTATTTCAGCTGGATGAAGCACTGATTTATATGATGGTTTTTCAGGATGGAAAGTACATATTAATAGAAAAGGCATAAAAAGCCATTTAATTGAATGTACAGGACATTTTGGATGACCCTTTTTCAGTTGTTTTTTAGAAAGCATTTCGTGAGGCTGCAATCTTTGAAAAATAATAGTACCAAGAAAAATACTGAAATGATGGCAATAACTAATATATCTAGATGAGAATAAAAAGCTGCATGCAATCTGAATGGCAGGAGATCAAAAAAGGACCTGATTTTTTATAATTTTTATGTTTAAAAAAGCCCCAGCTGTTTTTATCCTTAATAACCAACATTTCCAATATAATAGAACATGCCAGAAAAATAATATATCCTGGAGTGCTATGGGTGGCTTTACAAGACTGAAAAGATCAAATAAATAACTTATCTCCCAGCAGCTGGGGAAACAAGACAGACTTTCAGGGGCCTCCAGTGTGGACCCATGACCACTCACACAGATACTCGGAGAGAACAGATTGGTCAGGGCCTAGGTGTGGGGTGCCCAATTACCTGGTCTGAGATAGGCAGCTTTCAGTCAGCTCCAATTTGCAACAAGTATTTACCTATGTATGGTCAAATTTAATGGCCTGATTTAATTTGCAGATACAGTTGTGCTGTCTGGATCTAAAAACATATTTCCATTTATGTTGGAAGGTACAGTAGAGGGATTAATCGAATAGTCAAAGACTAGCTTTATCATCTGTTCACAGGGTGTATCCTTCCCTGCTAGGATCACAGTGGCAGTGAAACAGAATTTTGGACTTTTTTTATCTAATATTGTTAAAAAAAAAAAAAAAACTTGAGGAAGGACAGGAAAAAATAATCCTCCTTGGTCTCCTTCACATGACAAGACAGAAAGGTCTATTGAGCCTCATTTCAGGGCTGCAAGATATGTTGTTCACATCAATCCTGCGCAGATATTCCTATGTCCCAGACCTGCTTGGTATTCATTCCACTTGCAAATTATACTGATAGTATTAGGCATCTTCAGCTCAAAACATGCAAATCTCAACCATTAGTTATTTCATTTGAAATTAACATTGTCCTAGAGTTACTACCAAATCTAATCTTTCATACGGATATTTATAAAATTGCCTGTGACACACTAGCAATTTATTTCAGCACTTTAACTTCCTGTTCTCAGACTAGCACTAAAAGAGAGTCATGCAAAAAAATAACTCATAATTAGCTTGCCCAGACAAAAGTGTGGAGACATCTATAAAAGCATGATCAGCTTTATGTCTGGGTACTCCTGCCACTGTGCTAGGGCAGGAGTGAGAAGATTTGAAGAGTGTAGGCTTTTCTTGCCTTGAGCAATATCCTGTTCCATCGATACGACAAACTGCCCTCCACAGAGTCCACTCAGACAATTTTGAAATGAACAAATGTATATGACAGTAAAATCTGTCTGATTAAATGTTCATGGAAAGTAATTATAAGGCATTTGTTGGCAATGCCAGCCTTAGTTCCCTTCCAAATCCATATGCATACTTCTAGGAGAGAGTACGTAGTTATTCTATTTCCAGCTCCTGAAGCTATGCCACAATTTGTGCTTTGCAAAATTAGAAACTAATGAAGTATGCTGGCATTAGGAGGAGTCCTTGGGAGAAAAAAAACAGTAATAAAAGGTTGGTAATTGCTGCTGAACAAGGGACTGATGGTAGCACACCATGCTGGTGCAGGTAGGTAGGCAAAGTGACTCATTAAATAGGCTATATAAAGGGATGAGTAATCAGTAAAAACAGAGTGAAAGAACAAACTGTCTCATATGAGAAAGGCAGCTGTTGACTTAGATCAGCCACTAGAACATGGAAGCAGTAACGAAAAATTTGTTGGACTCAAATGAAGAAGGGTAACGGAAGAAAGTAATAGAAGAGCAGCTCCTAGTTCCAATTTACTTAAAAACCAACATCAGTCCCAGCAGCTGCAGCATTTCCTGACCATGGGCAGAGGAGGCAGACAATTCTTTAAGCAATGTATTCTGACATGTCTTGCACATCCACAGCGGCATGTGGAGGGAATGGAGGCTGAGAGCTGACTGGAGATGGTAGCTAGAGTTTCATCTTTTCTGCCACTGAGACAGTACAGATTTAGAAGTGAAGGGGAACCTGGTATTTTAAGGCAAATGCATTGTCATTGTATTTGGATGCTAGAACAAGAGTATCTATGTGGTCAACTGTCACTGGAGAGAACAGTAGAGCTCAGTCTTACTAAAGGGGCTGTTTCTCAGGCTCCAGTAAAGCAGACATGTGCCTCAGCACTGCTCCAAGAAGTGTCACTGCTGTGCACTCCACAGCTGCACAGTCAGCAGCAGGGGGAGGAAGAAGCTGGTCTCCCCAGCAAAGGGATCCCACACAGAGCTAGGACAGCCAGCAGGAACAGGGATCCAGGAGAGCCACAGCATTTGTGTCCCTCTCTGAGACACAATGTGTTGTGACTTTTCCCTTGTTTGGGTAGGTATGGTCCATTTGCACACTAAATGAAGCCAGATCACCTCTGTCTGTGATTATTGAATGAAGTCAATACTGGAGACAGGGGATACTCTCACACTTCAGCCCTTTGATTTATTGTTCACCCAATTCTTTCAGACTCTGCTAGATATTAAGGTGCTCGACCAGTACTTTTCTATAATTGGGTTGTATATCCAAACAATGCTTTTGAGTAAATCATGATGCTAGTCATTGCAACTGAACAGGAGTGGGATGGATTTGCTTTTTTGTCAGAGGGGATAAGCCTGTCCATTAGGAGAAACTTTCCTGGTTTATGCTCTTAGCATAAAATGAATCTCCCTATCTGCACTATCCTTGCTTAGACTTTGAGCCCATAAACACTTTCACTAAATATTTGCAAAGAAGAGGAAACATAGCCAAATCCTACTAAGTTATAATGAACAACAATCATATTGCAGAACATTTATCTTTTCTGCATATTCCACTGGGGAGAGGTCCCTTTAAAACCTTCAACATGATTTAAGCACAAATGCTTTTTATATAGGTCAGGAAAGAGAAATGTAATTTCCCTTAGTTTTGTTTGGTCGAAGTTCCCCATTCTAGCACATAATTAATGACTCCGGTGAAATGTTTTGAAAACAGTAACATTTCTAACCCCGAATGTGTTGCCAAAATGAGTACTTCCTGGTCATTGTCTATTTTGGAGAGGATGCTGAACACACATGCATATGCTGTTAATAAACCCAAGGAAACTATTTTTATGGCTATGGAAAAAAAGGTATTTCTTCTTCAGTACTTGTCTCTGTCAATTATAGCTGTGGGAAATAAAAAAGTAAATTATAAAATGTGGAAAGCAAAGGAGAGGAGGGAAGGAAAGCCACGCAGGGCTGTGCAACATTACCCTACCTGGAACAGTCAGCTTCCCCAGTTGGCTTTAACACTTAATTTCCTTTCTGACATATCCACCCTTGAAATGCAAGCACTCCAAAGACAGTAAAAGGACCTAAGTACCCAGAATCAAAATTAGACAGAATTGGGTCCAAAACACAATCCTCAAATCTTTACCTAACACAATGACTGCCTGGAGTTTTTTTGCCAGTAATTTTTCCCATGGTTTTAAGCTTTTATATCTCTTACGGCCCAGCCTCTGCCTTGGTCACTGCAACCCAGAGGGTGCGCACACTCAGACTTCCCCTTGGGTTTGTTCCAAGATGCCACTACAAACTGGCACTGACAGCAGTGCCATCAAACATCTGCCTAGACAAGGGGTGACACACTTCCAGTTGCGCCGCAGCCTGCTGTCCCATTCTCCAGGCAGCACCAAATGCATTGTTCCTGCAGGCACTACTGTTAGAGACATTTTCAATTGTCAGAGCCCCTAATTGCCACAGTCCCAAGTCTTCATGCTCTTAAACTGCCCTGTCTCCCTGCAAGGCCAGACTTCATGTCCTTCCTCTTCAGCTCTTTTGCTACCAGACCTACAACTCAATGATGGAGAAAAGTTCAATGATAAGATCCCTACATTTTCTGGAAGATTGCTCCTGGAAGCTGTGGTCACACCATGATATCACTCAAACACACATACATAGCTCAAGGAGGCTTCAGTACTCGCTCCAGGAGGCTCCACTGCATGGCTGTCACGAGGTCCAGAGGAACTAAGGAACACCAAAGGTGTTCAAAAATCTTTAGCATTACTGGCACATCTTTATTCAGAAAAGGAACTGTAAAAACTTGTCAAGGCTGTGACAATGAAAGACTGAATCTGCATGGCACACAGAGCATGAAATAGCATCAAGCATTAATCTCTTCTGGGTGACTGGGCTAAGTCCTCATCCTGACTCTCATCTTGAAGTAGGGTGTGCTGATGGGAGTGATGGCAGTGATAAGGTGAAGACACCACAAACAGAGATGAGAAGGTTTCATTTCTAAGTGATAACAATGATTTTGGTTCTGACACAACAAAAGAGTCATCCCCAAAATAACAGTTGATGAAAGAGCAGCTCTAAGAGACGTTGAAACTAATGTGGCTATTGAGATCTCATGTAAAAGTAACAATATCAACATCAGCTAGCAAGTAAATCATAAATGTCCTATCTAAAATATTTGATGAGTACATTGTCTCAAGCACTGCTTGCACAAGCACTGCTCACTTAATGTTGTTCCACAAACCCGCAGCGTCTGACAAAATAAACAACTGCCCAGGACTTCTCATTTGGCATTTTTCTCCTTTCTGCTGGAACACAATGATACTGGCTAAACATGTATCTTGTAAACATTTGCCTGTGGTGTTCTTGCTTTGTATATTTACACAGCCATGTAAATTTTATGTTTTACTTTTGACAGAGAAAACCTGCAGTGACTTTTATGTTTAATGCATTCATTCTGAAGCTGTTGCTTCACCTACTGCCAATATGCTTACTTTTTTGTGTAAGAACATTAAAACATATTAAGAAAATATATTTGCAACATGTAAATGTCACGCTGTTGTTACAATATCTTTCAGTGTCCAAGAAAGTGATCTATTCCCAGGTTTTTGATCAGTAAGGTTACTCTTTATCAGCAGAGTGACTTGGCACGGCCAAGAAAACAGAGTTCAGAAGACATGGGGATCCCATATGAAAGTTTGCCAGCCTGTGAAAAAAGAAGCCAAGGCAATGCCAACTCACAAATATTGAATGTGCAAAGCTGGATCATATTAGCAGGAGATGCAGCACATGGATGAGGAGGAGGACAGCCCAGAGGCTGTTGAGAGCAACATGCAAAATTTTAGACAACTAGTCTGCAAGCCAGTATCATTATTTTAAGATGGATGCAAATTTTAGAGGGACTGTTGATACTGGAGAAAAAAAATCGAGTCACAAAAATAATAAAGAAATGAAATAGAGGACTTACTTTGATCACTTGCTCCTCACTAACGGAATGTAAGAACTCAAGTTATTATAAATATTTACAAAAATGAGCAGTCAAGGATTGCAGCAGAGGTATTAAAATACTCACTGTTTCAAAAACAGATCTCATATGGATCTCATCAAGCTGACACCCCTAGGAAGAACAGGTAATCCAAGCAGTTAGAGAAGAGTTTGAGGGCACTGGGAAGGCAAGAAACTGATAATAAACACAGGCTAGGATTGAGAGAACCCAACCATCCTACTCGTCACGACTCAAGAATTATTTCTCTGCCCTAAAAGCTGAAACTGAAGAAGTTTCTTTCTCAGAGAATTGTGGCAAGTAGAATACCCTACTAGGACGATTAAAGAGCAAAAAGGGCTTTAATGTGAAATCAGTTCAGCTTTTTTTAAGAAAAGGCATTATTAACTGCAATTGATCTTAAACCAAAGGTTACATTTTCTGAAAAGGACTTCACTGGCCCACAAAATGCACAGATCCAATCTCCAGCTTCAAACATCCAATCAGCCAAGCATATACAATTTAGGCTAGTGTTACTACTTTTCTGGACAGAACAGTCAGAAGAGCGAAGTCCAGAAGTAGAATTTCAATCTGATTCAGAACAGAATCCTGCATAACCCCAGGTAGACTTAGCTTGTGTTTGCCAGATCTTGTGGAAGCCTCCTGCGGAAAGAGATTCCAAAGAGGTTCTTCCAGCTTCTACTGGAACATAAAAGGAGAGGCAGGACTCTCAATATTAGCTAATAAGATTTTTTTAATTGTAGATATTTACAGGATCTATGGAATGTGTACCCCTGCACTGGTCTCTGTAGCTTTGCCTCCACTTCCTATCTGTAAAGCAGAAGTACATTCTGTTTCTTCCTGAAATGTTTAGAAAAGGGAATGAGGTCTTTTAAGGACACGCAAAGCTAAAAACAACAATTTAAAGAAAAAAAAAAAACTTAAAAAGCTAGCGATTCTTTATGCTGTCTCTAGAGGAAAGGGAAACTGTTAAAATTGTTATGTGTGTCAGAAGTGCAGCTTAAGTCAGGCAAATGTCCCAGCAGGAATATGGAGAAAGGCAGACCTTGGTAGTGGAACAGACATGTAAATTCATGTCCCACACCAGAATTTTCTCCTCCTTCAGCAAACATAAATAGATGGGCAATGAAAACTCATGCTGCGCCCATTTGCATGGGTCGTGGGGCAACTGACAGAGCAATGAGACCTGAACGAGGTCCGTAGCTAGCAGGCAGGAACTGGAACAGTTAGATGAAATATTTAAATGTAGGTATTTTACTAATAGCCTTAATCCTTGGTGTAGGGGAACAGTGGATAACATGGTCAAGCAGCAAACCCTGCACACAGAGCTGAAGCTCAAGCATGTCTGCTGGTTATTGCTGAAACAAAACCTCATGAAAACAAAGCAAGCATGTGGAAAGGGAGTATACAAAACATGTTCAGACAGAACAGCTAGTGTCAAATATTTCCATGGGCTTGAAGCGTCACCTGGGTCTGACAGGTGCCCTTGGAAATAAACCAGCCAGTCAGAGCAAAAACTAGTGTCTCCCTAAATTCCTGCTGTGAGATGCTGGACATTTCCATACTTCTTTCTGATGGCTGAAGGAGAACCACATCTTTCCAAAACACCAAACTTTGCTCATCTCCTAAATAAACATTAAGCTCCCATAAGCTCTCAGGAGCTGAGCTGCTTGGATGAGAACACAAGCCCTGCAGCCCCATCAGACACCCTGCTCCTGCTGACTCCCTCCATTACCCCGAGCTCTCCATCAACACATCCCTGTATCCATGCTGTAGTTCTGCCTGCTCTGGCATCCCTCTCTCGATGTAGTGAGGACAACCTGTCCCAAGGGTTAGCTGTTTCTTACCTATTTAAAACTTAATTCCCTAATCTACCACTTTTCCCAGATCCCATGCAAATCACTTACTCTTGCATCATAGCAAGAGTGCTATTCACTATCACACTCACATCCTGAGAGAACGCAAAGAATAAAGGATGCAAGCTGATCCATAGAGATAAAAAAGGGTCACAGACAGATGTTTCATGAATGTAACTCTTGTTTGCCACTTTTGTTTCCTAAGATAAAGAATTCCAAGCATTTCTGTCTGCCTTAAAACACCACATAGAGTTAACATATGCTCACCAGGAAGATGGACTAAAATCCATCAAAATAATAACACTACCATGAAATATTGATTTTGAGGTAACCATTTGACCTTGGAAGAAGAATTTGAGCTGGTGTCTTCAAAGTCCAGAAAAGCATTCACTAGTCTTTGGTCAGCAGCTGAACTGGAAAAGATAAGCCTGAGCTTTTATTGTAATATATATGGTTTCTTGAATCAATGCTGATATGATCTCTACAGAAATACAGATGAGGAGAGGTTGGTCTTACTGCACAGAAAGCAATTTTTCAAAACAAAAGTGTGAAGTAAGCAACTCATTGGGGTCAGGAGTGATAGGAAAGCAGTGGAATAAATGACTGATAAATGAGAAAATTATTACAAGCCACTTAGCTAGGCTTCCAGAACACCAACTGGGGAATTAAAAACGGCAAAAGAACAAAATTGCTGCATAGTGAGCCAGGGATAGAAAAAACCCATATTAAATAATCATAGTATTTTTGTAAATTATGCTGATCCTTTGCAGATAACTTGCAAAATTGAGGGTTGAATTTAGTGCCAAAAAGTCCATAGACATTTTGACACAGAAGCTAGAAGGAACAGGATCTGGCCCATGGATAATGTAAGAAAAAGAGAACCAAGCCAAAGATTATTTTCTCTCTATTGGCAGATATTTTAAAGGGGAACTAGAGATTAACTGTGTTCACCATTGCAGAAACCATTTCTTTTTAGAAGGCAATTGTCCAACACCCTCTTAATAAAATAGGATTTCTTTAAAACTATCTCAAGTTACTACTGAAGAACTTTTGAAACCAAAAATCCCCAGTCTTTTCTGAAGATTTAATAGAAAAGGCAGATACATAAAAGTAAAGCCTAGTGGTTTCCCTTACATGGTGGGAAGTTTTGATTAAAATTTGTACTTCTTATGTGTTCAGTGTCTGGCCTAAAATGATCTGATACTTTGAGCCTATGAATATAAAAAGAAGTATTTAAACTTTGTGGTTTTCACTGCATTTCTCTAAAGTCCACAACCAAAAGCACATATCTGACAATCTCAGATTGCAGCGAAGTTCAGTCCTTACATCTATCCAAACCACAGAATCCTTGGTTCTTGCTAATCTTTAGTTCTTTTGAGCTGTCATTTTTTATGGAAACAAAAATGAAAAACCACCACCACTACCAACAACAAAATCAACCCAATATATATATGTTTTATTTATAAAATATATAAATAAATAAATATATATTTATAATTTTATTTAAAAATCACTGCTGTTGAAGCCTGAATAATTCATGAAGAGAACAACTGAAGAAAATACCTGTCATTTAAAGGAAAGATATATGAAAATGCATAACTCCTATTAACCGTAACATATACTTAGAGACCTGCTAAGTTTATGAGGGTATTTCACTATGAAAACACTAGAACTCTCCTCGTGTACATTTTGATTACTGCCTGTAAAACACAATGTTCAGTCTACATCTACCAGTTTTACTGGGCTGTGTATGAGTTAGGACCTGATATTCCCAGAACCTCCATCCGTTTTGAGGTATTCTCTTACTTAACTGTGCTTATCACTATAAAATAAACCTGAAGCTACTTGAAACACGACAATATAACTCCACTGCCGACTCAGCCAGATGTAGTTTTCAAGGGGAACAGATCCCAGGACTTGATTTTAAACCACTTGCCTGGGTTTGTTACAGTTCTTACCCACCGGGGCTAGGATGGATGAGGCTAAAAGTGCAACCCCGCTGCAAGCAAACACTTTGGCAGCCCCTAGCTCCAGCTATCCCTAGCAGTCTCTCCATTACAATTGCAGTGCTGCTGAATTACAGCCTTGGACAGGGGCTACTTGGGGCTACAGAGCCTTAATTCTCAGTGCAGCGCTGTGCTGTGCTGCAGTGATCTGTGCAGCAGTAAGAAAATACCACCAGCTTAAGCCCTTGAGGCTTTTATACAGTAGTGGGTAAATCTTTAACTTTTAAAAGATTTTATATTGTTTTGAGGTTTTAACTTGGCCTTTAGAGAGGAAATCTGAAAGAGTGCCGCAGCTGAAATTACCTGTTGCTTTTGAGACACAGCAGGTGAGCTGCACCAGCTGCCCCTCCCATGTGGTCCGTGCTATCCAGAGGAAACCATCCTGTGACTCCATATATGCACACTTGTGCAAACACACTGCTTCCTGAAACCCAGGGTCAGATAGCACAGCTGAAAACCTGGCAAGGGCCAGAGACATATAAAACAATGCCGAATTACAGCCTGAAGGCCTACAACGACAACTCTGAGAAACTGAGGAAAAATCCTGGGCTGTTCCAGCCCTGAGTGCAGCAAGGTCTGTTGGGGCTCTGCACGGGAGAGGAGGTGGGGTTGGCAGGTGTGGGGCCATGTTTTCCCACTCTGGTGGAGCAGTGGCAGCGGAGCAGCCCCACACCTTGGGAAATATCCCAGCACTGGCAATGCCAGCCTGGGACTGAAGAGCAGAGTAAGGCATGAAAGGGCCAGGTCAGAACATAATGCAAGTGTGAGGGCCTTTCCTTTTTTCTTCTTTTTTAAAATGAAGCAGCTTTACTTTTCATGTAAACATTACCATATATCAAGTCGGAGATTTCACAAAACATAGAATGAAGCACCTAAAGTATTCTACTAATGGAGTTTAGCCCTAGAGATGTCCTTGACCACTACGCACTCCTTACCATCTCCTGGAAACAGCCTTTGGCTGGCATGCAAAATAAGCATGGCAAACAACCACAAAAGATCCACACTGAAATGACAGTGTTCGCGCACATGTACATGCTAACAGAAATCAGAAACCTAAGCCAGACTGCAAATATTCATTTCTTTACAGTAGTAAGAAAAGAGGCTTCAGGGGAGAGGAGATGTATAGATCCAAGTTATGACAGATGATAAACTGCTAAGAGTGTCTAATAACCTTGGGATTTACTCATTGGGATCTATTCTTTTCATATACTGCATGAATGATATGCAGCCATTAAGAGACAACATTCTCCTCTTCCTCAAACTGCTGTGCCCAGGAGACTGTTAATGGACAGAGGAGCAGCTCAAAGCTGGTCCAGCTCTATAGAGAGCCCGGGTATTTTACACAATGCCCTGAGGTTTAGTAACATGGAGATTCAGCTCTGGGAGGTGATTTTGTTTCTGGGGCTCTCAGTTTTCTCCCTTAACATTTAATCAGAAATAACTGGCTTTTCTGAAGAGCAGGAAACTTTGCTGCTACCAAAGCCATGCCAAACGGCCAAGCTCCTGCAGAGGTTGCAGCCTCGTTGCAGGGGTGAGGCTCCCAGCCCTCCAAGACAGCCTCGTCCTTCTAGAGAGAATGCAGAACAGCATTCCAACAGCCTCCTTGAGATCAGAAGGAAGAGTAGTGCACACTTCTATTGCACTCAATTGAAAACGAAGTGTGACATAAAACCAGTGAAGATTATGAGAACGTTAAATCATTTTTCATCAGCACAGTAAAGGAGATCTGACCCTGAGTGCTGGGGATGAAAGCATGTCCCAGACAGATCTTCAGGTTTTGAGAGCTGCCTTGCACCCTGACCCTAGTAACTGTTGTAATGTGAGGAACCCTGAACTGAACAGTGTAAAAGGAGTATGTTCCATAATATTTTTTAGCTGTGCTATTAAGTGTGCTAGCTCAGAGAGCAGGTATGTGTTCATGTGCAAGGAGTCACTGAAAAAAGCACCATGGACTGTGGCATCAAACTGATGCCAGGGATAGTATCTGCCCTACAGGATGATATTGGTTTCCAGGAACAAAAATTTCCAAAGTAATAACATGAAATTATGGGATGACAAGGAATGTTTTACAAATGACACTTAGTGCCTTTGTACCAGATGATTTTGATGGTCTTCTGCAAGTGATCTCAGTGTTGCAGACACCACAGATAATGGGAAAGGGGATGAAAGAGAACTTGTGAAAATGTTGTCTGTACCACAAGAGTGGCAAATAACCTGGGAAGGGATCCTTTAATCACTCCAGCAAATTCTATTATCATCAAGGTGTAGGCAAATAAGAGGCTACTGTATTCACAAGTTAATCACAAGAACTTTCCAAATGCTAAGGGGATTCAAGAGGCAAAAATTGGAAAATAAGAACATTAAATGGGAGGTGGATTCTTGTTACATATGGCTGACAACTAGCTTTTGCACCAGGAACGAGTACATAAATTAGTTAATTTCTTAATCTGTCACTCCAGTCAAGTATCATTACCAAAGTCAGGATGCTTTGTCAGTAAGATGGTGGGATGTCCCATCTTTAAGGGGAAGGAAGCACTCAAGATTTGTAAACACTTGTGGCCGAAAGAAGAAGTCAGATGGTCCACAAAAAGCTTTATTAGTAGATTGCACACCCAGCATTAAAATTGGTATGTTAGTCCCTGACCTACTACATAAGCACATGGCAGAGGATTTTTGATCAAAGGGTAAAGTGAAAGAGAAGAGACAGAAGGTAAGCGATGAATTAAAGAGGGGGAGAGAGAAGGGGAGAGAGAGAGAAAGAGAGGAAGAGAAAGAGAAAGAGAGAAAGAGAGAGAGAGAGGGGAGGAGGGAAAGAGGGAAAGAGAGAAAGGAAGGAAGGAAAGGAAGGAAGGAAAGGAAGGAAAGGAAGGAAAGGAAGGAAAGGAAGGAAAGGAAAGAAAGGAAGGAAAGGAAGGAAAGGAAGGAAGGAAGGAACACATTCCTGTGCCTGTGCTGTACTGTTTTGTGCTGCAGGGACTGGAACAAAGATGTTTGCCCCAGAAAAGTGCTGCCCTAGGTCTGCATGGCCCTTTGGCCCCTTTCTACAGTCACATCTTGCTCCTACTGTTGGCATATAATACCAACAATCCTTGGTTGGCTCCATGGCTATCAGTGTTTCAGACATACTCATTAGCACCTTATCTTCTTGGCTTCTACTTATGATAATAACATGCTAACTGTCCTGTCCCAAACTGCCCTAATAGGAGATTCAGACACATCTCCTGATATCGGAGGAACATAATACATATCTGCAAGATGCAAAGGAAGGTCTTTAGCAGCCTGGGGGACAAAAACAGTCTGAGAGAAAGATGTGAGCCCCAGATTTCTCTTTGGTTTTCCCAAGATCTGGTCAGGATGTCTTGTTTATGGTTGAATTAGTTTGGCTAAAAAAAGCTGATCAAAAATAAAATACACCACTTCAGTCAATAAATAAAGGTGAATTTTTTTCCATACCAAATTCTGGCCTTAAGAGGTAACTGAAGCTGAGTAAAATTAGGTGAATGTGGGGCCTAGGTATCTTAAAACTTGCAACAAACTAGCCACAAATGAAGAATAGCTCAAAGATTAAAGTTACAGTAAAAAGTGCTTTTGCTTCACATCTCAGAGTGTGTGTCTTTCCACTTGGCTTGTCAACTCCATTTCCATTTCTTGGCTACTATGATAAACTGTATGAACTGACACAAGTCTTATGACTGATGCAACAGTCACATTTGTAAGCTGCATAATTTCAACTTTTCGTTGTTCACTTTGTCCTCATTGTGTTGTACATTATCTGATATACGCTGTGATTGCCTCTGGACAGGGGCAATAGTAAATTATATATACATTCTGCAAGTACAAAGTACTCTTAAGGAACTAGTTAAATTAACAGTAAAGATACAACAAGCACAGTAGCCATTAATTCAAAGAAAAAGTGTTATTTTATGTTCTTACAAAAAACTCTCCAATTGTCACTGAACATTTGCAAAATATTCCATTCTCAAATTGCTTTGGCAATTGCACTGGAAAATCTCCAGGGTCAGAGTCTCTGCTAAAGTGGGCAGAGCAGCTGAGCCAAAGCAGCAACATACTTGAGGTTGGGAAACCATCTTTTAACAATTCCTGTCAGGAACTCTTTTTTTTTTTTTTTTTTTCTGAAGGGAACCTCCTGCAGTAAGAGTTTACAACAACCAATACTCTTTATAGATGAATATCAGAAGGGGAGGCAAGCATATGTTGGACTGACTCTGTGACTGTTGTCTGAGACTGAGCAACAGGTAATGTTTCTCAACTGGACATGCTAATCCTCCTTACAAAAGCCAGACAAGTATGCTGAGCATTCATAGACTTAGCCTAGGGGTTTGCTTCAGCAACCTTCTTACGGCATAACTGAGACAGCCCAGCTGTGTGCTGGCCTGGAGGGAGCCTAGCTAATAAATTAGAAGTCAACCTTTTATATTTGTACAGTGAGATTATAGGTATGCAACTTTTGTTTCCACTAGACGTGATGTCAGGATGGGTTAGTGCGTAAGACAAGAGAAAAACTGTTATTTAGCTTACAGGTAAGCAAGCCTGCTCTTAGGCAGGAAGTAACAAAAAATCATTGGGTCTTTAGAGATGTTTCCCTATTCTTTTTTCTTCCCATGCTGTATTGCTCTTTTTTTATTTAATAAGCCAAGGGCGAATTTTTAAATGTCATGCTATACAACACCACAAATATTTTGGGTCAGGACAGATTGTGGAATGGAGCCAAGACAGTGCAGCACTGGAAGCAGAGGACAGTGAGTGCTAAACATAGCCTGGATTTGGTCATTTTGGTAAGAGAGAAATGAGGGATCCCAGTGCCCTACTCCTTCACAGCACACAGTGGGTCCTTTTGCTGCATCCCTCTTTCCTATATCCTTCCAGCAGGCTCCAGCTACTACACCACACACATTTGTGATGACATCCTGCTTCAATCAGACTTGCTGTACCATTTTCAGAGAACCTGGAAGGACAATCTGTAGTCTTTATTCAGGCTAATTGCACCACTTTGCAATCACTGTCATTTAAGGCTTTTTAGCCAACAGGTCATCAAAATTAAATTATTCCAATAACTTGTTCTTTTACCTGCCTGAGATTCACAGAAATAGTAATCAGCATTTAAAAACAGTTTCTCTCTCGAAATGAAATTGTAGGAAAAGATTTGAATTAAGGGGTACATTTGAAAAAACATAGGAGCTTTTCACTGAACAATGCTAATAACAGGAGGCCTTTAAACCCTATTGAAATATAATTAAATACATGTTCACTTCAAAAACAATTTTAAAGAATTAAGCTTTCCTAAAGCCATTCCATAAAGCCCCTTGGAACCCATTATGAATCCTTTCAATAACATTTTACAACTATTCAGTTACGGGGTTTTGGTTTTTTTCTTGTTGGCTTGGTACATTTCATGAGAGCAAAACCGCCTAGTGCCATTGTGTTAGCTTTGGGGAAAAACACAGTGCTATAAGCAAATGCAAATGCTCTTTTGTTTTCCCTTCATTACCCAACAGAATAAGAATAAGGGAATAATTGAACAAGTGACCTCACATTTGGACACACATAGGAAAGAATGAAATGTATGTTATTGTAAGTTCTCTGGAGTTCCCATAAGCAAACCTCTCCAGATATTTCCCTAAATGTCAGATCCTGCTTCTTATGAAGTCAGTGGGAGGTTTGCCATTGTCTTCTGTGTCAGCAGGATGGAGCCTCTGGTACTCGTGTTCAGATGTGGTGACTTATCCATGCCCACCAATGTCACTAGAGCTCTGTCTGCTTAGGCTAGTTGAAGATCTGCCAAGACTTATTTATACTCTATCACTATTGAAATCACAACATGCAGGAATTGAGAAAACAAAAACAGAAAGGCTCAACAAACAAACCAAACTTCTTTATTCAAGGAAGTCCTGGAGGACAGTCCTGTGCATTTGGGAAAGGATTGCACATGAACAGAGCCAAAGAGCATGGAAAACATTTGGGTATGGTGACAGCCGGAGCAGGGGAGTCACAGCACAGAGGATGATCTTGCTTTGCTTGCACGTGAGATGTAGCTCTCCTCAGATGGATACGTGAGAGCTGGAAGGGAGTAGGAAGTGATGTCTCCTCCTTCTCTTGGGGCCCTACAGGGCAGAGATGAGAGAAGAAATATGTGCTGGGTGTCAGCAAGGGATGAGGAACACCAGCTGGACTTCAGAATATGGAGGGACAGACACAAAATTCCTATGCCAGCAGAACAACTGAACCCATGGAAGCAGAGACAGGCTGCCAGAGCTAGCATGAGCAGGGAAGGGAACTGCCTACAAACCTTTCCATCTTGGCTTTTTTTTCCTGTCCTGTTCTTTATGGCCCAGTCAGTCTGAGTTTTCTCTATCTAAAAGGCTGAACATCCTCAAATTAAATTTTAAGTTTAAAAGCCCTGCCATTTTCCTGCATAAACTCATTCTAGCAGAAAGGCTTGGCAGATCTGTGCCAAAATTCTGGTCTTTGTAGTCCTGTCAGAAGTACCAAGAGACATCATGGTCATCTGCAAAGGCTCATGAAATTGAATTTGGGTTTTGGAGGGGTTTTGTTTGGTTTTTGGGGTTTTTGGGGGGGTGTTTGTTTGTTTGTTTTGAGATTGTTTGGTTTAATCAAAGCCATTCCCCTTGCTATCTCTAAGCTGGAATACCAACATACTCTTCTTAAAATTTCAACGCATCTCTGTTTTGTTTGAATGTAACTCTTTGGAAAACAAATCCTGCTGAGGTTTACATCTTAGTAAGCCTTTTAATTCAGTGCCAGACAAAAAGCAGGCAGGGTGAAATGCTTAATAGGGACAATAACTACACTTTATTTTGGAGTCAGCTCACCACAGAGAAGAAATGAAGACAAAACAGCTGAGATGAGACTCATATTCGTAAGGATCCTCCAACAATGTTTGCATTGTCATAATGTCTTCTGCTTAATGAATATGCCCACTAACCAAGTGAGGTAAAATAAAATTAATACTCTCAGTTAGAAAATGGAAATGGGGGTAGTAAGTGGCTCTCCTGAGGTCACAGGACTTGTATGTCATGGAGACACCAACCCACAGCCCTCCAGTCCAGGGCTTAACCAGGAGACTATAACTTACCCATTAACTTGTTAATCACTGTATGCAGAATTACAGAACCTGTGACAGGGAAGACCAAGACTACTGCCAAAACAGAATATGGCAAACGGGGTGCTGAATCCTGGATTGGATGTCACCAGGGTGATAACAGGACCAGGACTCATTGACAGTAAAAGAGCCACTCCTTCAGAAACAGAAATAATTTAGATTAACTGTGATGTAACTCATTCCATGTGAAAACTAAAACTGAGATCTGAAACATAACTAACTCCACTGAACACTGTCTGTGACTTTGTTAATCTGCCACTGAAGCAGTGAGGAGGGATATCTGAAGTCCAAGAGTTTCTGGCCAACCACAACAGGAGAAGGGGCACTCTGGCCACACCAGCCACTGCAGAGGAGACCACGCACACACCTGGGATGGTCCATGGTGATCAGGCAGGTAACTCACACAGCTCTGCCTGTGGAGGAACATCCATATTCCCCAAAGGTCTGAAGGAATAGAAGAATATTTCCCTACTCTGGGGCTGCCCAAGCTCCTCTAAATCCTGACAGTCAGGTGAAGTCCCCAGCAGCTCGAAAAAGTTGACTGTAATACCCTTTTTTAAAACCAGGAAAGTGGAAGACCCAGGCAACTGCAGAGACCACTCAGTCTCACCAATGGGCCAGGCAAGGTCATGGAGAAGATTCTCTGGAAAGTTCCACACTAAGGCCCATGGAAACAAAGGGGTCATTGGTAACAGCCAACATGGCTTTACTAAGGGCAAATCATGCCTGACAAGTCTGGTCACCTTCAATCACAGAACTGCAGCTTTGGTGGACAGGGACAGAGCTACTGACATGCCCTACCTGGACTTACACAAAGTGTTTGACTCTGTCCCACACAACATCCTCGTCTCTGAATTGGAGAGGACGTGGGTTTGAGGGATGGACCCTGGGTGGATCAAGAGCTGGCTGGATGAGCACTCACAAAGAGTTGTGCTCAAGGGCTCATGTGGAGACCAGCGGCGAGTGGTGTCCCTGCGGGGTCAGTGCTGGGGCCGATACTGCTCAACATCTTTGCCAGGGCCGTGGACAGTGGGATCAAGGGCACCTCAGCAGCTTCACTGACACCACCAGGCTGTGTGGGGCAGTCGACATGCTGCAGGGAAGGGATGGCATCCAGAGGGACCTGGACAGGCTCGAGAGATGGGCCAGGGACCTCCTGGAGGTCAGCAAAGTGAAGTGCAAGGTCCTACCCCTGGGTCATGGCAGTCCCAGACACACCAACAGCTTGGGCAGAGAAGTGGTTGAGAGCAGCCCTGTGGTGAAAGACTGTGGGGTGATGGTTCATGGAAAACTCAACATTAACCAGCCCGGAAAGCCAAGGAACTCCTGGGCTTCATCCAAAGGAGCGTGGCCAGCTGGGCAAGGGAGGGCATTCTGCCCCTCTGCTCTGATGAAACCCCAGCTGCAGTGCTGCATCAACCCTGGGGTCCCCAACAAAGAAAGGACATGGTGCTGTCAGAGTGAGTCCAGAGGAGGCCATCAAGCTGTTAAGAAGACTGAAACAGCTTCCCTATAAAGACAGGCTGAGAAAGTTCAGCCTGGAGAAGAGAAGATTGCATGGAGACCTCATAGGAGCCTTCCAGTATCTGAAGGGGCCTACAGCGAAGGCCGAGAGGGACTTGTCATCAGGAGCCGCAGTGACAGGACAAGGAGTAATGGGTAGAAATTGAAACATACTGTGAGGGTAAGGAGATGCTGGAAGAAATTGCCCGGGGAAGGCTGAGGGTGCCCCATCTCTGGCAGTGTTCAAGGCCGGGTTGGACAAGGCCTTGAGCAGCCTGGCTTAGTGGAAGGTGCTCCTGCTCCTGGCAGGGGAGCTGGGACTAGATGATCTTTAGAGTCCAGTCCAACCCCTTAAAACCTCCTGTGATTCCATGATTCTGTGATAGCTGTGACCCACTTCCAGCAACACGTCTTACCTCTGGTTCCACAGGCACTGGCCTTCCCTCAGGCTTCTGTCCGACCTGCCATGGTGGCAACCCTTTCTTGGGCACTCTGGGAACAACTTCCACAGCAGAGCCAGCTCACCAACTACACTCACCCAACAGGGTTCTGTGTCCTGACAGAAAAAGGGGAGCTGGCAGACACAGAAGTGGAAATGTTTTCCTCCTCTGCTGAAGAGATTTGAAACAATGACAAAAGTGACCCAGATGAACACCAAGGAAAGCTGATGGAGATGTGTGAAGCCCTTCACTGCACCTGGGGGTACTCACTACTCTTGGATCACATCAGCCCAGCACTTCTAGCCTCAGGCTAAAGGGTTGAAAGGCATAGCGAGAGAATATTAAGGCAAGGGTATTGATGTGACAGAGCTGAAATCAGAAATGGATCAGCTTTCCTCAGAGGCAGCTCAATGACTTGGCTATGCCTGTGGCATTTATCCAGTATGTATTTTATCCTCATTCAGGTGGAGAACCTGCATTAATTGTTAAATAGGTTGTTGTTAACGATGTGAGGGTACTTCCTGCTCATTCAGTAACTCCTTGCCAGGCCAATAAATCTTTGGGTTTTGGCCTTGCAGTACTTACTTGCAGTGGATACCCTTGGGTTAAATCAGTTTTGGGCACCAGGCAACTGAGATGGCTTTTTCAAAGCAAGATGTGCTGTGTCTGCCCACACAGAGCACAGAGCACACGGACCACAAAGGGACCTTCAAGTAAAGAGGTCAGCCACAGTCATCCACACTCAGATGACAGACTCTGCCTGGGAGGAAAGAGCACTCTTCATTTCCGGAGCTGTCACTGACATTTTTTCTACCTGAGGCAGGGAAGAGAGGAAAACAAGGGTCTGTTCATTAAAGCTCAAGTTATTTTAAAAGTAACACCTGCTAGACACTGACATTTCACTTCAACCAAATTCACAGATCTTCCTGGAAAGGAAAATGAGATGTTATTGCTCAGCATAACAACCAGGAAATGCAGAGATTCCTTGCCTTATGGAGCCCACTAATACTGTCTTGAAGTAAACTTTAAAAAGGGATTAGCTAGGGCTCAACCCCTGAGGTAATTATAGCTACAGAGTCAGTGGTTTGAAACCTGATGTATGAAGGGTTAATACAAAATTGTATAATATACTGCAGTGTCATCATGGCAAAAATTTATAAGTAACTGACTTCAGCTTTGCAGGACAAAGTGGTGGCAGTATTATGAAACCTGTACAGAAACTGACTGTAACATATTTTATATTAATGGTTTATTGGAGGTGGGCTGTTGCCGTCAGTGGTACAGTTAATCCTTCTTCTGTTGTTAGCCCTAACTGTGAAGGGTTTTCTTAAATCATCTGAATAAAAGCAGTGTTTTCCATCTGTTTCCGGGAGTCAATAGCTCTTAAACACCTTTACTATTTGGATCTACAGCTGCACAGTTTGCATGTGAATACCTCCAATGACCAATTAATTCAGGACAAGTTTTAGCTGGCCTAAACTCACATCCATTGAATGAAATTGCCCTGTAAAAAATCAGTTTGATCATTTCATGCTTGCACCATTAAATACACTGTTTCCTAAGTAGCCAATCTTACTCATAGTCTTCAAGATTAATTATGCTTTAGAAACCCTGCAAGTAGGACATGTTCTTCCTATCAAAATATGTGCCTTTCAAAAGCTTAGGTTCCTACACTGCTGGAGAAGTTGGAGTTTAAAATTATCCTTGTGCCATTTTGCTGTACTTTGAAGAAGTTACTCCTTCAAAGCAAAGGCACTCAATTGCATCAGAAATGTAAACACCTGCCAAAAATATGTTTGTAATCAGCATTCAGAGTCAGGAAAGCATCCCTATGCAGAAAGGTTAGTTAAGCATGTGTTTAAATTTAGGCACATGTTTGAGTCACATGAAAGGAAGTTATGCTTCGGCATTTCTCCTTGCACTGTCTGTTGTACCTACTCTCTGCTGGAGAAATCAGTGGTTCGTCCAATGAGCTGAATGCAGTGCCTGTATTTCCTAAGAAAAGCTGCTATACACATTTAAATGTTTTCCTAGGTGAGCGTGGGATTTCAGTATATGCACAAGTGAGTTTCTAGATCAAGGTCTAAAATCAGAAAAGATGTATGAAGAAACATGAATGAATTAGCCATCATTCCCAAAGACCTTTCTTCTGAATACAGTCCACATTTTTCAGGGAATCACTGCTCTCTGTAGTTCTTGAACAGCTGGGCTTCAGCTGGTGAGATTTAGTTTGAGTGAATGGCTGCCACCTGATAAAATACACTCATTTCCCTGCATGCAAAATTAGTGGCCTGCACAATATTGAGTTTGATGTAAATAAAAGGGCATGAAGTTTCACCTACTAATTTATTTTAATTAGTATAGTAATAATCATGACAATTAAATAGCTCCTGGGTTTTGATAAAATGTAACTTGCCTCTTTTATTTTTTCACTACAGACTCTTTTTCTATCAATATTATATTTTTCTTTCCAGATAAGCACACCCCGACTTAATTAGGGATAGCAGTTGTTTTGCTTTGTAAAAATGTAGTCACGTGCTCCAATTTTTATGGATTAGAATCAGACAGATCATGCTGTTTTATAAAGGACTTTCAGTAATTTCAGTTTAGATTGTCCTTTATAGTGTTGTTTGCTTAGTTCATAATCTTCCCATAAAGTTTTTCTGCCCAAAACATTTATTTCTTTCTTTGGTTTGTATTTAATTGCCGTAAATCAGTAAGCTGTAAGAATTCCATGTGTAGAGTGATTGATCCCACTCCTTCACATACTGTATTCATCTCTGACTTCATAAAATTTAGCAGTATTGCTCAGTTCCTCACCATAGACAGGCATACTTCTCTATCAACTTTACAAATTTTTGAGAATTTTTTCCCCCCATATTGACCAAAAAGCGAGTAAATTTAAGAACAAAGTGAAATTCTTCGTTCTTTCAAAAACTAGAAGGGAGAAAAACCTGCCCTACGCAGATATCACCCCTAAGCATGACAACCAGGTAATAATATAGTGGATCAGTTCATTTCATAGCTTTGATGTTTGGAGAATGAGCATGAATGAGAAGTTCTTTTGGTATTCAGATTAATACCATATTTTCATTTTATTCATCCCAAGACTCAGAAAGTGAAAGAAAAAACATGCACATGCAGTGTGCTCAGCACTATATAGCATCAACATCTTGTCTGCAAAACCTGCACTCATATGATTTATACATATAGCGGGAGCAGTCTAAAGCTCCTCAACACTTGCCAAAAATACCACGACTAAGAGGACACAGTCACAGATACACCAGTGCAGAAATAGTCCTGTATCAGCACCTTCTTCTACAGCACAGCTTGCACACCTCATCACTTGGTGTATGCATGGATTTAGCAATTGTCCCTTAAAAGTTTGTGCTTGTGCCTATTCCCTGTGAGGTCTTCTGTGCACAGCATGAAACTAATGTGAATTTCCAGCAATGTCTTGCAGCACCGTCTGAAGCCCATCAGCGTCCCAAAGGTGGTTTGACACCAGTGGGATAAAAGCTTAGAGGACACATACAGTGTGAGGAGAAAAGGAAGTAAAGCACCAGAAGAAGGCAGCTGACTTTTCTCACCAAGTACCAAAACCAGACAGAAAGGCGAAAAGCTGATAGGTCAAATTATTTATAAATGCAAGATCTGACCTGTTGTGGGGTTCTGCTGGTGATAAATATGGCCTAGTAATTGATATCAAGGGTCAAAAGTCTCTGCAGGAATCTCTCTGTAAGACATCTGGGTCTGACTATTCTGATCTGACTTACAACCAAGGTGTTAACAGTTTCCTCTGGAAGACAAACAATTTCTTTACTCCTTGGAGTTTTAATCTATATTAAGAGAAAAACCCAGCCCATCCTTCTCTCCTTCAAAACCAATCAGAATAATATTTAATAAGAGAATAATAAAGCGGAAATCTGAGTGAAACTTACTTCCGAAGATCACTTTAATTTCATCTTCTGTGACTGATAGTCAGATCAGCAGTGCTTAGAGTACACACAAGCCTTGTAAATGGGTGTCAAGGAATTTTGCCTGAGCCAGCACTTCCCAGATGCTTCATCTGGTTTTCAGCTTGCCAGCAAACTTACAGTTTGGTTTATTCGAGTACAAAGGAGATCAAGTGACCTGCCAGAGGTCTCCCAGCAAGGGGAGCATCACACGGGGTTTCAACTCAGGTTCCACCTGGTTCACAAACTTCCACTGTCTTGTTTGGATGCTTCCCATCCATCAACCGTGCTCCTCCCTGCCAACTCCCAAACCCATAAAGCAACCAAATCTTCTTCCCGACCAGGTTTACAAGCAGGTTTTTTACCAGGACACACTGAATTTCCTGGGTTCAGTTATACTTCAATCTGTACTGAAACTGCGTTTTGAGTGCACAAGAGTGGGGGAAGATTACCCCCACAAAAGTCCATTTTGTGACCTACTCTCCCCACCCAGAATTCTTACAGACACACTCATGGACAATAAAATTCCTGTAGTGCCTAAACAAGGGCTATCCCAAGCTGGTCACAGCAAGAAGAGCCTCTGCTCCCCAAACATGCAGAGCCTGGGGTCAGTCAAAACACAAGAAAATGCTGGAGAAATACGTATTTTTCTTTCTCTTGGCAGCCTGTTTCTCCTGTGGCCCTTGGATCATTCATTAGCTGAATGTCTGCATTACCTCTCTAAACTGCTCATCGCTGCTCAACTCTGACGTTCATCTGACTGTTTCCTTGCTCCTCAGAGCCATGAGTGAGCCCATCACAGGTTCAGGCTGAATTGTGTTTGTAATCAGTGAGAACTTTTAAATCAGTAAATTCAAGGGCAGTAAAAATTGTTGTTCTCATTATTCTTATTAAGAATAATAATTTTAACAGTAAAATACTCATCCTAAAGAGATGTGTTTTTGTCTGAAAATGTACAAATCTTTTGTTGCCTTGGCAGAGAACACAGAATCAGACTGGGAATCAAAAAAGTCAAAACAAAATCCAGGGCTTCCCATTAAAAAACTATACAATCTTGTATAATTCATAGCATTTCTCTGGGCTTCAGTTCCCTCTCCTACAAAGTAGACCTATTTAAAATGCCTGCCTTTGCCCAAAAGTGGTTTTTTCAGCAAATGAGGACTGTATTAGGTGTAATCCTGAATGTTTACAGGCTTTGAAGTGTTTCCTCAAAATCGAAACTATATTCTATGTGATTGTGGTTTTTTCACTATCAGATTAATGACTTGATTGTGTAAGTGTGCAGCAAGAAAGGCAAATGTGAATAAAATGTGACTGTCCACGGGCACAAGAAAGAGATATTGTCCTTCACACAGAGCAGTAGAGCTTGAGGCTGGGGCAGTCCTTCCTGGCCTCCACCTCCATCATCTCAGCTGAGTGTAGGGCTGGGCTCCAGTGCTGTCTGGGGAGCTGAGCCACCTTAGAAACCAAATCTACAGATCCAGGTTTCCTAAAGAGTTTATTTGGAACAGGAAACGCAAGATAGGACTTTGCCACAAAACAAAAGAACTGATGTTTGCTAAATAACAGCATTGTGACTTTCTACCCACCCTGACTCATAGAAGGAAAGCTGTCCAGAGCTGCACTCCTGGGTGGACATGTATATGCACAGTGGAAAGGACAGTGTTGGCTAATCAAAACGCTGCCTGGGACCACCTTTGCGATTGTTGGTTGATTTGGAGTTTATCAAGGACAGACATGTAGCTTTGGAGATTCTTCCTGAAAAGGAAGGAATCTCCAAGAAGCCACAGCTGTTAGGAATTATGCCCTTGTGTTATTCATAGCTGAGTTCACGTTTTTGTCTAAAGCACGTTCTACTAGATGCTGTTTTAAAAATGCTGTACTGCAAAAGCAGAAAAGAAGATGTCTTGTCATTTCCACATCATAGTATGACACTAGATTAAGTCTCTTCCTGCTCCAACTGCCGGACAATTTACACCATCAAAACCTGTTTCTTTCCAGGGTGTATTGGACAGTATCAGAGTGCTCTTTCCTCAGCAATTCAGATTCAAAAGTGATTCTCAAGTGAAAAATTATTAAGGTATGTAAAGCCTCTAGTCCACTCTATCCCTATGAAGCACAGTTATTTTTTAAAGTAAAAAGAAAACAAAAAACTGGACAGCAAAAAAATTTAAAAACCCTTAAAATTATTTGAATTGCTGAGATTTCTTTTGTGGGTTACATCTAAACATCTTGCTCTGCTTTATTATTGTCCTGAAAGGTCATAAAACATTTACCACTTTTCTTCATCCCACCCTACAACATGTGCTCTCAGGTCGATCCTTCTCATGATCATCCTCTTCTTAATCTCTGTAATTCAGAAGCCAGCAGCAGACATACCTCTCTGTATTGCAACATGCTCCCATCAGGTTATTCAGAACAAAACAATTCCAAGTCTGGATTACATAGCAGGGAAAAAAATGGGAAATTTAATGGCAGCTTTCAAACTCACACAGGTTGTAACCCTGCACAGAGCAGCAGAGCCACTTTGTTGACCCAAACAAGGAAGGTGTGTGGCTATGGCAGATGGGTCTTGGTACCAGCAATGCACAGCTAAAAAAGGGGTTTGTGTCCTCCCTTTGAAACAGACAAGTTTGAAGTGCAAGACATCTTGTAAAGTAAAGCCTTAGAAGCAGAAAATTACTAAAAAGGCTCAGTGTTTGACATTGCTTAGTTTTAGATTACAAATTTAAAAAAATCCCAGTCTCTCTCCAAACCAGAAAGCAGAAACTTTGCACATGCTTTGGCATGTATGTCCATGTGAGCCACATCATGAGAGTTACATGATGCATGGCCTCACATTACTTCTGTCTTCTGCTTAATTCAAAAATTTTTTTAAAAAATAATAATAATAAAAAAGGTACATTTCTGTTGAGTTCAGCTCTGGAGTTTGAAATACAGATTTTGAGATGAGAAAGAAAACTTTCTTTTCCTAACTACAGCAGATTTTTCTCCGTGGAGGAAATGAACACTAGCGAAAAAGCAAAAATATAATCCATGAGTTCCTGTATTTTAACTGTCTCTCATCTTGAAGCAATAAACAAAGGTTAATCAAATACTTACTATCTGAGTAAATATTTTTGCTCGTATGTATAAACCAACCTAGGTCAGATTCTCATGTGTTGGCTCAACATTAGTATGTCTTTTCAAGGTTGGTAGATTCGAAATTATTTTTTTCCATCTTAACTCCATATGCTAAACTGAGAAACTATGCATATACACATACATATGTATATACAGGCACTCTATATACATTGTTTTTTACAGACCCTCCAAGAACTGTTTCTTTTTCCTCTAAACAAAGCCCAGAAGCATGTTCATGAAAGTGTCTCTATGGAACCCTGCAATGAAAAAAATCAAAATGCCTTAAACAGAGATCAGTATATTCCAGCAAGGTAACGCACGCCAGCTGCCTACAAACTAGGTGGAAGGATATTCCCAGCCCACCTTACAGAGGGTGGTGACATGTCAAAATCTCCATTTAGGTGACATGCTCCCATCCAACCCTCCTTACCTTGCATATTCACTCCTACCTGCCTTTCAGCAAGCCCAGGTCCTGTATCACTCCTACCACATGCCAGCATAACAGAGAGCCCTGTGCTGTGGATATTGTCAGAACTATTCATTTGCTCCAGCTCTGTGAAGGTTGTGGTTTAAGCCCTCAACTGCACTTGAATCCTTATGGCAAATTTCTCCACTGCCTGAGAGCTGTGTTGAAGGCCCCACAGACCATGACCCCACGATTTCTCAAAAGCTATAGAGAAGGGGATGGAGAAGTAACTGTTCTCTGAGGACTTCCCAAAGGAGACCTAACCTGCCAGACAGCAGACACCCTGCCACTGCCCCCCTTGGAGAAAGAACCAAGCAATAAAAATGTCAAGTAACCTCTGCCAGCATCATTATCTATGCCTTCCAAATCAGGGCTGTTCAGTTCTAAAAAACTTGTGGCTATGCTTTGAAAGCTTTCCTTTTTAAAGACAACAGTCTCAGGTTTGTTCCAAGCTCTTTCCACATTTCGCAGGATCGCATATGTTATGGTTGGGCTGAACTGCTTTAAGATAATAGTTCTGCCATAACCTTTCCTTCATACAAGTGTTCCCTTTATGTCCTGAAAAACACATATCAGACCAGACATTACTTCTGGGAACCATATCTGTCTTCTGATCCTCTAAGACTCAATTAACACAGCTTTTTAAGGATCACAGCCTTATGAACCAGCTCCATCTCTCCAACCATATGGTGATGGGCCTGGACTGTACCTGAGCCAGTGACTTTGGATCCAGAAAGCAGAAATGCAGAGTGGTTATTACCAGGCCACCCATCCAGTCCCGGTCTGTAGACAAAAACTCTCAGTAAGCCAATTCAAATATAGGTCCTTCTTCTCATCTCCCTCTGCAGAGGTACTGTATCATACCCATGGATGGATCTGACATATTGGCATCTAGATCTGACACACTGGCATCTAGGACACTACTCTGCAAGCCCAGGCTCCCCAAGGGATTGGAGGGACTTTTCCCTTCCAGGAGCTAGCTATGCTCATTTATTCTTGGTGAGGAGAATGCATGTTTTGCCTGAGAGACAAATTATTAAAATATTTTAAAATTGAAAGCTAGACTCTCAATAGTACTCTGGTGCTTATAAAATACAATGTAAGACAAATCAGACAAAACAGGTTTATGAGAATCTAATTTTTTTCCAGTATTTACCAATCACTTGGGACTGGGGTGAATAGCTTGCACAGTTACTCCATTCCTTCCTCATCCATTAGACTTTGCACCTCCTCCATGGGCCTCAGTGGATGCATTTGCCCCAAGGGACACAAAAGCCAAATTTCCCTGCAGCTGTTTTTACGAGACTAACCTTTCATGGATCCAGGCCAGACCACAAGGAAGCAAGCCACAGCCCTCCGCCCATTTTTTGCCTTATCCTGAAAAGATACAACATTGCTGCCTTTGTCAGCAGTGGTCTAGCTTGGCTCTATCTCCAGCTTTGGATTTAGTCCTGGGAAACCCTCATATGACTTCTTCTTACAGAATATACACTTGAGCCAGCTTTCCCTGAATTTTTCCCCCTTTATTTATCCACCTATTGGCTTTGTTGTTTTGGAGATATTTTTAACCTTTCAATTTCACACTTTGGGGCCCTAATTGTAGGAAGACACGACTGCACCTCCCTCAGTTATGAGAACCAACTTATGATTGCTGCCTTCTCAGAGGAGCAACTCCACCACTGAGACTGACACTTTTCCCTCCTGTTGTTCCTTCTACAAGTTTCAAATCCAGTTCAATCTTCAAACATAAGCCTATTTAAACAATCTGTACATATATTAATGATGTTTTAGGTGTTTCTTTGGGAGTCACTAAGTCAATCAGCAGCAGAGTTTATGTGTAAAGCAGTCTGACATAACCTTGCTGGCAAACAGGTCTAGAATGGAGAACAGCTGACAATGGGAGTGAACAATGGGACAAAAAGAATGTGTATGGCTGTCTCATCCTCTCCTTCTTCCAAGTTCAGTCTCAGCTTCTCTTCTTTCACCTGAAGCTTCATGGTTCTCAGCTACAATTTCTGCAATTAGAGCTCTCAAGTAGGGAAGTAGGGTTAAGATGGTATGAACTCTGCTCACCATGGGTGACAAGGGTGAAGAAGACTTTTCCTAAGCTGCTGTCAGGGTTGGGTTGCAGGTTTTTGCCCACATGCTGCAGGGAATTTTCTGCCAGAGGCAACCCACCACCTCCACTCACACAGCTCTGCTACCCACCATTTAAGAAGCCAGTCAACACCGGAATTTTTCCATCTTTATTACCCTTCTTGAAACTTCCAATTAAAACATGTGGTTTTATGTCTTACTGAATCCTTTGACTAATTTTGCTCTTTGTTGTGCTGTGGTCACTTTATGGGAATGAGTGTGGTTGCAGAAGGAACCAGTCCCAGTGACTAACTCAGCTGCCACAGTTCAGAGGGACAACTTGTTTCTGACCTTTACACAGTCCCTCCACAACAACATCCCCTCAACTCTAAGATCATTGGCCATTACTTTATCTATGAGATCAAACTGCATTATTTCCAGTGACTCTTCTAGCACTTTCTAAGGAAGCTGAGCTGCTATTTTTCAGAGAGGTAGGAAACCAGAAGGTGTTTGCAGTGGGACAGTGCAACATTTTCAAAAAAACAAGTTTGAGTGGTTTTTTTAAATAAGTACACAACTATCATTCTTCACTCACTACCATTCTGTCTGATTTCAGGCTCCTTTTATATTTTTTTACCTGTTTCTCTATCCCTTGGCCAGTAAACCTAATGTGTGGTCATAGGTTTTCCACTGTAAACAGAACAAAGGTCTCTGGTCTTTAACAACTTTACTTATGCATGGGATCTCCAACTGGCCAGCAATCTGGTGAATCCATACAAGCCCATATGGTGGAGCCCACACAGTGTAAGTGCAGGGGTGTAGATATACGCAGGTGAAGTGCCTGCCATGACATTGGTGCACCCAGGCCATGCCCCCCTGGGCTCCTGGCAGCTCCTCCAGGAAGGTAGCACAGTTTCACTGCCCTGTTACAGGTTCAGAGAGGTATCTCCCATCCAGGGCTGTCATTTCTAACAATACGTGAACAACAAGCTGAGGGACATGGTTTTACACCAGCCTAGGCTGGCAAAAAAAAGCGCATTCAATACAGGAATGTTAGGGGTGGCAGGAGCTGGCTGTCCTGCCCTGTGGACAGGGGACTTCCTGCTTTCCATCTGTTTTCAAGATTTGTAGAAGTTTGAAGAACTAGGTTTTGGAGAAAGCACAAAGACAATTTGTACTCTGTCCCTCCTGGGTTCACTGCCCTCTCTATGTCCATGAGAAGCCATGATCACAACTCTTGGAACCAGGAACTAACATGACCACATCATGGAATTCAGGAGCTTCTGGTAACTGGATGGACATAGCTCCGGCTGTGTCCAGTGGAACACCTTAGTGCATCCACCTTACTAAGCTCGACATTGAAGGCTGACCTCCTTCACGGTCGGACACTCAGTAGACAGATCCACTTCAAACAGAGAGTCAAGGACACCTGGAAACTATGGTTCGGAAGCCCCATTTTCCTAAGAATCAGGACAATTTCCATACATTCCTAGTTTGCGTCCATTCTTATTTGCATGACAGTACCAACAACAGGCTCTGGATCAGAGACCATTGGGGCCCTGTTAAGACATATGTTCATTATGGCTCTAAACCCATCCTCTGCCTGCAGCCTCTCTCTGGTCACAGATACCTGTCTTTCTCCTTTCCTAGTCTGGAAAAGGGAAGCCCTCCTCTGAGGTTTGTCAGGCAGTTGAAGCAGTCAGAGGACCAGCTAGTAACCAAATTTAGAAGTGCAAGGAAAGAATTGGGTCCGAAGCCCTGACAGTGGGTAATTTCTAAAAGCTTTTATTTATGTGTCCTAAGTTATTTCTACAGGATCATCTCTGAGTTTTACAATATGGCTGAGAAGAGATTTTTCTGTTGCTGCTAATTAAAATTATAATAAATGGACACTTGTGTGCAGTCCGGACATTGCACAATTTATACTTCTCTCATCTAGTGATTTCCTGGGGCATGTATTACTTTAGATGTCTTTTTGGTAGTGAGGTGACTCTTCTTTCCACACAATCAGCTCACATATATCTCCTTTCATAAATGTCTCAGATACCTTTCACCTTTCAGTTTCTTGCCTTTATCCCTCAAAATTCACTTTACATGTCCACTCTAAGGGGGTATATTCCCTGAAGTCACTAGAAGCATTTTTTTGCCACATAGTGGCTCAGAAAGGAGCAGTGTTCTTCATCTCAACAAAGTTCTGCATAGTCCTTCTTGTATTTCAGCTCCAACTGGGGTGAGTGCTGAAGCCCCAGGGTCTTGAACCAGGTTCTAAGTAGGGCATGTGGTGTCTGAGTAATCAAATTCTTGTTCCCTCAGTTTTGCCTCTTGCTCCCTCTTCCTGTCCCCCAACCTCACACAGCACAGCTTTGAGTTATGCCTGCAAGGGTTTGTTTTAGAACCTAAACCCAAAGGGAGAGCTTTCAAAGGGCAACACCGGCAATACTACTCTGTGCTCAGAACGAATGCATGTACATCTACTCCACTGAGGTGCCTCAGCACCAGCATCTTTCATTTACTGTCAAAAAAATGACATATAATATGAGATTTGCTGTAATTTAATATACAGCAGTTAGCAGCTTCTAAAGGAATATTAAATCAAACTCAAAGTGGTGTTGAAAGTGAACAGAAATAATAGATCCAAATTGTATCCAGCAGACGCAAACAGCAGAACTCAACTTTGCACTGTCTGATGCTCAAGATGCTTTTGCTTGGCAATTTAGCTTGTAAACTAACCACTGTCATTTGTCACATTCAGAGGTGTTTTAGGCACAGAAAAGAGAACAGCAAGGACTGCTGTGATATTAAGGGACACAAACATAGAAAGCAATGCAAATGTTACTATATTCCTCTTTGGGCATCTGTATTTCTGAGTCCTTATTTGATGGAGAAACAAGATGTCATTTATCCTCTGCACACATATGAATTATAAAGTTCTACGAGTACCAAGTGTGTAATTATGGCTGGATTTTACGTACAAAGCGCGAGGGAGAGGGATGTGGCTTCCTACAGCTTCCCTCATACATTTCTGCTTGAATCAAGCCCTTCCAATCAGGATACTACTGAGTAAAGCAGGAAGAAAGAGTATATTTTTGCCAAGTATGACATTCTGCCACCACTTCGGAGAAAGGGACAGGGGTCTTTGGCAGAGCTGTACAGCTGGCAGCTATGGCCCATGCAGAAGGCAAAAACCTACCCAGGCTGCCAAGATGACCAGCTCCCAAGGGAGTTTCACTCCCAAGGTAGGAGGTAGCCCAAATGACTTCTTGGAGGCTGGCATGTGTCATCTCTAATGCACATAGCAAAAACTCTTCATCCTGATCCCAAAACACACCTTGCCTTTCAAGAAAGAGCATAAAGTAAGTAATGGCACTGTTATAAAAATAATAAAGATGATTTTTCTTCAGAGACAGCTGTATGTTATGTTGGTCTGAATGCAGCCATAGTTCACATCTGTAGGACTTAATCCATGCAAAATCTATGTATCGTGACTGAGCCTCAAGAGATCAGGTTTCAGTCTGCAAAACCTATGGATCATGAGTGAATCTCGAAGACCATGTTTTGTAATTGTGTACACAAACCCACTGGAAAAGGGGTGAATGCAACAAAGACAATTGCTACAAGGCAGGAAAGGCCTCCGACAGAAATTTGGTCTAGAAAAGAAGTGTCGTAAAAGCTGACTAGCAGCAATGATGCACAGAATTAATGTAAAGTAATAAGGAGATTAACAACGTGCAGGTAAAACAGAGGGAAAAATCAGAAAGCACTTAGCATTAAAGCAAAGTGCCCTTTTAAGAGCTGTTCCAGAAAAAAAATAAGTACAATTATATTTAGAAACTATACTAGACAGTCATCTGCAAAACTGTAATAATAAAAACCCCAAGTGTTTGAATTCATTGGCCTGATTCTCAAAAATGGGTTTCATTGAAAGCTACAAAGAAAGAAGAGCTATTAAAATAAGCTCTTCGGAGGGTCTTGCTCTTACTAAATAAATATGATAAGATGAGCAAGGGTTTATCATGCTTATGCAATTTGATCATGATGTTCCAGGCCCACAGTGAGTAAAAGAAAATGCGTGTTAGATTATACCCAAAGGTTTATTCCTTCTAATGATAGCTGTAAACAGTATGTTTATTTGAAACCCTGAATAAGAGAGGGTAAAGTGCTCTGTGTGACTCAAACACACACTGCTTGCTACAAAAAAAAAATTCATCATCAATATTATATCCAAAAAGAAGCCCAGGCTTTTTGTGAAAAACACAGCAGAATTTGCCCACCATCTTTAAAGTTGAAGTATGCAGTCCCAAAACATCTGAGAAAATCTCATCAAGATACAAACTCATCAGATGGCTCCCACATCTATGTGTCCGAGACAAAATTTATGGCCCTGAATTGGGTTTAGAGAGGGAGCGCATTTCATAGTTTGGTTTCAGAGTTTAGCTGCAGGGGCTTCCCAATGCTGCTGGGAAGCTTGGATCAAAACCACATCCCAAATCTGCCATGAGAACCTGAGGGGAGAGGACATGGGAGCATCTCAGAGGAACACGTGTAATGGCAGTGAAACAGCTTGTGGCAGGCTGGCTAGTGCACAGGAGTGTGACACCAACAGCTCTGTGCCACACAGGACCCTGGGTTCTTGGGGCGCCCAGTGCTGTGCTGCAGCACCAGCTTCCACCTTCGCTGCTCTCTCCACCCTCCACTCTGAAGTTCATCAATGCTGAAAGCACTGCCAAGGTCACAGCCAAGCCCTGCACTGTCCCTAATAAGAAGAATTAAAATAAGCTGGGGCTGAACTGGTTGCACCAGGAGCATTGAGGCATCCTCTAACTGAGGCTACTCAAATCTGTTACTGCCGAGGGCTGCTGGACATTGTTAATGGGGCTCAGCTGGCTGGATTTTTTCCTTTCTCCCCTTTCAAGCTTGCTGGACTCAAGCTGCTCATCTGGCTGGCCTGGCCAGTTTGCCCCAGAGTTTTCCCATGGGCTTCTGCAGGGTCAATGCCTTGTGCTGTGCCTGTGAGCAGACACGTGCCTCTGCTGTTATGTGCACCCAGTGTGTGAACACTGTGAAAGAAATAGGCCATCCTAAGCCTTTTATGCCCTGATTTGCCAGTTTTCATAACAGGTTTAAAGCATTCAACTATTTTACCCCTGAAATGCTTGGTTAGTGGGTTTTTTAGCAACCAGTGCTGCTCTCTTTTGATGTGCATTTTTCAGCTAAGCCATTATGGTTTTGTTGTTGTCCTTGCCTTCCGCATTGTTACCTGGTCCCTTCTGATCCTGACTACTCGTCTACAATTTCGTAGCACTGTGTTGTCAGGTCTGTCCTGTGTTACGCTGGTGAAGTTTCAGTGCTGACCATAGCATTGCAACCCAGCACTGTCTTCACATTTACAAGAGGAGAGACTAAAGAATTTTTTTTTTTTTTCAGTCTTTCTGTTTCACTTCTGGAAACCTGCAAAAAAATGCAGAAGAAGAAGCAAAAGTTGCAAGGAGGAGGAGTTGGAGGGAGGCACAAAGAACTCAGAGGGGACAGGGTTGCAATGCCAAGCGCAGTTCTAACATCTCGTAACTGCCTTAATAAGGAGTCCATTTATTTTTACAAAGAAAAGAATTATGGCTGAATGTCATTATCAAACATGCCACAACTGATACATCCCCTGCACACCTTCAGAGAGATCTGCCTTTCTACTTTTGATGATGGAGAGTGGCCAAGCAGGTCTCTGAGCCGATCTGTCTCATGCTTGGTGGAGCAGCACGAGGACTCTCACAGGGCTCTGTGCCAGCTGGCAGTGCTTCAATCTAATAATCCCATACAGCACTTTCCTACAGTGCACTGCAGGGTGTTGTAAGGCTTCATTAGCTAAGTCTTGTAAAGGATTGTGACTGCTTAAATAAAAGGGGCCAGTTTAATGTTAAATATTAGGAGGACATTTTTTCACTGTGCGAAACTTTCGGTTCCAGCTCAGAGAAGTCAGCTCTCATCCTGCCCTCAACTCTGCTAAGGAGAGACATCTGCCATGGGCTGTATTATCAACAGGATTGTCTGGGGTGCCCTGAAAACAACACTGATACACAGGTTTCTTTCACAGCCGAAGGAACATATCACTGATTTCTTGAAAGAAATCTTAATTTTCTTTCTTGGCAACACTTTAGCAGCTAGAACTATATGCAGGCCAGTCCTGGGTTTTTTTCCAGAACATTTCAGTTACATTTAAAACTTTTATAAACAGTCATAAAAATAAGTAACAAAAAGGAGGTAAGAAGGCTATATTTTAGCCTAAGTGAAAACTATATCCATTGCAGTTCGCAGAACAATTCAAAACCAGTAAGCTTTTACTGCTTTATTAAACAAATAAATGACAGTTTAAATTAAAACAGTTAATCAACAGCTAGACATGCAAACCTTCCTGCTCTACATCATGAAAGCAATATAACCATAGACAACAAGGACTTTTCTGTCCAGAAAATCAGTTCTGAAAAGGAGAGGAAATCTCCCAATGACTGTGACCCTCACCAAAAAAAAAAAAAAAA